>OZ020228.1:1200000-1800000 GCA_963971325.1 Aphodius granarius | reverse complement strand
CAATTATTGGAAAACTTGGTGGCCGTAATGCAGTTGGATAATGAGTACTGTTTAACACTTAAACATGTTCAGCATAGTCTTAACATGGTTGTGTACAACGTGCTACAAATATATCAACAAATTATGAATAATCTACATCCCTTGATATATTAACTAGGTAAACACGTACAAAATTCGTTTAATTTTGTCCATTTCATGTAATATTAATATTGAAAATGATGGGTATCGCGCATAGCCGTGTTTAAAACGCGTTGCGTTTCATGGAATTATTATACAACGTGGCGCGACGTGCGCGGTTATCCGTCAAAACTGGTGTGTACCGCCGCTGAAATTATTATGCAAACAGGTCTGGAATCTATTCCACTGTATAAACACCTCTATATGCTTCCATATTCATGGCTGGTGGTCTCAAATTCGGTTTATCTCTAATCAAAATTACACCGACCGTTGTGCGGCGTTTGGAAAACATTTTCTATCATACACGGTGCGTACGTACCTCAATATTTGACCAGGGTTGCATACTAATTTCGATAAACACGCACTATTATATGCAGATGGAAGATTACTACCGGGATATAGCGCATTTTGTCAAGTGTAAATAGAATTATTTGGTGCAAGGCGTGCCAACGCCGATGGAATATTGTTTCTTTTTTCTTTTCGTGGGGAGTCGAGACCAAGTTGATATTTTATTCTCTTTTTTGGTGAAATTCAATATCGAAATATTTTCCGGCACGAATTTCCGACGCAGCGCTTGCCTCTTGCCAGAGGTATTGGAAAACCTGAGAGGTATAGATTTTCCTCGATTATAGTTCGATTTACCACGATCTCAGAATCATCTCTCTACCGTCTATATCAGTAGTTCTCAGTCAGTTCTCAATAATCGAATATATATTTAACAAACATTCTATTTATCAAGAGTCATCGAACCAGAACGAGATTGAGGGCGATTTGATGCTATTTGTTAGTTAAGTACTAAAGATTTACGCGAAATAAATTTCATTGAACACCTACAGATCAATTTCCCTAGAGGAACCAGTAAATGATTGATTATGTTGTCTTTGAATATGTTAAATACAAAACTTTAACTCAGGATAACAATGTGATCATTATTTTGTTGAAGGCAATCGTCGTGGCTAGCGCAAGTAGATACTTGAAACAAAAAATAACTTTAACTAATAACTCCAAGGACTTTTCCTCCCTCAAATGAACGCTTGTATGAGTCCAATTGTTTTCCGAATGGACACCCATCAACAAAACTATCAACGTGGATTACAGTACAATAAGCTCCTTCCGCATCCAACCACTGGTTACATCATTTATCTCCGCAAAGCAGGCTTTCCCCGTACTTAAAAAGCCATGCACTTTTACATAATGGCAGGGAGGAGATAAGAAGGGATTATAACAGGGTGAAAGCGCACTGGTGACGTTACCATCTACTATCTACGCATGTATATATGTATATGCAGTTACTAGTCATCAATGAGTGTGGAGTAACCCCTCCAAGCTGGCCGTAATTACCAGACTTACCCTGGTACGGGCCTCCGTAATCCGGCTATTTTGTGTTGCCCCAACTACACGCATCTATCTGCGCCCAGGCTCCGCTCCGTAGGCCCCGGGATTAAGGTGCTTTAGGTTAGAGCAGTTGATAGATTTTTGTTTAATTGAATATGTACGCAACGACCCCGTCCCCCTGCCTTTGCGGCCGGGATCAACTCGGCTTTGGAAGGACACTGAGCAACATGTGTTTGGATAAGAATTACACCCTAGAATTGATTTTACTTAAAGCAAGGAGTTGTCGTTTTATCGGTATAACTAGCAAATAAACAGCACTGAAAAATATATACTTAGATATTAGCAAAGATGGAACGAAACTAAAGCATTTTATTTTGTCTATTTCAGGCTATAATTTACGAGGGACAAGACAAGAATCCGGAGATGTGTCGCGTGCTGCTGACACACGAGATCATGTGCAGGTAAGTGTCAACACGTAGACAAAAATACCATCAGAATCGTAAAAACCAATGACGTGGTAATAGCTGTTTGTCTTCCGCGCGTTTTTTGTTCTTTCCTTTCGTTTTTTAAACAAAGCTCTCGACTTTTTTGCTGGATAGGGTGCAGTAAAAAATAGAATTGACTGAATTACTACCGGCACACGCTGTGCTCCCTTAAATACCTAACAAACCCCCTCCCTTCGTCCTGTATAATGTCGCGGGGGTGGCCCAGCCAATCCCCAGGAGAGTCTATCCTCCCCCAAAAGACTTTCCATAACAAACAACGTCTCACTCGGCTAAGGATTCGCCAATCTCTGAAAGAGTGACACTGCAGTTTCTTAATGTACTGTTTTCAGCTGTTTACTGAACGTCGGTGAACATTCTATTGATTTTCCTTTTAAAACTATTATGATCACTCCCGATTTACAACAAAAGATATCTAACATGAAGAGAGAGATTTAATTATATGTTTCTTAAAGTATTATTCGAGATGGCATGCTAGTAGACGTCAAAGTGGATTGTGCGCAATAGTTTTTTGAGTTCTTGTTTCTGTGCTGCCACATATTAACCCCTAGAGGGTACGCGAGAGTCGCGAAAAATTCGATTTACCTCCACCGCTTGTCGCTCTTCCGCCAGCTTGAAGATAAATTGCTGCAACGAAATTTGCATCATAATATTTCGGTAGATTGCCGCTTGCCGAGTTAGGGGTTTTATGATGTGATAACGCAGGAGCAAGTGAGTAAAACGTTTGAACAATTTTGTTTGCACTTACCACGTAAAAACCTTTACCAACCTTGTCAGTTTTTCTTTCGGTTAAATTTGAAACGTTATGTTAAAACGTTTTTTACTACTGTTTACTGCTAAATTATATAAATATATAATGTTTTTGATTTTACAAAATGCGTTAAATAAATATTGATTATCAAGTAAATTACTTTCAGAAATTCTTAAACACAATTTCTTTCGATTTTCAGCCGTTGCTGCGACAAAAAGAGCTGCGGAAACCGAAACGAGACACCATCAGATCCTGTGATAATAGATCGGTAAGTAGTTTTCAGAAAATCCAACCGTTTCAAGTTGCAATCGTGCGTTTTTCTCGACTTTTTTGCGTCTCACTGCTTTTTTTTTTGGTAACCCGACCCTCCAGAAAAGACACACGAGGCGAACGAGGCAAAAAACGCGAACTAAACATGCAGTGGCGTCGTTTGCGGTAGCGAACGGCTGATCACGACAACGGTCCGTCGCAATTTTCTTTTCCGGGAATAGCCTGCCGCTGATAGCTAGGGGATAGCTACAAAATGGTGTCCCACGGGATAACAGATAGTGGGGTCTAGAGATGGGGGCTTGAAACGGGGATGCGTGGGGTGGAAGACATCTTTGCGGATATCGCGACGCGTTGGTAACGGTCGTCTAGCGCACCCCTAAGATCAAATAACCGATTCGTAGACTGGTCGGGAAATTTAGGTTTGCGTGCAAGTGCACAGGAAACGGCAAATGTCCTGTCGGACTGGACTAATAACAATTAATGCCAACGTTTCGGTACACCGACGTGAAAAAGAACCTAAGAAACACTGTCAACAGACCGCCTTCTCCGCAATCGATCGGGATGTTTCAATTAATTTATTCCCCGAGGGATGTTTTACGTTAATTTTAATATCAAACAAACGTCTAATTATGTACAGAAGATTGTAACAAAAGGTTCAAATAATTTCCTATAAAACAAAAATAAGCAAAACCACCAAAAGTCACACAGAGAAATTTGGTGTCATTTACACCATATAGTCTTAAATATTTTATTGAAATTACTTCAAAGAAAAAAAATATAGATTTCAGTGAAATGATCGATAACATGCGTTTTTACTCAAAATTATGGCATAATTATCTTATGTTTACTGGTGCAGATGACATTGATAATCTCTAGTCACACATTGGTTTCGTTTGTGAGTGTGAGCTGAGCTATGAAAACCAACAGTCCTTTGTTTTCTCTTCATATGCGAATAAATCTTTCCCCTTTTACACAACATTTCCATAGAAATTCAATTTTACAAAATTAAGTACTAAATTTTCAGCAAAAAAGCAGCAAAAAGAGATTTTTTTATTTAAAAGGAACGTAGAGTTCCTGTTCCTGAAACAAAATATTCATTCCTTTTGAAAATATTAATAAATTGAAATTGATCAAACATTTAAACTAATATACTAACTTTGAATTTAATATATCTTCAAATCAAAGAAATAATTTTACTTGCAATTTGTCTAACACTATTTTTTCTGTGCACATTCAAAAACTGTGAACAGGTGCAAATTCGACAAAGACATCCATATTCTCCACAACACCAATACACAAACCCCATAAATTTGACAATTTGTTGTCAGATTTAACGCTCCTAAACGATCTTCTCGTATTTCTTGTCATTATGAGCCCGGTAAGTGTGAACGTTAAGGACTTTAGAAGTGGTTTTATGTCATCATGTCACTTTCACACTACCACTGCTCACCACATGTGCCTAAGTGTGAAGCGTTGTAAGGAAGTGACCGATGTTCTCGATTTTAAACTCCCCATCCCTATCAACACACACACACAAATAGAACCCGGCAATTAGGGGTGGTTTGTTTATGTATTCCGTGAAAAGGAACCGCACAATACCTGCTGAGTTTGTGTTTAGTTAATAGTTTTCCGCACCAGTGCCTTTTAGCAATGGATCAAAGCCATGTTATGCAAGCTAATCATCAACCAACAAGAAAGAGAGCTGGGACTATTGTCTTTGTTTTTCTGTTCGTTTTGGACTTCATATTCATGTTGCTTGTAAAGAAAGTTCATCCGGAAGGATTGTAGGCGATAAAGTCCATTTACGATTACAGGATATGAAGGATTCCGTCGCGTCCAGGCGAGCGAGATGGGGAAATTGTATTGTCCTGACGGTGGGCCCTCTGGGTCCTCTCAAGTTATCTCTTTTACGATGCGTATGGGCCCGTGTTGCTCTCCCCAAGTGCTTTTCCAATCGAATTCATCATGTGCCCGGTTCCATTACGCGCCTACAAGACTACGTCGCGCGTCCTGCATCCTGAGATACACCCAATCGGAAATCAGTTTTATTGGATAGTCACAGGAACAGCCGGAAATACGCTGTTATCAGAGTTCTTAAGATTTCCATTTTACTATCGTAAAAGGCAAAATTATGTAGTTCTATGATACAGTAGTGTGATAAAGGCATGTGCTATTCTCAAAATTAAATTAAACATAATCGATAGGGGTTGTTACATTGGGGTTTGTCGGGTATGCAAACGGGAATATAGATAGGTGTTGGTACGCGTGCATATCGGTGCTGTCCATGGGTTCATTACGGACTCCTGGATGATGAACGTTGGGCAGTACGCTTTGTTGAGTGAACGTTGATGTGAATGAGTTATTTAACTTGTGATTGCACACAAATGTCATGGCTGGTAGCCGGGCTCTGGCTGAATTATTATCCCCAGTATTGTCATCGACGATATGACGTCCCAAGCGTTATTCACCACGACTCTGATGGAATTTCACCCCAAACGTGCACTGTACACAAATACACACGTACACACGTACCTACACAGATATACCGGAACTGAAAAAAATTACCCCTAATTTTTAGGGGGTGGTTACGTTTGAATGAACAGAGCGCGCTGGTTTGGTAATGCAGTGCTCGTAATTATCGAATTGATAAAAAGTTCTGCCGAAACGCAAATAAATCAGCGGCATGGCGGTTGTAATAATTCGATTAGCGTTATCCGCGAGCATTAATATTGCGATAAAACTAGCCGCGCGTTTGTAAATATTAAATGGTCGCGGCACGCACTCGCGCTATGCACCCCTAGGCTACCGAAAATTGTCATTTCGGGTCAAAATATATTACCTCTGGCCGACGAACGAATTAAATATTGGACAAATTGACGTTTTGTTCGCAATGAATTATATTTATTTCTTTCTTATGATAAGCATTACTATACATATTATCAATCTATACCAAATTTTAGAAAAATTAAGCATACTTTTGTTATTGATTTGCGCTCAAATCGTACGTTCAACAGTTAATAATAATAATAATAATAATAATCCAAGCCTTAACATCCCCCAACAGCTTTCGCCAATTACAGGGGGCATCGGCAGGCCAGATTTATTATTATCGCCCGCGCCTGTGGAACGTCTTAAGATGTTTGGCTCCCAGCATTCGCCAAGGAGTGAGGAAAACCACAGAAAACCTCACCCTGGAAGCAGGTCCCCGGGCACGAACCGGAGACCCCCTGAGTGCAACGCTAACGTGTTACCGCTAGGCCACGCTCAGGCTTAGATAAATTTACTCTTAGAAAAGTATTATACAACCCATAATTGCAGATAAATGCATAACATTAATCAAAACACAAACATTTAAACGATTATGAAATAATAACATCAAATATCACATTATTCAAACAGTAGCAGCTAATCGTTGGTCAAAATTCTCACGAATTATAGGAAATAGCACAAATAATAACATAATCAACATATTAACTAACAGGGACTTCTAAATCTAAAGATTTGATTGTTTTAATACCTCTAATTTGATAATTTTCCACTAAAATCATTTAAAAACTCATTATTCAAAGAATAGCAATTGATTTTTAGATAAAATTATCAGGAGTTATAGAAAATACTTCAAATAACATTGTAAACAACATATTAGCTCACATAGACCCCTAGAAAAATAGGAGATATGATTGTGTGAATGTCTCTAACGTGACAAATTTAATAAAATCTTTAATTAAGGAATAGGTGTTGATTTCTTGACACAATTCTCAGATATTACAGAAAATACCTCAAATGACTTTGTAAATAACATATGAGCTCACATTGATCCCTAAAACTGGGTATATAATTGTTTAAATGTCCCTAATATGACAGTTTTGCACTAAAATCATTGAGAACATCATTATTCAACAAATGCCGATTGATTATTGGACAAAATTCGCAGGAATTAAAGCAAATATTTAAAATAACATTGAAAACAACATGTAAGCCGACAAGCCTAAAAGAGAAGTCAATATATAATAATTGGTGGACAAATGTCAACAACTTTTTTGTAAAATATCACTGACCACCCTGGGGTCAGTGGCTCTAGCGGTAGAGCGCTGCTCTCCTGCTAGGACGTCTTGGGTTCAAATCCAGGCATCAGCTGAAGATCCTCGTTCCATCGCCTTTCGCAAGAGGCGTTAAACCGTGGGTGCCGGCAACCATTTGAACACCTCTGGTTGTCGTTATCAAACAGTATGAAATGGGTAAGCGCAAAGGGCCAAGACTGGCCTAGGTGCAGCGGAATAAACCGCACCCAACTATTACATACATACATACACTGACCACCCTAATAAAAGAATGGATCCAGAGTTATCCGTTTATCTAAGGGTTGCATATAAGACCATCTGAGACCAGCGTGCTCATCTGGTCACACGTAAGTCAGTGATAGATGAGTCATCTTTTTCGACAGCAAAAGGAATTCCTGAATGGACCGTTTTTCCATTAAGCCATCGCCAAAAAAGCATCGTGTACATTGAACTTGAATTGTTGGAGGAAGATGGAGAGTGTCGATCTCCTTAAGCGGTCGGATTGAAAAAGTGGAAAGCCATTTGGGCGATGAGGTCGAATTAGTCTACAAGGGGGCGCAGCTTGTCCGCGGTACGCGCGCAGCAGCGGCCGAACCGACCGCCGCTCGCTGCACACACATGTAACAAAACATATGCACGCGACCGGGTAATCCCGACACGTGCCCAACACGACCCACTACGCTCTCTACAAATTGCCCACGAGTTACACGATACTCTGCAATCAATTCACTGAATTGGATGCTCCGCACTCACTCGCTGAACGCCCCGTACTCACACAGTTTTGGCAATCGCTACAGAACATACTTTTCATATCCGATTTCTAGCTTTTGTCCGCGTGGTATTCGATTACATTCGTTTTCTATTAAGTTTATTATTAATAGGTAATTTCGTACCCTAACTGTAGAGGGTTGTTTTTTTTCTGAGTTGGTTGACCAATGTGATAATTGTACCTACACATCAAGCACTAAAAGGAAAACCGTGTCCTGACTGTGAATTTTAAGTCTACCAGATATACATGATACAGCAGCAAATAGACTTATTGTTATTCAACTGATGCCCATCATAATTAACCTGAATTTAGTCCTCGTGTGCGTGTAGTTCGGGTCGAATTCTCCAACCCATCGCTTAAATAGTGCGTATTACCAGTCGTTAGTTGAAAGCAAAGCCTTGCATTTATATGACCGTGTTTGGGGTGCGTTAGGGCTGCTTGAGACCCTCCACAAATCGCTGATTCCGCTAGGGCTCTATCCCTAGGTAGGCATCTGTTGCAGTGTGCTGACTGCCCAGTATAGGGATGCCACACAGAACTGGCCACTTTCATATTCCAGTTGCGTCCGCACCAAGTGACAATGACAATGACCGTTTACGCTGTTGACCTTCTTGGTCCATCTTTAGCGTACCTACGACCGCCGCAGCGAATTCATTCATTCCAAATGCTGCTAGCGTCAGGATAACGATACCGGGCAGAAAAAACGATCGGCGCAACATCAGACGAACAAATCACTGGCCATTACATGATGGCACACAGAATGTTCAGGAATTCCGAAGGACTATAAGGACATAATAAGGCGAATATTCGAGAGCGAGTTTCAGGAAGTTTGCTGGATATAATTTAATCGAGAGATAGAAGAAAACGCTGTGTATGGTCTTGATTTCAAGAAAAACTGATGAGGGAGCAATGTTCATGTCTTCTTTCCTCCCATATATTTTGTATGTCGCCTTGTTCTCTTGTCTCGTCCTGGTCCTATGACTCTTCATCGTTTCGTAACAATTGATTCAATGTTCGAAAGAACCAGGAACTTTAACTCAAGGAAATCTCCGCGTCTCTAGTGGGCTTTCCACGTCCAGAATCTCGGTGTTAACGTTTTCTGGACTAATCATGAGGTCCCTTGAGAGGACGTTCGCTCCCAGTCGTCTGTCTCTCTTAAAGAAGAGACCCAAGTAGCGATGTGCATCGAGTTCGGATAATTAATCAATGAATACTCGATACTGAGTGACGTTAATCCTTGTGCATCGTATGCCGTAAATAGGCACTGAAAGCAGGCAAGCAGGCACTGCGAGTTGCGACTGGGGAAAAAATCGACGCGCTGCAAGAAAAAAATCCGCCGGACACTTTATTTATCGTCTCATTAGGTTTTACATCTAGTTATGAGCTTTGCGCGCCTATATACGGCACGGCAAATTATATCTGGGCGATCGTGTACGCTTTCGGCCCGGCGCGCAATGGGTTCTGGTTCGGAATCTCTCGCGTCCTTTCTGGAGCACTTCTTTGGCGCGAACGACGCGCCGACACAACGGCGTTATTTTTATATGTCGATCGCTCCTTCTTCCAGAATGATACGAACTGTTACAATTAGCGCGGTACCTCTGTAAACCTGAAAGTACGGTATGCGACCGCTGCGTCGACCGACGTGTCGTCCTGAATACGATATTAACGAGAGCGCGAGCACCATCTGCCAATTACAAAGAAATTACTATTAACACACCAGCGCAAAGAACAATACAAGCAAAAAAGATACCAAATATACGAACGTGTATGCAAACACAATGTTTCGTGGTTCGAGTCCAAGCAAAGGCATTTTTTTATTATCTTTAATTTTTATTGAATCTATTATTACTTTATGGTGGAATGGTGTCATTTGGCTCTTTTTACTTAACATCATCTACCAGGATAACAGAATTAATAAGTTTGAGAATGTAAAATTGGTGTTCGAAAACGGTGGGCCCTACACACTAAGCGATAAGTAAGACATCAAATGAGTTACAGCGTGAAAACAATGTGTAACGACCCGCGAATAACTCGTGAAGAAAAAGAGGGACTCGATTACTTAAAGTGATCAAGTTCAATTGAGCGTGCCGATATCAATTCACTGTATATCCTCCCAGTGAACAGATGAAAGTGGTCGTACGGGGTACAAAACCATACGGAATACAAACCCCGTCATCCAAACGCAATGCATTACACTTAGAATCCGTTTTGTCCACTGTAACGAAATAGAGACCTGCCGGAAAACGTCGGCGTCGAGTAGCAACGAGTAGGGGAACCCCCCGATTTGAGTAATTTGCAAATTGAGTTGATTGATTACATTATACGGAGGAAAGAGTGCTGGAAATGGGCGCGTGACTCCAACCTTTCCCTCTAATCAACTGCGCCTTAGATAATGAATGCAGCGACATGCATGAAAAAGTAAGCGCTGATGATCAGTTTGTTTCATCGCACCATATGGCTACATGAGTTGGTTCGCCATTAGGTTTTTTTTTTTTTGGCAGGATGATTACGGTTGATTCATCGTTTTTATATGGTGATTATCCAAATTAACTAACTAACTATAAGTCCTGAAGAAGCCTAAAACATGTGTGCCTGAAGCCTAAAACCTGAAGCCTAAAACCTGCAAAACCTAAATGTACAAGAATAGCCAGCCAATCTTATTAACCATTGTCAAGATTACAAATTATCTATTCAGTGCACGAATGCCAGCCATTATGACCGTCTCTCCTCTTCACTCGAGTGTGTTGCGTGTTCTTTGGGTCGTCTGCTCGCAGATGGTCGCGACGTCGCGTGCGGTTTAGGCCGCTGTGGACGTACTTCGTCCTATTACACAAAGTAAGCGGGTAATTACACGGAACGTTCATTATCGGACGTGTTACTTAACCATAGCCGACCAGACCAACCATCGCCACTATCGATATTTATTAATCATGAATTCAAATGGTCTGTCGACCAGCAATTAATTTGATCGTCGGGAATGATAGTATTCGATCGCGTCGTAGACGCCTAAATTAAAATCGGCGTCGATAGAGTTTTTAGCACGTGATCATGATATAAAGGGGTACTTAGTGTGCACTTGGAAAAGAGAGAAAACAATATGTTTATGTCACTATTTTAGTATGGAAAATAGCTCTGTGTATATGTCAAAATTTTCGACTTTAGTTATTGGGCATTCTAGAAATATGTGGTTAAGGCTTCCCACCTGTCCACATTCGCAATATGGACATTTTAGAATACATTTTAGGTTATCTGCTATCTGTTACTGTTGTTACGAATGTCCGGCAGGGGGCGTTTCGGGTTTGACGTTACTGTGGTAATAGCAGCAAAACACGGGTCGACAAAAATCGATTTTTTGGATCGAAAATTGTTTTTAAGGCCGTTTTTTTGCTCAAAACTCTTTGCGAAGGGTATTTAGAGGGATCTTATCGTAAGACATGAGAGCGAGCGGCTTTTATAAGGTCGGCAGGAACGGATAAAAAATGTAAATTTTTGACGTTCATAGATCCGCTTGTCGGAATTTCTAGACGTCACGTGACATTTTCTCGAGGTTCGCCTTCACCCGAAGAGGTGCAAAAATGTGATTTTTTTCAAAATTGACGCATTTAATTTACAATATATCGCGCAGTCCACGCGGAATTGTGTCCTTTTTTCAATTCGAGCGTCAAAAGTAATATCGAAAAACCCAATTTTGCAGCTACTCGATCGCAAATGTCGGCGAAAATGGGCGATTCCGCTGAACGCGCCCTACACTTGAAAGTTCGTAATTAGTATAGGTAGAGAAAAGAGCAAATTATTGTTTCCTAATACGATTCATAATCATGTTTAACATACTGAATCAAACTAAGAGCACTTCTATTTAATAATTTACGTACAAAAGTTACGAACACATGTGTATCTAAAAGCTCAATCCTGTCTATAACAAAGTCAGTTGGGGCATTTGGTGTGCGCGTAGTGTGGTTACCCGATCCAAAATTACTGTTCTGCCGTCATCTTGTAAAATAATCCCACTATAAAGCGTTTGAATTTATATAAGTACTATGTGATGTTTAGCGTTGTTTGTTCCGAGCTTACTAACGAGCTGTTTAACACATGCTTTCTATAATTTCAGATAGTTTTGTAACACCAGACGCGCAGCTCAGTTACAAACTGCTAGAAATTGCCTATTTGCGTCGACAATTCCCTAAGAGGTTTCAGTGATTATCAGTCACATTTAGATATATGTTTATACATACCAGACTTACTAGTGTGTTCAATTTAATATTTAGGTACAAGGATAATTCATAATAGTTAGTAAAGACCTTCGCGGTTGTTTTCTGAGCTCCGTTGCAATGTTCGCGGTTATTAAGGTTTTTTGTGGGACAAAGCAACACTCAATAAATCAGACTGTAACCAGCATCAATTACTTTTTTGAGTGACGGATTGGATTGCTCGACTTCTTACCTGCGCGTAGTGACAATTCCAGAAGCAATAATCGAATCGTGTACTGTCAATAATATAATTGACCAATTTGCAACAAAATATACGACTATCCAGTTCAGTTTTTTCATCAGCAGCGTTGGCATTTTTATTATTGCTGTCGCAACTATAACGGAGTGCTTTTTGGTATGGAGAATACTGCAAACATCATTACTCACTGCCAATACGTGATGTGTGGTAGGGGAGAAAATCGAACTCGCCAAGAAACTTAGCTAGGACAGAAATAAAAGAACGCGACAGATTGCCGGGGATAAGAAAGTTGTCAGTTTCCTCGAGAGCGTTCATCCCTGAAAATTAATGTCTGTGAAGTCAGTCCCTTTAGGGGCGGAACCTCATCCAAACCCCCCCAAATTTCCCTCCAATTGTTTGAACTTTAATATACCACCGGAAAATTTTATATTATCAATATCATAAACGATGCCTATTTTATCGTTATAAGGAAAGAAATGTTCAGAAATGTAATAGACCAATTACATGGAGCATCCTGTATAAGCTAAACTAGTCGATTCAGATCGAACTGATTAGAGTTATATGGACGACTGGATGGAGTTATGGTCCATTAGGGCAGTTAGCCAATGATCGCCTGACGAAAACCACTTGGATCGAACAACAGCAACAAGTACGTATAATGCTAACATTTGTCTGGGCACCAGTTAGTGAGATATCGCGTGCTGCCTTGCTGAAGCAGTCAGTTCGTTCAGCCACCACCCAAACAAATTGATATTAGACTCAAATTCCTACAAATTTCAGTTGCCTGGACTTGAGGATTACCCTGGATGCCTTCAAGTATTAAAACCAATCAAGTAAATCATAACATAATTGTAAAACTGTGGTATGGTCTTCAAAACACACAACGTATTTGTTTTTCGGCCCTGCACGTCGTATCCGGGGGGGGATGGGGCTGCGGGGCGAAAGTTCGTCGGTGTATGAACACGTTATCGGGCGTCCTTCTCCTTCGAGTGTTCCTGCGCCGTTCCCTAGGGATGCTATCCCTCGGGTCGGTATTGACTCTTCTCTCTCCCCTGAGCCGGTCGTCAATACCGCTGGGAGCTGGTAGTCGTGCCGTTCCGGGACTTTCCGGCCCCTAGCCGACGACGGCCGCCTTGAATTTGTCTCTACCATCCAGCCGTTTCGTTGCTCTGGTCTGTTTGTCGGTCCGCCGACATATTCAAATTAATGAAGAACGCCGGATAACTCAGTTAGGGCACTCGTGCCGCAATTTGCCACACGTTTACTACGCCACTGACACTAATCAACTATTTACACATGCGGCGTTTGAATACTCCACGTTGCCTGGAACGATGTAAGCTGCAGATTGGGACAGGAAATGTACAACCAAAAGTTACTGGAGGACACCGACAACGTTCTGTCATCATCATTTTCTCACTTTTCATTGTAAATTTATATCTTAGGAAATTTTCAACCCTTTCCCAACTTTTATAATGCTTCTTCCATCACTCCTGTTAGTTTTGGTTGATAGTCCTTTATAACTTGTATCCATTCTTGCCTTGCTTTGAAAGATTGGCATCATTTACCATTCCGTTTTGGTCATGGTTCATTTAACTGCATCTCTAGTCACTCCTTTTAGAATACATCTATTAACCGTCATGGTTGCTTTGGAAAAAATTGTTACTTCCTCAATATAAAGGTCTTAAGACATCTGGTCTAGTCAAATTTAGACATAGTGAAGCTTTCAATCAAACAAATTGACGTCAAAATATTTACATATTCCTTTCTTGAACTAACCATGATCAGTGTGAGACAATTTTGGCTTTAAATCTATGCTTACAAGGATAGTGGGGTGCTGTAATGCCATGGTCAGCCTTTTCCCAACTTCTATAATGCTTCTTCCATCACTCCTGTTAGTTTTGGTTGATAGTCCTTTATAACTTGTATCCATTCTTGCCTTGCTTTGAAAGATTGGCATCATTTACCATTCCGTTTTGGTCATGGTTCATTTAACTGCATCTCTAGTCACTCCTTTTAGAATACATCTATCAACCGTCATGGTTGCTTGGGAAAAAATTGTTACTTCCTCATTATAAAGGTCTTAAGACATCTGGTCTAGTCAAATTTAGACATAGTGAAGCATTCAATCAAACAAATTGACGTCAAAATATTTACATATTCCTTTCTTGAACTAACCATGATCAGTGTGAGACAATTTTGGCTTTAAATCTATGCTTACAAGGATAGTGGGGTGCTGTAATGCCATGGTCAGCCTTTTCCCAACTTCTATAATGCTTCTTCCATCACTCCTGTTAGTTTTGGTTGATAGTACTTTATAACTTGTATCCATTCTTGCCTTGCTTTGAAAGATTGGCATCATTTACCATTCCGTTTTGGGCATGGTTCATTTAACAGCATCTCTAGTCACTCCTTTTAGAATACATCTATTAACCGTCATGGTTGCTTTGGAAAAAATTGTTACTTCCTCAATATAAAGGTCTTAAGACATCTGGTCTAGTCAAATTTAGGCATAGTGAAGCTTTCAATCAAACACATTGACGTCAAAATATTTACATATTCCTTTCTTGAACTAACCATGATCAGTGTGAGACAATTTTGGCTTTAAATCTATGCTTACAAGGATAGTGGGGTGCTGTAATGCCATGGTCAGCCTTTTCCCAACTTCTATAATGCTTCTTCCATCACTCCTGTTAGTTTTGGTTGATAGTACTTTATAACTTGTATCCATTCTTGCCTTGCTTTGAAAGATTGGCATCATTTACCATTCCGTTTTGGGCATGGTTCATTTAACAGCATCTCTAGTCACTCCTTTTAGAATACATCTATTAACCGTCATGGTTGCTTTGGAAAAAATTGTTACTTCCTCAATATAAAGGTCTTAAGACATCTGGTCTAGTCAAATTTAGGCATAGTGAAGCTTTCAATCAAACACATTGACGTCAAAATATTTACATATTCCTTTCTTGAACTAACCATGATCAGTGTAAGACAATTTTGGCTTTAAATCTATGCTTACAAGGATAGTGGGGTGCTGTAATGCCATGGTCAGCCTTTTCCCAACTTCTATAATGCTTCTTCCATCACTCCTGTTAGTTTTGGTTGATAGTCCTTTATAACTTGTATCCATTCTTGCCTTGCTTTGAAAGATTGGCATCATTTACCATTCCGTTTTGGTCATGGTTCATTTAACTGCATCTCTAGTCACTCCTTTTAGAATACATCTATCAACCGTCATGGTTGCTTGGGAAAAAATTGTTACTTCCTCATTATAAAGGTCTTAAGACATCTGGTCTAGTCAAATTTAGACATAGTGAAGCATTCAATCAAACAAATTGACGTCAAAATATTTACATATTCCTTTCTTGAACTAACCATGATCAGTGTGAGACAATTTTGGCTTTAAATCTATGCTTACAAGGATAGTGGGGTGCTGTAATGCCATGGTCAGCCCTTTCCCAACTTCTATAATGCTTCTTCCATCACTCCTGTTAGTTTTGGTTGATAGTCCTTTATAACTTGTATCCATTCTTGCCTTGCTTTGAAAGATTGGCATCATTTACCATTCAGTTTTGGGCATGGTTCATTTAACTGCATCTCTAGTCACTCCTTTTAGAATACATCTATTAACCGTCATGGTTGTTTTGGAAAAAATTGTTATTTCCTCAATATAAAGGTCTTAAGACATCTGGTCTAGTCAAATTTAGACATAGTGAAGCTTTCAATCAAACAAATTGACGTCAAAATATTTACATATTCCTTTCTTGAACTAACCATGATCAGTGTGAGACAATTTTGGCTTTAAATCTATGCTTACAAGGATAGTGGGGTGCTGTAATGCCATGGTCAGCCTTTTCCCAACTTCTATAATGCTTCTTCCATCACTCCTGTTAGTTTTGGTTGATAGTCCTTTATAACTTGTATCCATTCTTGCCTTGCTTTGAAAGATTGGCATCATTTACCATTCCGTTTTGGTCATGGTTCATTTAACTGCATCTCTAGTCACTCCTTTTAGAATACATCTATCAACCGTCATGGTTGCTTGGGAAAAAATTGTTACTTCCTCATTATAAAGGTCTTAAGACATCTGGTCTAGTCAAATTTAGACATAGTGAAGCATTCAATCAAACAAATTGACGTCAAAATATTTACATATTCCTTTCTTGAACTAACCATGATCAGTGTGAGACAATTTTGGCTTTAAATCTATGCTTACAAGGATAGTGGGGTGCTGTAATGCCATGGTCAGCCTTTTCCCAACTTCTATAATGCTTCTTCCATCACTCCTGTTAGTTTTGGTTGATAGTACTTTATAACTTGTATCCATTCTTGCCTTGCTTTGAAAGATTGGCATCATTTACCATTCCGTTTTGGGCATGGTTCATTTAACAGCATCTCTAGTCACTCCTTTTAGAATACATCTATTAACCGTCATGGTTGCTTTGGAAAAAATTGTTACTTCCTCAATATAAAGGTCTTAAGACATCTGGTCTAGTCAAATTTAGGCATAGTGAAGCTTTCAATCAAACACATTGACGTCAAAATATTTACATATTCCTTTCTTGAACTAACCATGATCAGTGTGAGACAATTTTGGCTTTAAATCTATGCTTACAAGGATAGTGGGGTGCTGTAATGCCATGGTCAGCCTTTTCCCAACTTCTATAATGCTTCTTCCATCACTCCTGTTAGTTTTGGTTGATAGTACTTTATAACTTGTATCCATTCTTGCCTTGCTTTGAAAGATTGGCATCATTTACCATTCCGTTTTGGGCATGGTTCATTTAACAGCATCTCTAGTCACTCCTTTTAGAATACATCTATTAACCGTCATGGTTGCTTTGGAAAAAATTGTTACTTCCTCAATATAAAGGTCTTAAGACATCTGGTCTAGTCAAATTTAGGCATAGTGAAGCTTTCAATCAAACACATTGACGTCAAAATATTTACATATTCCTTTCTTGAACTAACCATGATCAGTGTAAGACAATTTTGGCTTTAAATCTATGCTTACAAGGATAGTGGGGTGCTGTAATGCCATGGTCAGCCTTTTCCCAACTTCTATAATGCTTCTTCCATCACTCCTGTTAGTTTTGGTTGATAGTCCTTTATAACTTGTATCCATTCTTGCCTTGCTTTGAAAGATTGGCATCATTTACCATTCCGTTTTGGTCATGGTTCATTTAACTGCATCTCTAGTCACTCCTTTTAGAATACATCTATCAACCGTCATGGTTGCTTGGGAAAAAATTGTTACTTCCTCATTATAAAGGTCTTAAGACATCTGGTCTAGTCAAATTTAGACATAGTGAAGCATTCAATCAAACAAATTGACGTCAAAATATTTACATATTCCTTTCTTGAACTAACCATGATCAGTGTGAGACAATTTTGGCTTTAAATCTATGCTTACAAGGATAGTGGGGTGCTGTAATGCCATGGTCAGCCCTTTCCCAACTTCTATAATGCTTCTTCCATCACTCCTGTTAGTTTTGGTTGATAGTCCTTTATAACTTGTATCCATTCTTGCCTTGCTTTGAAAGATTGGCATCATTTACCATTCAGTTTTGGGCATGGTTCATTTAACTGCATCTCTAGTCACTCCTTTTAGAATACATCTATTAACCGTCATGGTTGTTTTGGAAAAAATTGTTATTTCCTCAATATAAAGGTCTTAAGACATCTGGTCTAGTCAAATTTAGACATAGTGAAGCTTTCAATCAAACAAATTGACGTCAAAATATTTACATATTCCTTTCTTGAACTAACCATGATCAGTGTGAGACAATTTTGGCTTTAAATCTATGCTTACAAGGATCGTGGGGTGCTGTAATGCCATGGTTGAGTGACGTGAGCCTAACCTCTGGCGTTAATTCCAGCAAGCGCCACCTACCGGTTAATTCCTTGCACACGCGGAAATAACAAAGTTTGCGCACGACGGAATCTCAACCCATCGCCAGTTACTGAGGGGGGGGGGGGGGGGTGGGAGGTAAAGGGCGCGCTTGTGTATTCATGATCTCGGCGCAAACTTTCACTCAATTTCATCCCGACACTTTTCGCATTATGAATCGCTTATAAATTAAGTTGCAAACGAGACGGTGAACTGCTAAAGCACGGTCGGAAGCGACGAGATGCCGCCTCCGCGCGTATAAGCATAACTAACTTAGCTGAAACAAGTTTAGAGACAAGCAGGGGTACGGTTTCTCTTGCGGTTACAAGAAGTTCACGCGAGAGAAAACGAAAACGAGTTATTGTCATGATCGTGGGTGCTCGTGTGCTCGTGTGCTCGTGTGTTCGGCGTGGTCAGTGTGTCATCACCCTAATTATTTTTATAGTGTGAAAACGTTGAACTCTTGTGGTTTTCTGGTGTTTATGCTTAACTAGTGTAGTAATAAGGATACTTCAATGCGAGGTGGTTGGGAAAGCTAACCGAACACCTCCGAAACTGCTCGGCGAGCTGTATAATAAATCTCACGGGGTACCGCCTCGCGTAAGTCATATTATTACGTTATTTAGTACAACCTCGGGATATTTACGCGACGTATAATAACATTATGGCAGGACATGAATATGAACTCTGTCTCCCGGGGGGGCTCTCTCCGTGTTTCACCATTTACCGGCACTTATCTTACCGTTGTAAGCTTTTAAAATTTACCAGATAATGCGTCCGCCCGTCTTCTAACACCATCGCTCGATATGGACTTATTTACGACATGAAAAAGAGGAGAAATCCCGTTAGAGCCCCGCTTTTTGATCTTAAATTCGAATCTGCATACATCATCCGGTAGCAGGACATCTGCGGAACACTACACCCTACACTATCTAGTTTCCGGGGTATGTGCCCTGAGGTCAAATGCGGGGATGCCCTTATGTTTCGCAACTAACTAATGTATGTACCGGTTCGGTCTGCGGACTTGCGCCAAGATAAATAGAGAGGCAATTGCCTGAGGAAATGAGACTAACACGATATAAAGGACCCTAACTGAGACCAGTTCTAACTAGATTACTCCTTGCGATATATGCCCCGGAATCATTCGACGACGGATACATAAATAATACATGAAGACAATGAATTGCACACGGTCATGTTTTGTACGAAATAGCATTGTCAGCTGTAGACAAAGACATACAACTGGCCAAAATATGGAGAAGGACTTTTTCCATGATCTACTCAGAAAACCAAAAATTATCAATGAATATTCTTTTAGGACGAGATCGTTTAATTTGTAACGTAAGTCACTTGCCACTTCTTTATATTCAGGACGATCGTTATCGCCCCGGTAAGCGTGGTAATTTATCTTCTCCTTGCAGAGTGGAATAGGACTAAGGGCGGATCTAGTGGTATCCTTCGGAATCAGCACATTAGCCTTCGTACAGAAAGAAAGATTAAGGCGGCATTTAGTTGGGATGGGCTGGCGTGTTCTCAGACCACTAAGAACCCCCCTCTCGAATAGGGGGGATAGTTTGGGGACGTTTCCCCAACGGTCTACTTGGCCTCGTGACACGGACTTATATCAACTCCCAGAGCGACTCATGCGGTGTCCATGCATTATGTAAATCTGTACCTCCTCTGCTATCATCAATTAATAATAAACCCATATCAAGAGATGTTAATATTTGATGCTCCATTACGAGATCTCGGGGAGGAGGAGTTGTCTTCGCCTCAGATCTTGGGTCTCGGGAACTGGGGAAGAATATTTCGCTTAATCTTGGACTTAATAATGCACGTTATTGGGATGTATCTCTACAGGAGCTAAAGGAGGAATGTATAAAATCAATACGGCCTGTTTTATATTAACACCCGGTGATACAGTCCCCTGGATAGTCGAGAATACTTTAGAAAATCCAATTCCCACCTTGACAATGGGAAGAATAAGATACATTATTTACCCTCGACCGCTTGGGTTACTACACTCCTAACTTACCCCTTGTCGCATGAATTCGTACCCCCAAAATGTGTATGTATAAAACATATAAAACCCACAATTGCTTGGAAAGAAGCTAATAGTCAGGCTACTGGTTATACAATTATTAACCGCCTTTCTCTCTTTACTTGCAGATTTTTTCTGAAATTCTTCTTGAAGTGCAACCAAAACTGCCTGAAGAACGCCGGCAATCCAAGAGACATGAGAAGGTTTCAGGTAAGATTATTTATTACATTACTTTACTGTAAAGTAACAAAAATTACAGCTTATTTTGCAACAACAAATTTTGGTACTTACACAAAACATGTTCTGTAGCCTAGCGAACAATGTCTTTGTGTAAAATTTTTGGCCTTTGCATATTAATGGCCTCGACAAAATAACGTTGTACCCAAACAGCATAAAATTACGAGAGGTCCCCCACTATAAAAATAAATACCTTCGCTCTGGCCGCCTCGGTCGTCGGCCGACTTAATGGGATCTCACGGGCGCCAATTAGCCCGGTGGAAGCGCCGCGACGCGCCGAGACGTCAAATAAGTAAACTTATTAAAAATTTTAATGCGCGCGAATTTAAATTGAGCGCTAATTTCTGCGTCAGCGCGTTCACGCGACACCAGCGCCGCCGGCGGCGATGACTTGCGAACGCTACCGTCGCCAAACTTCTTTATCAACGTGACGGCTGCCACTTAACTCGGAAAACCGAGCTAATCGTCGACTATTAATTTGATTAGACTTACATGGGATGCCCTACTGTTTTTACTGATGCTTTAAATGACTACAAATTCCAGCAACAACCATGGGATTACAGATGGTTTTTATCACTTCGGTTTATCAATGTTTTGGTGGTTGAAAAATCATCAATAGTTTATCATTTGAAAAAAGAAACGTTCATATAACATAATGAGTTTTGGAAACGTTAAAAGCATTTTGTGGCTTGTGATAAGGTTTAGAGAAATGCTAATTAAGTCAATAAAGCGTTGGACTTTAATGTGGCGTTTGATAATATTTGGCATTATGGTCTAAAACATATTTTTTTTATTTTGTACCTTTTTTTAACGTTGGGATGGAAAGCATTGATCTTTAACTTAACTAAATGCAGCAGAAAACACTCGCAACCAACCACCAAGTACCGAATTGATAAAATAAATAATTACCGACCCCATCACGTTATAGACTCAAGACTTTACTCCCCTCTTAAAGCCAGGATGAGATCAAGGGAAATGGATGAAGCTGGAAAGCACCGTTATACTTTATAGTTCTTACCTCCCCCGCAGTACCTTCCGGCAAATAAAAATCTTTTCTATTTCGACTCTAAATCCAGTCTCCGCCAGAAGCAGGGGTAGCGCGTATGGAAATTGAAATAAATGGCGGTGCCTTGCCGGGGTTCCATTGCAAGGTAATTGGGAATGTGCTCCGAGACCGACCTAATGCCGCACAATATCATAACGAAACGTTTGTGCTTTTGCAGCGCACGCTGGGCCCGTATTTTTGAAGCATTCGCTCGCAAAACGAACACCCTCACGTTTCAGGTGAACGTATACGCTCGGCGGGCGAATACTTCCAAAAACACAGACCCAGGTGAGTTTCCGAGATGCCCAATTTTTCACCAAGGGATTAAAGTATTGATAAGCGGATGAGCAACTCTACTTACTAAAGACGCACATTGACGATAGGCTTTATCGCTGGGAGATGTTGATATCCTGATTCATAGATTTTCCATCTATCTTTCGCTGCCTTTTCCCTCAGTTTCCGTCGGTACGCGTTAAATATTGAATTTATGATGCCCGAGACCGTCCGGTCAGGCCTCGAAGACCCCTAGATCTCAATCGGCGCTCAAGAAGGGGCGGCGGATTGTTCGCGGGTCTAGTCCGGCGGCGGCGGCGGTGGTCGATGACCGTATTTCAGTCGGTCGTATCGAACGCTCCTACTGGCCGCTCCACCGTCATCATCCCGCGGTTCCCATGGGAACGTGTGTATTACCGGGGGATGCGCGGGGTCCCCAGGGACTGGGCCACCGCTCCCGAGGGAGGAGTCTGTCTTGCGATGCACGCCAATGCCACCTTGAACCGCAAAATGGCTGCACTTGCACTACTCGCCATTGAAACCTTGAAAAAAAAAAGGACAAACGGATACTAGGTCAAGGACTATTCAATTGACTTAATTGCATACGGATCCAATACCTGTAAAGTCACTCTCAAAAATTATTATTACAATCGATAAGGACTCTTCAACTGACTTGGTGAAACAACTTCAACTGAAAACAACATACCTAGAAATCCGCATCCTGCTAACCTATGTGCACAGGAGGTCTTTAGGGCCTGCCATATATGTAGCTCAACTTTAAATAATCAAAGTTTTTCTATTGCAGGTTGTCATAGCTACGCAGGTATCTGTCGATGGGCCTCTACTGGCTATCTCGGACAATATGTTTGTTCATAACAACTCCAAGCACGGCAGAAGAGCGAAACGCCTTGAACCCAGCGAAGGTACTTATATAAACAGTATGTTCATCACCTTTTTATTACAATTACCAGTATTCGTAGTTCTGTAGATTAGTCCAAATAGTCAGTATAAACAAATTCAACAAAAGGGAAATATAACAAAAAATATACCTGAATAAGTTCAGTATCGATTTTGATTCCCTCGGAAATATTCCTCGAAGGTCGAATGCTGAACACGTGGAGTGAGCGTTGTTGTTGTGCTCGCAGGATATTTTGGAATGCGTTTTTGTCTCGTTGAAAACGCGGGGGGTTTTCCGTGATGGAAGTGTGACGCGTCAGGTGAGATATTACCTACAAATCATCGCGACTCTCATTGGTATGCGCCACGTAGTCGGAGGCGGCGGCGTCGGAGGCGCTCCTGCGACGGCAGTACTGCGGAACGCGTCGCAGGAGTAACTCGTTTGTATGCGGACCTGAACCGGCTCCAAAACTTTGTGAAATTGGCTCCCGATTCAGTTCAGTGGAGGAAGGAAATGGACGGATAAAGTTCCACCTTGCTCTTGCGCCCAGCCATACGTCTTGCACTACTTCCTACCCTTAATCACTTAATCAACGCAGTGCCTTATCACCCTTACTAAGAAGAAATTTCGATTTTAGTGAATAGCTATTTAACTGTTTATATTTAACTATACATATAGCTATATCTTCCTTCATATATACACAGGTCGATGTTGTAGTTAAATTCATTGAAGAGAAAGCATCACGTTCACTTTCGTGGAAGCGCAAGCGCTCACTTTGTTCTGCTTTACTCCCCTTCTCGTTATTTGTATCCATGGATATTTACGTTTTAGAGTTCCTGTCTGGAATGAGTGCATCGATAAAAACTATATCCATAGAGATTGTTATAAGCCCCCTTTTTCTTTCAGGTCTGTATCCTCCCCTGCCAGTGGCAACACCCTGTATCAAGGCCATCAGTCCCAGTGAAGGATGGACCTCGGGTGGTTCCACTGTTGTGATAGTGGGTGACAACTTCTTCGATGGTTTGCAAGTCGTCTTCGGCACCATGCTCGTATGGAGTGAATTGATCACGCCCCATGCAATACGTGTCCAGACGCCTCCTCGACATATACCAGGAGTTGTCGAAGTGACGCTCTCCTACAAATCCAAACAATTCTGCAAAGGCTCCCCAGGGCGATTCGTCTATGTTTGTGAGTACTGATCATCCTTAAGTCAAAAAATCATTTGCTAACGTCGCTTATTTTTGTTAGCAGCGTTGAACGAACCAACAATCGACTACGGTTTCCAGAGGTTACAGAAGCTCATCCCCAGGCATCCTGGAGACCCAGAAAAGCTCCCAAAGGTAAGAGCTATAACCGCTCATAATTCATTCTTAACGCTACTTACGAGTTTATTTTCTAAGTTAGTCTTGTTGTTTGTCCTAACAGGAGATCATCTTGAAAAGAGCAGCGGATCTTGCAGAAGCCCTGTATACGATGCCGAGGAATAATCAATTGTCTTTGGGAGCCCCGAGATCGCCGACGATGGCGAACAACGCCATGACGACCAGCTTCAACACGTACACGGGCCAACTCGCTGTCAGCGTGCAAGACGGCGGAAACGGTCAGTGGACAGAAGGTGCTTGTCCTTCCTATCACTATTCATAGCTAAATGCTTGACCGCTCTTTCATATAAATACCTTCTGGATTTCTATTCACGAGACGGTGATCCCACTTGCATGCATTGTAAATGCTACTTTAGGCTTTATTTCATTTGAAGAGATAATGTGCTTTTATTAGGGACTCTGTGCCATGTGCTGTGCTGTACACCGTGTGCTCTACTAGACTTGTGGCACGGCATGCGACACGAAGTTAATAATAAAAGTGTTATCAGACACGCTTTCCATCTCCAAATTCCTCGCTCATGTAAACTGTAGATTGCTTTTTTTGGTACAATTTTTACTTTGAAAACGAGTAAGGTTGTTGTACTGACTCCGCTGTTTACCGGTAGGGTTTTTCTTTTAGAGGAGTACGCCAGGGCGCAGAGCAGCAGCGTCTCGCCACGCGGAGGTGGCTATTGCTCGAGCGCCTCGACGCCGCACTCGTCTAACGGCGGCGGGTCTTACGTGGGCAGCGGAGGCGGCGGCGGCGGAAATATGAACGGATACGGAGGTGCAACACCTACTAGCTCCTCGCAGTTGTCGAACATGCTGCCCAGTTCGCCGTCGGCTGGTATATTCAACTCAACACCAAGTAAGTTATTATCCGCAAGAGTGAAGTCAACAGAAAGCTTCTTATCGATGGTCTTAGGTTGTTATAGTTCTGTTAAGTTGGTGGGTGATGTTGGTATTAGATGTTGTTGTTAGTAAGCTGATTGGAATTCTGTTAATACTAAGCGTAGTTTGATGGGTTATATGTCGATACTATATAGTATTTTTGGCAACCCCTCCAAATAATTCGGTTGCCCAACTTCAAATTAGTCAATTCTAAATAACCAGTTACAAATATCTGTTTCTGTTTGACTTGAACGTTTCTAAATAAATTCTAACATGACTTTTTTGCACACTAAAGAACTTAATTAATTAATGAATTTAAAAAGTACATACCTATATCAATCTTTCCTGAACAGAGTTCCACTTTCCGAAAATGCCACCAACTGTCATTGAAACTTCACGTTAAAAGCGCTCGTAAATATCAGACAACTAGAGAGCCAAACACAACAAATATACGTATTATGTAACTGAAAAAAGTACAGAGGCAACCGTTTAGTAGAATCTACATAATATGTGCGGTTGGTCAATTTGAGTTTTTTTTTTTTTGGGGGTTGGTGCATGGCGTATTTTTTGCTTTTGTTTCGTTGTGGCGTGGCACGTAATTAATTTCTGCTTGTAATTTTAGTTTCACCGGAGGGTGGTCATTATCATTTTGGCGCTCAGTACCAACACCACGAACACAATAAGCCGGACAAAAGCGGGAAAAGCGCGTTCGCGCCGGTGGTAAGGGGTAGTCCCCCCGCGCCGGCCCTTTTCCACCAACAGCCCGTCACAGGTTGGCACCACTTGGCCGTTCAGTGTTAGTATATTATTTTATTATCCTCCACGATTCCCGGACTCGCACACTGTAATTGCGTTACATTTGTTTTCATAAACGTTACGCTTTTAAAACTAAGTAGATTTTACGTAGCCCGACGTATCTAACGAACCACTTTTGTTTCAAAGCTCTCTGTGCTATCTCTCGCTCACTCTATCACATTCAACCCCAATACACCCTTGTTTTATTTCCCGTTTAACCACTCTCTCGAACGCCTATCTCACTCTATACGAGTCTATCTCGCTCCGATGGGGGTAGCGTTGCTCTCTTGTTTCATTTTCCGACTCTCTGCGTTTTTTTATTTTTAACCCCTGTTTTACATCGTACAGGTACATCTCGTACGCTCGACGCGCTCTCTGGCGGTGGGTTGGAAAACTTTTTAAGCCAATTTCTGAATTATCCAGCACCGAAATTTTACTGAATAGTTAATTGATTACCATCCCTATCCTTTTTTTGCAACCCCAGCAATACTTTGCCCCACACTATTTTGTTACGAATTACGTTTAAAACGTTAAGAAAAAAATCGACATCCAATCTTTTAATGCAAAAAGCCTTCAAATAAAACATTTATTACAGAAAACACTAAAGTGTCAAATTACAATACATCATACGAAATAATAAACACACATATGGGAATTATATGTCGTTAGTGTGTGATATATGTTATCGAGACATATCAGATTTGTTACGAGAAAAGCACTACAGAGACTTGGTTTACTCAACGCACATAAATAATTAAAATTAATTTCGGGGCAGACCAACTACCGAAAAATTCGAAACTGGCGTAATGTCTCATGCTTCAAGATAAGGATCGCTTAGATTAATATGTATGATTACCCGGACGAAGTGGCACCCTTAATGAAGTTATAACATGCTATTTACGCTATGTTCAATTTCGTTAAGTAGTCTCGAAATAATGTCACCCGAAAAATAGTCATTTTCCATGTAATTGTATGTGTTTTGGTTTTAAGGGAAAGATATGACGTTCAAATTGATTGATTTTGGGCTGATATATACCTATACTCATTACTTTTCAATTTGTATACACAATTCGTTGAGAGACTATGAACAACGTATTTTAATATTGTCTTTTCTTTGCAGGAATGGGTTTAGTGTCATCACCGTTTGCGTCAATGAATCCTTTCGCTTTACCAACGTGTAATTCTCAAGGATACGGTCCAAGTCCTTTAGTAGGTACGACAAAATAGCAGACCGAAGGTGACTCCACAAGTCCTGAAAGTCCGACACAGAATGGCCAGCAAACCTCCAGTGCTATTTATCAAGTTTAACGCTTACCAAAGACTATAATTTTAGTGATACTAATCGAAGGAGAACCCATTTTCGACATGGTAGGAGTCTATCACCTTTTCAGAAAAAAAAAATACCTACTTAACTGTGATCACACGTATTTTGGTAATTTGTCTTCAAAGGCGTTTTTCGAAAATCGTAATCAAAAGAAGGAACGTGTTCGTGAGGCGTCTTTTGTAGTTTCGCACGTAATTTTGGATTATTGTTGGATTGACGGGAGAAAGATAAATACCCTTAAAAACACCCTCAAAAATTAGCATATCTTTATGAATATACATATCGCTTCAAGCTGGGAATTCTACTCTTGTAAAAAGCAACGATTTGTAGTTTTGTATCGTCTGTAAGCTATCGAAAATTGTAAATAGATATTTCACTCACGGATCTTGGTTATAGGAAATGTACAAAGTTGTGTAAAGTAACGGACCTGTGGGTTACAAGACAACGAGCAATTAATATTATATATATATATTTTGTAAATTTACCATATCATAATGACGTTTACTTGTGTAATTTGTAAATATTAGTTGTTTAAGGTAGACCGATATAGAAAAAGAGAATAGTTATCTGGCGAATATAAATTATACTGACCTTTTTCAAACAAGGAAAAGCAAGTGAGATGTAAAGAGTATACGAAAATGAAATTTACAATACTTTCAGTATACACGTTTTATATCAAATTTCTTGTTCTCAGCACACACAAAAAAAAACATGTATTTGTCAATTATTATTTAAATTGTATACATATTGTTATTAATTATTATTATTATTACTGTATTTATCTTATTTCAATATTTATTGTTTAATTTTAATATTATTGGTGCTTCTATTTTTTGTTTGTTTTTATTTATTATTATACAACACGAACGAGATGTGAATCCAAGTTTATCATCAAAGAAATAATTTTACAATCATGACAAAAACATTTTTCTTAACTTTACAAAGTATAGATGTAAAAATAATAAAATTTTTAAATTGAAACCCGCCCATCATTTCTCCCCATTCTCCAATAATTTTAACTAAAAAAATTAGGTAAGTAAAGTCTAATGGTTTACATTATTCCGACGTCATTCATCATCGGCAAGCCCTAAAATATAAAAAATACCATGGGGTGTCCACGGCTCACCAGATGGGTTTCGGGGGCACATAAAATTTGCACCCCTTGCTCGAGTCCCACTCGTGTATACCTCACCCTATTATCGAACAAAATGAACTGCACTTGTGATCGTGATAGATAAACAAAACAACAAATCAAAAGTGTCTCTCATATGTGTCCGTGTTGTCATATAACCAAGTTTTTAAGTGGCACATATGGCCCACATTTGCGCAGTACTGGCAAAATTACAGCAGCAGGTAATCACAGAAAAATAAGAAGAGCAAAATTTAGTATTTACATTACTAGTAGACCATTAACTTTTATATGTGGGCCGCCTAGTAGGTAGAACGCCTAGCCGGCAGACCGCCTAGCCGACAGACCGCCTAACCGGCAGACCGCCTAACCGGCAGACCGCCTCGCCGGCAGACCGCCCAGCCTGCAGACCGCCTAGTCACAGAAAAATATGAAGAGCAAAATTTAGTATTTACATTATAAAATTTTTGTTATTCTTGCTGGAACTAAAATATCAATGAACAATAGTGAAAAGATACAAAATAATCCATCATCTCATTAAATTTTTAACGAATGGAAAGTTAAGGACCCTCCTTCCACCCCGCTGTCAGGTATCACTAAAAAGCAATGCTCAGACAGCGAGACCCTTCTTATAAAACTTCCCATTCGTTTTTCTTTGTTTAACCTTTTCTTTTTAACAACTATTGCAGAATTACAATGATATTATTGATTATATCAGTGATATAATTAATTAAATCCACGGTTGAGTTAAAATTGGTAGTCGATACTGTAATTTAACCGAACATAATCCACATTTTCTGTAATAAAATAAAACCTGTACACAGTGTACACTATTGTATAGAATAAGTGTAGTTAGCTAAAGGCTACTACAAATGTGGGTGGTAATGTAAAATGCAGTGATGTGATAGAATTGAAATTGACACCGGCAGTTCAGTAACAAGTAGCGGCGGGAGGTGGCATTAGCCGCGGGCGATGCAGGGGCGGGTGGCGTCCCGACGCGTCCCTCCGCTCGCTAACTAGGCTGACAGATGGTCCCCGAATATAAAAGGTCATGTACATGACGTCACTTTACGTACCCAATTTTATGTCACGCTGCATCCGACCGCATCTCTTTTAATAGACTGCTTTGAATAATTACCATATCCCTACAACAACCACCGCTCCAACACCATAGGGCTTTAGCTACTAGAGAAAACAGTGTCCTTTTGATGGATAGTATTCTTTTTTTCTAATATAACTAAAACTATTCAGATTTCAACTAATAACTTCCACTTCTTGGACATAAAAGTGTTTATTTATATTTAAATTCACCCCCATACGTAATGCCCTAAATCCTATTATATGCCACCGTGAGAAAACAAACTACCAGTGATATAAGACCCTCTCGAAATGAAAACCGTACTCTTTAAAATTCATGGTTAGGTGCATCGATGTGTGGATTGGATATCGGATTAGGATGTTGCACAATTGCTTTTTTTTTGGTGCGCATTCGGTTCGGTGGTGATTCGCTGCTGGTAATCTAATAGTGATATTAGATTGACATAGGATGACAATACCCACTCCTCCGTACTCGTGTCGCTGTCAATTAGGCGTGTGCCGCGTGATTGGGGCGTGATACGTCATGCGGATGTGTTTTGTATACTATTTAATACTCTTTAATTTTCGCACTGTGGGAGTGCATCTCACTGTCGTATGATATTATATGTATAGTTTTGTGTGGGTGACACAATGGTCATGTAAAAAGTTAGTTAAACCTAAACAGAGCAACATAAACGAGACAATTCCTTGATAACGTCTGTACGTAATTTTGAATTGTGTATGATGTTGTTAAACCTAAAAACTTCCTGAGTTTGTAACAAATATTACATATGGAGAATGTTAATAGCATTACTGACAATTTGAAACAAATCAAACAGATAATTCAAAAGAAAATCAGCCTGATGAAGACAAACTAGTTGTTCTAGTACGACGAAGAAGTATCAAAACGGCCGAAATAGTCGTCCTGCAGAGTAATAAAGACGACGATCGAAGAGCTTTCCTGTGTAAATAGCGAAAAAGACTAGAAGAACTCGCCACCACCGACAGCCGACAACGACATCTTGTTTTATTTATTTCTTTTTATTAATTGAGAAACATTCAAAAGAGCACCTTTCGCTCTTTTGGGTGGGACATACCCTTTAATGTCATATAAACCTAAACTAAAATTACACAACTACTACAACTAACAAGATCGTCTGAGTGAGGGCTTTGATTGATCTTTCAGAAAATTCGAGAACAAGGACGACAACCTGGACAACTTAGACCCAACCTACACGACTTCCGGTTTCAACAGGATGCAGTTACGACCCACTGATTACTCTACTGATTTAAGCCACTGTGATTTTTCTATACTAGATTCTTGGACGACAGAAAGGTATTCAAGAAGAAATTCAAAGCGTTTTGCTCAATACCAAGTTAGAAGGATCGACAACGCTGCAAAATAATTGCAAAAAATCCTACCTTACACTGTCTTCCTCGCCTCCATCGACGGATGACATCTATATTGAACCTACCTTGCACTCGATGTCTTGATCCTTGGACGCTACTCTCCATTAGGGTCCTTCTCCACGATGCCCTTCTTCCTTGGTCTGGACTGCTATTCATCACACTACACTCGTAAATTTTAATCGCGCACTACTGAAAGTGTATTTAACACAACACTCGCAAAAGTTTATTCGCGCACTACTTCGCGCTTGACGAGAATAACACCGTCGTTGGCCATGTGCAAGAAAAAGAAGAAAACATAAAGAAAACTGGACGGAGAAAGTAAAGTTTTAAAGAAAATGATCCTTGATCCTTGGACGCTACTCTCCATTAGGGTCCTTCTCCACGATGCCCTTCTTCCTTGGTCTGGACTGCTATTCATCACACTACACTCGTAAATTTTAATCGCGCACTACTGAAAGTGTATTTAACACAACACTCACAAAGTTTATTCGCGCACTACTTCGCGCTTGACGAGAATAACACCATCGCTGGCCATCTGCAAGAAAAAGAAGGAAAGATAAAGAAAACTGGACGGAGAAAGTAAAGTTTTAAAGAAAATGATCCTTGATCCTTGGACGCTACTCTCCATTAGGGTCCTTCTCCACGATGCCCTTCTTCCTTGGTCTGGACTGCTATTCACCACACTACACTCGTAAATTTTAATCGCGCACTACTGAAAGTGTATTTAACACAACACTCACAAAGTTTATTCGCGCACTACTTCGCGCTTGACGAGAATAACACCGTCGCTGGCCATCTGCAAGAAAAAGAAGGAAAGATAAAGAAAACTGGACGGAGAAAGTAAAGTTTTAAAGAAAATGATCCTTGATCCTTGGACGCTACTCTCCATTAGGGTCCTTCTCCACGATGCCCTTCTTCCTTGGTCTGGACTGCTATTCATCACACTACACTCGTAAATTTTAATCGCGCACTACTGAAAGTGTATTTAACACAACACTCACAAAGTTTATTCGCGCACTACTTCGCGCTTGACGAGAATAACCCCATCGCTGGCCATCTGCAAGAAAAAGAAGGAAAGATAAAGAAAACTGGACGGAGAAAGTAAAGTTTTAAAGAAAATGATCCTTGATCCTTGGACGCTACTCTCCATTAGGGTCCTTCTCCACGATGCCCTTCTTCCTTGGTCTGGACTGCTATTCACCACACTACACTCGTAAATTTTAATCGCGCACTACTGAAAGTGTATTTAACACAACACTCACAAAGTTTATTCGCGCACTACTTCGCGCTTGACGAGAATAACACCGTCGCTGGCCATCTGCAAGAAAAAGAAGGAAAGATAAAGAAAACTGGACGGAGAAAGTAAAGTTTTAAAGAAAATGATCCTTGATCCTTGGACGCTACTCTCCATTAGGGTCCTTCTCCACGATGCCCTTCTTCCTTGGTCTGGACTGCTATTCATCACACTACACTCGTAAATTTTAATCGCGCACTACTGAAAGTGTATTTAACACTACACTCGCAAAGTTTATTCGCGCACTACTTCGCGCTTGACGAGAATAACACCGTCGCTGGCCATCTGCAAGAAAAAGAAGGAAAGATAAAGAAAACTGAACGGAGAAAGTAAAGTTTTAAAGAAAATGATCCTTGATCGTTGGACGCTACTCTCCATTAGGATCCTTCTCCACGATGCCCTTCTTCCTTGGTCTGGACTGCTATTCATCACACTACACTCGTAAATTTTAATCGCGCACTACTGAAAGTGTATTTAACACAACACTCACAAAGTTTATTCGCGCACTACTTCGCGCTTGACGAGAATAACACCGTCGCTGGCCATCTGCAAGAAAAAGAAGGAAAGATAAAGAAAACTGGACGGAGAAAGTAAAGTTTTAAAGAAAATGATCCTTGATCCTTGGACGCTACTCTCCATTAGGGTCCTTCTCCACGATGCCCTTCTTCCTTGGTCTGGACTGCTATTCATCACACTACACTCGTAAATTTTAATCGCGCACTACTGAAAGTGTATTTAACACAACACTCGCAAAGTTTATTCGCGCACTACTTCGCGCTTGACGAGAATAACACCGTCGCTGGCCATCTGCAAGAAAAAGAAGGAAAGATAAAGAAAACTGAACGGAGAAAGTAAAGTTTTAAAGAAAATGATCCTTGATCGTTGGACGCTACTCTCCATTAGGATCCTTCTCCACGATGCCCTTCTTCCTTGGTCTGGACTGCTATTCATCACACTACACTCGTAAATTTTAATCGCGCACTACTGAAAGTGTATTTAACACAACACTCACAAAGTTTATTCGCGCACTACTTCGCGCTTGACGAGAATAACACCGTCGCTGGCCATCTGCAAGAAAAAGAAGGAAAGATAAAGAAAACTGGACGGAGAAAGTAAAGTTTTAAAGAAAATGATCCTTGATCCTTGGACGCTACTCTCCATTAGGGTCCTTCTCCACGATGCCCTTCTTCCTTGGTCTGGACTGCTATTCATCACACTACACTCGTAAATTTTAATCGCGCACTACTGAAAGTGTATTTAACACAACACTCGCAAAGTTTATTCGCGCACTACTTCGCGCTTGACGAGAATAACACCGTCGTTGGCCATCTGCAAGAAAAAGAAGGAAACATAAAGAAAACTGGACGGAGAAAGTTAAGTTTTAAAGAAAAAAAATAAGCATTATACAAATAGACTAATTCTCTTGACTAAATCCGGTTGGGAAGGGTTGGCTTCCTCGATGGTTATCCGCCCTTATCACACCCCAAAGCGTCGCTCCATTCGCAAACGCGTCCTCGTCCTGGATGATGTGATTGCGTAAAGCAAATGCACAACGATGAAAGGACAGATCCAGTTTCCATCCGCAACAGTTCAAGTTTCAATCGGATTAGTACGTTGTGCATCCGCAATCAAAGCACTTAATCGAGTGATTGTTATCTGGCTCTTACCCCCTGGCGATTCTCTCAATTTTTATCTACTCTGTAAATTCGCACCCCAAACACAGGATTCAATGCCATTAGAATCTGAACACAAGGACTAGATAAATAAATCAGATTATTTTACTTAATTGTGTTAGTTACTTAATTACGTTGTTTATTGTCGTATTAAACTCGTTTATGTAGAAAAGGAGTTTTGTGAACTTCTAAAACAACCTGTAAAGGCGATATCGCAGCGCCACCTAGAGCAATTTCGTGGCACTTCGCGTAATACATCACGTAATAACATCGACTTCCGCGCTTCGCCCCGACATAAAGTAAAAAGCCCGCCGTCTTGACAATAAAGATAAAAACTTATACGGCTGATAATACACCTTTTTGCGCCATCAGTCGCTTTTTATTATACACACGGGCGCTGCCCGTAAACCATCCGCAGTCAGATTAACAATGAGCTTCGAAACCAACTTAACGAAACGATAAAGGACAAGTACGGATAAGATTTTCCTTAATTACGTTGCCGTTTTCATGGTTTACTAATTACCACTCGCTCAACTCTCATAAATCTGTCGATTTGTATGCGTCGTTTGCGGTTGATTGTTAAACTGAGCGTGCATTTTAATTGGTGGAGAAATGGCCACATAAGAGTCTATGATTATGCCCAAACGAAGATAAAAAACTTGGAGCAAAGGTAGTAAAAAAAATGATGTCAACTTTGGTATAGTTTAGTTTGTAGTTGGTAGTTACAAACATAGCATTGTGTCTCTATTCTTACCCAAGATTCTTACTCTGAGAGATACATAGAAAGTTGTGCAATTACTTTACAGATGGCGCTAACAGTTTCTCGAGTATTTTGCCACATATCACCGCTATATAAGTTCGACGATATTGAGTGTTCGTATATTGTTTGTTTACATCTACGCATAAGTGTTTTATTTCATGGGCGACTTACAAGGATTATGAGGAAAACCAGGATTGTAGTGGAATAGCCTACACGGAAAGAACTCTATTCTTGGATATCAAGTAAAATTGTTCTTGCGTATATATGTGTAGTTATTTCAACGGCTAGTTATTCTTCCGGTTTAAGAGTTTAGTATGTTTATGTTGAGTATATTTTGCTCTGACGAAGAAAGTGTTATTCTTCTACATATAAAAAGAGTAAGACGTTCGTTTCACATCAACAATATTTTGTTGGGGAAAAATATACATTCTTCAACGAGCAAACAGTTTCTTGACCCAAAAGTATACGTATGTATCGCTTAAAAGAGACGTAATTCCTTTCAAGCAGTTTCTTCTTACTTAAAACAAGAAAACGTAATATTTGGAACATCAATAAAAACATATTCTTACTCTGAGAATTTTACATTTTACTTGAACCAACCAAACGATCTTCCTGCGGATATAGAAACAAGTAATATTCTTCACTCAAAGAAATTCGTGTTGTATCGAATAACTATATATATGTTACGGTTAAAGTGATAAATGTGGTTTGTATTAATAATTACCGGCTATTATTAATAATAACCGCATCATTTGGTCAATGTGATTAGAAATACTTAAATAATCACATGGACCGGCTATTATTAATAATTTCCTAACGGGCACGGTAAAAGTGATAAAAATGTTACTTTTTACAAAAGATCTTTTGTATACAGTCTTCAAAGAAGTTAGCTCAGTTATTTTGATTACTATGTAAGCTATTATATTTATTTACTTGACGCAAATCATCAGTACGGCTACCCCAATGACCAAAATTACGAATAATACAAAACATTGATAATACAGAATGCTTTTTTTTGTCTCCCTTGTACTTTAGAAACTACTGGATATAATTGATACTGATATTTGGTATACACCCAAGGACGACTCAATGACGAAAACATAAAAAAGAACAGTTTATACAGAGTGTTCAAAAAAGTTAACCATTTTATTATCAATAACACCCATTTTTATATTTAATGCATGTGGATAGTTTTTTGTAAATGTACAATTACAATTTATTAAGTAAATTCTCAAATCCTAATTATCTTGAAATGTTGCGCATTTAATAATAATTTTTTCAATATTGTATTTTCATGCAAATATGTACATGCAAGAACTAGACTAGTTTACATAGATGTTTTTACATAAATTGCACCGCACAAATGATGCAAACATTTTTGTATGGTTCTGTTCCTAACACGGTATTTTTACTTTTGGTGTTTGACAATAATTTTATAAATAAAAGATTAAACATGGTAACAACTTGCCTCAATCTTCCCTACATTAGTATGTCCATTACCTATACCTACCCTAAGTATATCTAATATCTCACAGATATATTTATTATAAAAGTGTTTATCACCAACAAAAAATACAAAAAAACAAAAGAAGATGACGTCCTATTATTACAAACTTTATTTCGTTTTATTTTTACAATATAAATGGTGTCATTGTTGTACTACCACAAAAAATAAAGGTCTAGAAGGACTCTTGTATTCAAAATTAAATATAAAACATTTTTTAAAGTTTTGTATTAAAAAGATAATAAAGTTATAAATAAAAATATTTTTTGCCACGAATTGCAAAATGCAGAAGCACTACGTACGTTTGCACTGGTAAAATAATACAAACCAAGTTTCTAATTTATTACTTACTTTGCTTTTAAGAAAAAAAAGAGTTACACACTCGTGCATGCAATTAGTGTGGATTGGCATTTTTTAGTCTCGTTTTAATAATCTTCCTTATTTCAGTCATGAGTAGTAACTAAATAAGTTAGTCAGGCCTAACGTCACTAAAGGCCCAACACTGAAAACCCAGTGAATAGATTCGTTGTGTGGCGATTATGTAGATACTAACAGAATTTCAAATCTGAGGCTCTATTATATTGTAGCATCACCTTAATGCAATATTGAACTGAAATATATCACATTGACCACAGCATGCTGGAAATTATTAATAATAGCCGGTTCATGTGATAAATTCTTCACTTTAACCTCGCCACTTGGCTATTATTAATAATAACCGGTAATTATTAATAATAACCTATTTATCACTATGACCGTAACATATATACTATAACCATGCTAATAATAATTGAGTGGTCTTCGTCTATCGCCCTAAGGCAGAAAAAGATAGATTGCTAGTTTCAGCCCATGGATCGCCAGTCACTAATTCGAGAATATCGCCCCCCGTCTGCCTGCAATGACATTCGATGAAATGAAATGACAATGTGATTTACAATTCTACTGGTATTATGGCACCTCGGTTATCTGCGGTCCCCCCTCATCTACAGGACCGACCGCGATGCGATGAACTTGCCTCCAATTACCTATAAAGCAATTATAGTCCGAAAAAAGTCATTTATGTTCCATAATACAGCGGGAAATTTCATTTTTATGCAAAACCGTCCGCGCCGCCGTCCCGTTATTTTAGGCGCAACTCGTTAAGTGCAGTATTGTGTTCGGGTGCACGGACGAATGAAATTGCGGTCTCGTGAAATTTTCGATTGCAAAATTAACTTCTGTGATTGGTGGAGTGTATACATGAATATGATCGAAACATGTTCAATCCGATGGATCGAATTTGCTATCTTTACAGGATATGCATTGATAATAATAGCAATACCAAATTTGGTTAGTCATAGATTCTTCCATATTTTCAAATACATAATTTATACTAACAAGCTTAATACAAAATAATCCAGGTAATTAAATATTATTAACACTAATACACCTTTATAATAATACTTTATTTTATCTAGCATCTTCTTACTACATACAATCAAAGTTGTACAATATCGATAACATATGATTAGGTAGGTACATGTCTTTTACTGACCTTCCTTAAAACCAATAATAAACGTACGAATGCCGCGCAATATTTGAGAATTGATATTGGAAACAATGAGTGACATAATACTCACAATCAACAATATAGATAAAGCACAGTCCTGATATAGGAATGATCTAATTGTGTCAGTGGTAGGTACGCTATTGGACGATAGTTGACGAAATCATTGACCAATTGCAACTTTAATTTTTACTGACACAAATCGAACGTGTAGTACAATTTCACATCTTAAAAAAACAAATTCTTAGTACATATCACTAGAGCTAGTGGGTTGGATGTTGTACAAACATCATTTATGGCGTTAGTCATAAAAGTAAACGCGGTCTGCGTGGTGCCAAGCTGTCTTTCTGGGCATATAATCGCGCGACATAGATATTAATATTGCTTATCATACAATGGATCACAGTCAGTAGACTTTCGAAAATGATAATACGAAGTTACGTTTTGCGTACGTGATGTTTTGCGTGCAACCATGAGTGTGGGATATACTTGTTCTTTATCAAAGTCTTAATGGTAAGTCACTTTTAGTATTATATTTAATGCTTCAGGGTTGTAAGTATTATGCGTCTGCTTCTATGTGTCTCTTAATAAATCTTGAAAGACTAAAGGTAAAATAATTGTGTATATTTGGTCGTTTTTTTAAGAGTAATAATGAGAAGAAGTTCTGATTTGATTTCGACACAGTTTTAGAAAAGTTTTGCTCATTTTATTAGGGATCGAAATTTAAAAAACAAGATTTCAACAATAATATTATCTGTCACATCATAATTAACTATCGAAGGAATAGTATAAAGAACACCTAAAATATTTATTGTTTTAGTTTATTTAAGAGCGTTTACTAAAGACAAAAGGTGAGATCATGCCTATTATTGACACCGATGATCGAATAACTGTAAAAGTACCTACTCTACAAAATCAAACAGTTCAGCCGCTGATTAGAACAGGTAATATCGTTCTCAATTCAGGAATATCTGTACGAAACCAAAACTCCACTTTGACAAAATGTTCAGGAAACGATTTATTTTACTTTCAATTCAATGAAGATGAAAGAACGGAAATATTTACAGTTTTCTTATGGAACGGAATAAAAAATTTGTAAAAAAATTTTATTGTAAAATACTCAAAAAAAGTGTGTTTTCTTTGAGCCTGCAAACACATGCGGCTGTAAAAAAATGTTTACGCTAATGAAAAGAGAGCAAATTTACAATAGTTTTTTACACCTTTAAGGGGTTTTGGCCAGAAATAACTTCTTTTGAAGATAGTTTAGGTGTTTTCTAGATCTTTTCCATACTGTATGGGATAAATGGCATGTTATGGTATTGTCTAGTTCTAAAAGTGTTCACAGCTAATGTAAAAAGTTCTAAAAATAATTATTATTCCATAAATATTATCGATAATCAAACAATAAATCGTTTTTTTTTTTTTTTCTTAATCCGGTTTGGTATTTATTGTACTGTAAAATAGTGCTAACTTCCTTATATGCGTTCGAACGATGTTGCAAACATTTAAAAAGTATTTAACAATGCTATTGTCAAGGTGATTTGCTAAAATGGGTATTTGATTTATTATTTAGTTGGTACATGATACATCATTTACTAAAAGAGTGGCGTCAGATTTGAGGAAACAAAAAAATTGCGGGTAAAAGATTTTGGACTGCTTATAATAAATTTATTATTAACTACGTCTATTATTCCATTCCTCATAATAACTGAGATATATATATGTGTGTATTTCATAAAGAATAGATGATGTTTTTGCTCAAAATGTTTTCCTTATTATAGAATATTGGTCAGGCTTTTACTGTTCCAAAAGCATTTTCAATTAATTAATAAAACTCTCTAATTATCAACCATATGCAATACTGAAACAATAACTTTGATATTAAAAGGAGGAACAGGATAGCCAAAACCTGTTACCTCTCAAAGTTTGGATTTATAAAAAAAATACTTTTGAATTTGTCCCCATCTAGCGGTGAATAGCTCACTTAGACAGCCTATACAGTTCCGATACCAACTCCGGGTAAACTCCGGTGAAGGCAACACTGTTAGTTCTGGCCCCGGAGTTTTAGTGTCTCCACCAGTGGACAGATGGCGCAAGGTGCATCTTTAAAAATCATTTTTTACATAAACAATATTTGTACTAGACATTTAATGTCTTATGTTGTAGTAACAATGTACAAGTCACGATATTGAAATAGTTTTGGTAAGACTAATGTCTTAATTCCCTTTAATTAAAATAACCCGGTACTAAAATGATTACGGGCTCACTGATATCGTGATTTCGGGTGATATTGAAGATAATTATTACCATAGCTTTAAGTACCCACCGGCAAAGTTGCTTCTAAAGAAAGCGTTTCGTTTTAAGTTATTGCTTTTAATGGATGGTATCTTTTTTTCTCATCCGATCGATAGAATAAAAATTAACACGTAGAGCGTCGATTCTGTGGGCCCTGCGCTTACCTTAATTAAAATTCCTTAACCCGTTCCCTTTCCGGTTTCGCATTTGAATCGTTCGTCTCTTTTTATTCCTTGACAAAAGGATCTTATAAAACTTTATATTAGGCAATTTAACAGGACAGGATTTGTCAGGAATGTTAATTTTTGAATACTACGATTATGCAAAATAACAATAACAAAAATTACCGATACGGTCCTGCTCTCAGGAAATAAAAAGAAACGACATCTCATCTGCCGACAATTAGCCCAGTCTATTCCCAGACCATTGACAAAGAAATCTCTGTGTAAAGGACATCGTTGTCAATAGAACCACCGAAATAAATTTGCATCTCAAATGTCTCAAAGGTAAAAATGTACTCGTAATATAATCCACGTGAATGGCTGTCTACTCATGATGCTTATTATCTACTTCAGATGCTTGATGGTCATACAGAAACCTCGTGACTGTAATTTAAAATTGGGTTTTATTACACACAATACAGGTTTTTACGCAAATCTTTTTTGTTTGTTATTTCTTTATTTATTATGTTACGATAAAGTAGCAGATAATTGAAAGGCATCACGATATATAAACCATACTCGATTCTAGATAATACAGACAATTATTTATGATCAAATATTTACGTTTTTACCATAAAATATTCTATTGCATTGCTATTATTACAAAAAATGCATTCTAGTCACGTTCTTAATAGAGAGATGTACGCTTTTATAGAGGTAATGATAACGAAAAGAGTAAGCATTTCGACATGTCAATCCTAAACTAGGACGAGCACAAATACCAACCTACGAAAGTAAACAACGTAGTATCTGAGGCATCATTACGTCAAGGCAAATATTTATAAGAATCCATGTCGTGATATCTACGAAATTTGCATCAACATCGATAGCGAGCTACTATTTTTGATAAGAATTGGGACAAAATAAACCGTAGTAACGAAAACACAACAGGTGTTACAACACAAATAATATACAATACATACATAAACTTTCTTTCAAATGGATTAAATTTTATTGGTGTTTGTGGTACCAATAATAAATCTGTAGAAAGTAGTATTATAAATTTAAACAATTGAAAGCGGAATTAATCGACCACACACGTACATTTGAAAGTATAGAGAAGGAAACACATGTCGGTGAAACATCAAAGATGTCGTCTGAAAACCAACATAGTTTAAAATGCAAATTGTACTATTTAGTACCGTCTCATATGAAATGCAAATTAAACTTAAATGTCATTAAAATACTCGAGTGTAAAATTTAATTTACTAAATTGCGGGTAAATTACTCCGTCGTCAGTAATTCCCAACGAGAAATAAACATCCTTTATATGCCCGAATGGTACATATTTTATTCCGTCTTTACTACGATGGAAGTATGTAAATTTCTAATCCTAAAAAGGCGACATTTCACTTAAGTAATAAAACTACAATGTAACACCTGTGTTTATCTAACAAGTAGAATTAAATTTAATACGCAAAAATTCCCGAAAATCTACAAGACCCTCTTGAAAGGGTTCACCTTAGACCTGGTGAACTTGCTCGTTACTTGTATTTATTCAGGCGTCAATCTATTGTGAACAGAGCACCACAGAAGAGCCCCTAAGTCCTTACAGTAAGGACCCTACAATGTTTGAGTTGCAGTAAATGAAGGTCACATACTTGAACACCAAGACCCTCATCATTTTTGCAAAGGCAGATATTTATATTATTCTAGATTTGTGCCAAAAGAAACAATTTAAAACGCTGCATTAATAATGTCACGTTATTTCTATACCTGCCAAATAGTTTACATTAAGAAATATTCATCATAGTTTCTAATAACATCACCTTTTATTATTGATTTTGGTACACAACCACTATGTTCTACAAAATGTTGCCATTTGTCATGTAAACAAAATCATCCAACATGGTTGTGGTGTAAATCTTAGTTGGAGGACCTGCGAAAAGTTCAGTCGCATCATTGGAACTTCCAAAGGGGAATTTGGCCATCCAAACAGACTGTATAGGATTCATTTCAACGATAGATTCGTTGGTGCACTTTACATCATAACAATACCGTCCACCATGTCCAGCATTCTTGCATGTCTTGCATTCACACATAAGACTCTTTAATTTGCTTGCCTGAACATAATCTCTAGTAACGTTAATGAAAGACATTTCGTGCTCGTGTTATTTTAATTTTGACAAAACGTCATCGTCGTCGTCACCATGGTGCCTAAACGGAAAAGACAATACCGAACCGCTGGTGAAAGAGAATCCCACGTCATATAAATTAATTTAAATAAATTCTAAATATTATGTAAACAAGTATTTCCGTGAGCTTATAAAACGGTGATAAAATGAGGCGTTATGATTTAAGATGGAGTAAAACCGGTGCCGAATGGAAGCCCCCAATAAAAAACAACAGTTTACAGCGTTATAATTCGTATTTGAAATTCAAATGCGGGCAATAAAACCAGGCGTCGAAATTTATTGGGCATTAAAAATTGGACAATTTTCCTTTTCTGGACAGATCACTACTTGTCGCGATAAGAACTTTAGAACCGTACAGTGGAACGGTGTGAAATAAGCTTTTCAAAGGTACCATAAAAATTGCAAATGTAGATAGATCCATTATAAAAAATGGTACTTTAGTCCTCCTCAAAGTCTTGTCCACTAACTCTAAGAAGAGCTTTCAATAAAAACAAACTTAACATATCTACATAAATAATTCTATTAATTAAGTCCATGGGAACTGCTAAAAATGTCAAAAGAGTCTCCTAATATTCCTATCTATCAAATCTCTTCATGGTAATGGACATAAGAACGCTGGTTTACAGAAGAAACTCTGTTATCTTTGTCGAGCGCGGCCGGTTTCTTTTCACCGATGTCTATATACTCGGGGAAAAAAATAGTTGACGATAGGTTGGTTATAGGCGATTATTAATCAATTCGTTAATTAAACCACTTTAAATGAACATACATTCCATTGTCCTTTTATAGCAATTTGTGCGATGCGTCCTATAGCCGTCTTTAGTTAGGAGAAATCAAGTGGCAATGGACCGGTAGAATGCGTCTCGGTGTCCAGCCGGATCATCCATCATCAATCTCGCAACGGCTACAACATACTGAGGCAGTGTCGATCCATCAATACGAAAACATTAGCGTATACACTGGCTCCAATTAGTCAAAGCGCCTATCTGGTCAACTGACAAGAAACCAGGCCGAAGGACCGCTGTCCACGCTGTTACGTTACGAACATAGATTCGATAATTAACCAAATCTGGTCACCATTTGGCGACACCTTTTACCGTTTCGCGCTTGTCATATCGACACTTGTCTTTAACACTAATGTTGACGTCGCCAACAGATCAAAGATCTACCAATCGGTGTGCGTCGAACCACTGGCACTGTTGAGTAAATTGGCGCATAATAGAAGCTATTATAGGGTATGTCTAACGCAATCTTGGTGAAATCAATGTTTTTTATTAATTACTCGGCATCGTCTGCATCTTTTTAATGCCTCAGCCACGAAATCAGACGCATGAACGTTTAGCGTCAAGCGATCTTGACAATATCAACGAAGGAGCTCTACGCTTGTAGCCTTTCGTCAGGAGTGAGCATGCCGTGGCCAAGGCATAAAAATAATCGTTTGATAAAACGTGCGTACCGAGTTGCATTGATCTCTTCTGCTACTTGAGTGACGTAGCGTGGCGGTAATTTTTGACAAATTGTATTATTGCAAGGAAGAATTTCCAAGAATTTGTCTATATTTCGCTTAAAGAGGAAGAAATTCACAAAAACAAAATAACAGTTGCTGAAGATCAAAAATGTTTTTGACATCACTACAGCTCTGAATTCGCTTATTTTTTGCTTATAAATGAAATCGAAGTTTTAACATTACTCGAAAACTATTAAAGATAGAGACTTGCTCTGCACAAATTTGTAATCAGCGCGACCGTTTCAGTAAGATAGCGAAGGATTCATGTCAACTCGAGCCCTAGTTTTCGAGATAAGTCGGCGAACTTTAAAATTTTAGTTTCAAAATTGCGTTTTTTTAACAAAATTTCGGCTAGTCGAAAAAACTCAACCACTTACAATTTAATGAAGATCATGGTCCCTAATGCAGTTTTTCACGCTGATTTCAGTGGTGCTATTGAATTTTCTCTATCTCGAACGGTTGAGAAGTTATGCCGTTCAAAAGTTGGAAAAATGTACCAAAATAGCTATTTTTCTGCATTTTCTACTTTCGGAGCAAACTGTGTCCAAACTAATGGCGCGATATAGATGATTCCAACGGCATTGGAAGGGAAATTGTCCCAGGAATTCATTTCTGATGAACCTCGTTGCTCTAAGATGGACGGTTCGCGAGTAGAACGCGAAAAACCGCGAGAATCTATTTTTCGCATTTTCTGCCCAACCCGTAGGCTCTATGAAAAAAGTAATACCATTTTTGAAATCAGCGCAGTCCAATACATAAGCATGACTACTTTAGAATGCTCTACCTCGCAAGAAAAAATCTTTGGGGTAGAAAAAAATCGAACTTTTGAACTGCTTGTCGTAGAGGCGTGAACTCGCCACTAAAAAATAGATCTCGACGAGTGCATCAAAATAATATATGATTTCATATGCCTAGGTTGTACCTTTATGTCTCTACAGCTCTGAATTCGCTTATTTTTTGCCTATTTTAACATTACAAAAAAACAAAGAGGAATTCTAAAAACAACATTACCAAAATAGCTTTTTTTCTGCATTTTCTACTTCCGGAGCAAACTGTGTCCAAACTAATGGCGCGATATAGATGATTCCAACGGCATTGGAAGGGAAATTGTCCCAGGAATTCATTTCTGATAACCTCGTTGCTCTAAGATGGACGGTTCGCGAGTAAAACGCGAAAAACCGCGAGAATCTATTTTTCGCATTTTCTGCCCAACCCGTAGGCTCTATGAGAAAAGTAATACCATTTTTGAAATCAGCGCAGTCCAATACATAAGCATGACTACATTAGAATGCTCTACCTCGCAAGAAAAAAATCTTTGGGGTAGAAAAAAATTTGTGTGGAAGTTTGGGTGGAAAAACTTTTGAACTGTTTGTCGTAGAGGCGTGAACTCGCCACTAAAAGATAGATCTCGACGAGTGCATCAAAATAATATATGATTTCATATGCCTAGGTTGTACCTTTATGTCTCTACAGCTCTGAATTCGCTTATTTTTTGCCTATTTTAACATTACTCGAAAACTATTAGAGATAAACACTTGTTCTGCACAAATTTGTAATCAGCGCGTCCGTTTTAGTAAGACAGCGAAGGTTTCATGTCAACTCGAGCCCTAGTTTTCGAGATAAGTCGGCGAAGTTAAAAATTTTATAACACAAAATATTTTGTTTATATCGATACAAACAAAGAAAAACGTTTGTTTACCAAAATCCAACAAATTCTACCCCATGTTATGACTATGAAAAAATCCTTGATAAACTTGAAATATCACCTATTAAAAAAAATATCACCTATTTGGTCTGTAAGTCAAGCAGTGGCAGCATGCGTGTCAATTCCTTTCTGGCGAAGCTAATCAACAATGACCAATTTCCTAGCATTGACGTAAATGTTCACATTGAACTTCACGTATACAGTATTGTGTATACGACAAACGAATGCATTGCAACACCCTTTAATTCAAGTAAATTTATTACACAAGTGGGCATTTTCGGTATGCTGGCAATGTGTTTGTAAAACCAATCGTTACCGTACTGTTGATTTCATTAACAATACCTAAGATTAAACGCCCACCGATTCGGTATGTGATATTTACGTCAAAAATAACGATTCATAAAACACGATTTGTTAATAAATCATTTAAAAGCGTAACGTATAACAACAAAATGCTTTTTCTATTGGTATCTTCTGCCGGAGTAAAGGTAAAAGTTCATGAGCCTTCAACAAAAGATATTCCGTAACTTTTTACAAAGGATCTGGCCGTAAAGAACGCGATTTTAAATAGTACCCTTCTTGCAGTAGAATTCTTGCGAAATAGCAGTATATTCGAACTAATCCTGAGTAATATCTGATTGCGTCTACATACGCTGTCAATAAATATCAGGATTAGGACGTTCTTTCTCGAAAACACGCATAAAATCCACCTGCTTATACAGCATTCATTTCGTACTCGCATGCCTAGTAAATGTCACAAATAAGGATATTTTGAATATTGTATGATGTATAGTGAGTTACAAAAATATCTAAAACACTTGCTCTTACACACACATTACTTTTACCAAGCAAACGTCAATATATATGTTATAAAGCGGTATGCATAGATGGTACGCGAGTAACTCCCACGGTACAATATGGAGTTAGTAGAATGTAAATTATCCTTGACGTTATTGCGCTCGACAAAGGCGAAAGATAAAGTAAATAAGCCCGTTTGCACAAGCATAAAGATCGCCGGCCCTCCGTTGGACATACAAATTGAGACTTGTGATCTCTCTTACTGTACAACCCGACCCTGGGCTGAGGCGCCGAAATAAATTAGTGGCCAGCACGAAAATATTTAATAAATTGTTAAATTATGCACGGAACAACTCGTGACTATACTTGAAATTGTTGCCGTTTCTAACGAATGAACAGACTTTATATAGCAGCCAAAAACACGCAATCCCATGTGGGTTTCCATCTATATAATGCAGCACTGTTGACTAAATCATTACATACATTTTCAACGCTAAATAAAAAGTTAATTAATTTATCCTAAGCTTACCTTACAGTCTGGGCGATGACTTTCCTCACTATTCAGTTCTCTCATTAGCAATACATAATTCACAGTATTTATTATTATTTTATCAGTTTTTGTAATGTAATCAGTTTTTCGCATCCAAACTTTAGCAAGAAGCAGGTGGACAAAGCTCGACCTGATATAGGATAAAATACTATGATTGTCTAGTTTTGTCTATAAACAATAAACGCGTTTCGCGACACTATAGTTTAAACATTTCCGTATGTATTTAAATAAAAACGTACGTGTCCGCTATCAACAACAAACTGAAATTTGAAATTTCGTACACATATTAAGAATTACGTTTCAAGTAAAACATTGCAACTCTTTTGGCAAAAAAAAATACATTGCTAATTAAGTTGACTTTAAAATTAAGTAGACAAAAGCTCAATCGGGATCCCGATAAATTATTACGAAATAATTATTTTAAAAATAGTATTAACTAGGAAAAATTTTGAATACATTATCTGCTTTATCCATAATTTGAATTAATGAAGATCAAAATTCACCAAATTTTTAGGCGGATCTTCTTCGTAAAACAGATTATAGATATAAAAAGCTAATAAAGGTGGCTCTACACGCAACGAAAAATCCGAAGGCATGCCTTGAGGGGCAAGACCTCAAGGAAAACCTCTACGTGTGGATGGAGAAGGCCTAGCACCTCCTTGCTGCCTCAAGGCAGACCTTTGGATTTTCCGATGCGTGTGGAGCTGCCTTAATATCTCTTGACTGGTATACCTCTGAAACCATCTAGAAACTGCCCTTTTTTTATGAGTGTACACAAATCAATAGAGAAATAAAGCCATCAATTAAATATTTCAATGAATTCCTGAACAGAGCCGATACACATTTAGAAAGTTGATCGATGATACATCCTCATGTAAATCGATATCTTGGTGTTATGTGTGCGTAATTTAACACTTCCTACGGGCAAAACCTACCGTAAATGGATGAGTAATTGGCCATAACTGTGGCCTTAAAGCCCACAGTGGTCCACGGGAGTTTATTAGATCGCTATCGGACACACAAGCGAACGGACAGGTTCACCTATCCGTGTCTTACCAACTATCCCGTGCAAGTTCGTTATTCAGGGGCAATAAAGCACCTCCTGGTCCGAGGGAGTCTATTCCCCGTGCATGACTGCCGCCCGTTAACCGCACAGGGATCTCTAAATAAGAGATTTAGATTGATTTAATCTGTCGCCAAGGTTGTTAAGGTTTACGGGCTCAAGGTATTCGATGTCGGTATACACCAGAAAGGAGCAATTAACTGCCACGGTGGAAAATATTACACGTGGGGTGAATTCAGCCAATATCGTAAATAGAACACAGAACTGGAGTCTAAACCTGTGTTAATGTTATAACAGTAATCGTTACTTTTATTTCCACTATCATTAAATATTAATAATACAGTTTTCGACAACGTCGTTAGGAGCTCTTCCTTTTGCAATTCTTTAATTGTCACCTGGTCAAAATGTTATCATCCTTAAAAAAAGTATATGTGGTCATGTCGACTGAAAATCATTGACAAGAGCCATAATTCATTGTGTTAATTAGAGCTATGATGGTCGAGGGGGTATTGGATGAAATTGGTCTGGTATGCATGCTCTCCAATTCTGTTCCATTAGGTCTGGTGATGGTCGGGGACATGTGAATGCTGGGCCCTTGGAGGTGTGCCTCGTATAGCGGAGAACATCGAGACAATTTGTCCGATGATGGGCGAGTGAGTGAGCGGGCCGCATGGACATTAAAAGAGCAGCGGCCCGATACAGAAACTGATTAATAAGTAGAGTGGACCACCCACCGTATTTATAAACAGCGTTCATGACTAATGGCCGGTGATTACTGTAATAATCGTGTCATCATCGTAAGGTGTACGGGGGTAAGAGTGGCTCACCCGGCATGTAATTGCGGACACTTCTCTAGCTTGGTGTAATCATCGGGTCTCGCACCCTACTATCGGTAACTAGACAGATACCGGTGGCATTTCTAGTGTTCCCGGTTAAAAACCTTGACACGAACAAATCGACCAAACCTTTTCTACTAATACTATCATTTAGATAGAAGATCCTAAGACCCATTTCAAACAGCCCCGATCTTCGGTGATGGAAGAAATTATCATGAGAAATTTCGAGTTTTGTGGATAGTTGGAACAACAACAGTATACCATATCAAATACCTGAACCAAATTGTAAAAAAAATCATGCATTAGACAATCAGACAAATCAACGATCATGAACACAATGATAAAGCAATTTTATCAATGTTTAAGTGGACCAGAAATAAATCACACTTAAAAAATAATTCAATAAATGTTTATAAAAATAATGCACAAACAATCAGCACTATTTGAATTTAACCTTTTTCTTGTTTTTACTTTTCTCTACTTGTACCTACAACTCATTAAGAATTTATTTTTTTCTCATGTAACCTAATCTAATTATTAAATCAACTTTCTCTGATAATATAACCAACCACACCCACAGTAAGTTTGATAATACCTTGTCAGTTTCACCGAATAACAAACACAAATTTTTCCCAAGCGATCTATTTCTTCTTAATTACTAGAGCTATGACAAAACGCGTCATTAGTTTTCTAATAGCTTCCTGACATTCGTGGGCCGGACATTTGATATATCAGGTGGATGTTACAGTGTCTCATACATGTCAAAAATTAATATCCGCTCTGTTAGCCAACGAATTTGTCATTAAAAATCTATAAAACGTTTTGTACCGTAGGTGTTTGTTTGTAAACTATAAAGCTGGTTTGAGAAACGGATTATTATTTGCTAAGGTGGTATAATTATTACTCTTATGTATGACTGATATTTGATATGGTATTTTAGGAAACAGATAGTATTTATTATTATATTTCAACATCGGATCGGTTTGAAGAAATAATTATAGCTGCATAATGGTGTTAATAGTGATTGATAAATACATTGTCGGTGAATATAGACGCATTCATTAGAAACTGGTACGCGAAGTAGGAATTAATTTGTTTATAAATGGTGGATATTTAATGCTCTATTAGTCAATCAATCAAACTGTTCGGACGAGCGGTATCAAGAATAAATTATCTCCTTTAGTGGAATTCTTGCACACTATAGTCGATTTACGAATATGCCATTTGTTATGTTAACGTCGACACTCATGATTGATACAGTTTCCTATTAATTGTTTCTATACTCTATAAGGCAGGACGATGCTTATTTCAGTATCGATTTTTACTAGGTGGTCGTCTATTCAACGATATAAAAATATTTTAAATTATGCGAACGTCAATTCGTATTAGATTCGGTTTGCTCAAATGGCCACGAAAGACTTCCTAGTTTTCATTAATCATGGTTGTAATTGCAGATAAAAATTGGGCATCACCTTGAATACAGATAAATCTGCATGAGACCATTAATCAAATTTAAAAAATTAACGATGCATTCGAGATAAGACCTCATTCACAAAAAAAAACAAGTGGAGGTTGAGCATTCTCCTTGCCGTCGACTATGTTATGTAACGATTGTTGGTATAAGTCGATTTCTAAGTGGAGTGCAAATAAATAAACCGACGTTGAAATAACAATATTCTCTTCTGACGTCTATACACACAATTCACCTTTGACACAAAGAATACTCAACGAGACATGTTATATATGAATTAAAATTGCTTTAAAAGTCTTTCTAGTTTTTGCCATATAAGAAGCTGCATGTTATCTTAAGTTTTATCTGTTGCCTGTAACAGTACAGGCTTCTTATGCATTCCAACAATGTTTGGATACCTATTACCTCACACAGCGGACGAGACAATTACAGATGCCGTAAATGAGTGCGTAGAGCCCTCCACGCAAGCGTAACCTGACCCTTTTGAATTTGTATAACGTTGAATAAACAATGAATTTTGTCATATGAAGTGTCGCTGGTTATCAAATAGTGTAGTTTGTTTGTTCGCGTCGCTTTGTCGGAGTCCGTTATAAAATTGTTAATAAATATATAAATGCTCGCAAGACGACACAGTTTTAGGTTTCAGACAAGGGAACCCGTTCCGATTTGTGTCCCATTACTAATTATAACTTGATATCGTGAGACCGAGGTCGATGGCTAATTAAATTGTTTATTTGTGGTGATCCATAATATATAGTGTGGAAAAATGTATGGAATTATGAATTATAATAAAAATATTATACATTTGCTTTCTTTACTTTACTCTCAACTTTTCTACACTTTTTCCACACTGTGTAGGTACAAGGTATAGATTATACAGTAAAGAATATTGTTTTCTTTTACTTTCAAGAGGAGAAAAGATATTTTAAATAGCGGTATGCATAATTATTCTCTTTTTTTTCTCTCAGACGATTGAAACATTAGCTGCTACCGTATTCACGGTGTGTCGTTCAGTTTTGAAAGAACGATTGGAAACACACATTTTGAATATAAATCGAAAATTTATTCTAATTAATTACTGTATATCCATTTGAAAAATTAGCTCCCGCCGTCCATTTACATCCATCTATCGCGGTCGCTAATTAATTTATCCCAATAACATTTATTGCCGAATAGCAGGCTAAGTACGTTTTGCGCAATAATCCGGTAAAAGTCCGTTTTCAAACTACGGATTTATTATGAATTAATATACGTTTTACGCCTACGAAGACATACATGAATAAATTGAACGGGGAAGCGAACTTTTGAGGAATATATCACGATTTCAAGCCTGAAGTGACGAACATATAATAGAAATCGTCCATTATTACGTTGATAATTAGAATATGTGGTTATACCGTCGTACATTGTCAACATTGTCAAACATTGTCAACGCCATAATATTAAACGACAATTAAAACTTCTTAATCAACACATATTAATTAAGTAATTACGTTTAATTAGCTATACCACCAGCGGATTTACGCTCAGCAAAATAACAACACTACTCGTGTTGATGGCGCTGTTATCTACACGCGATTTTAAAATCTATCGAAGGGTATAATGTTTCCATACGTTTCAGCGAATTTATTATGCATAAGGCACACATTAACACCAGGTTGCGTATTGATTACACGCGCGGCCAAAACTCAACTCCAAAGGTCAGTTTAACTTTAAACACATCGCAAATTACACATGCAATATCTTCACAACGGTTTACTGTGAAGAATTTGTCAGTTTTTAAACTTATTAAAAAAATAGTTATACTATATATAACCATAATTATAGCAGGTGGAACCAGTATAGTTATAGTTTATACTTTAATTAAGTTATCTTTCAGCCTGTTCAAGTTAGAAACGTCTCAATGATCCTTATATCCTCGAGCAAGGACCCCCCACAGTAAACAGCCAATAGCCGATCGAGGTATTATTTGATTGGACGCATAAAACGGCGATCCATTGTGTCTGCATGCGTGCATCAATCAATACGGGTTTCACTCGTACCAACCTAGCAATTATTACCGTCTTGGTAATTGATCAATTCCGAAAACGAAGCTAATTAATTCCGTACCGTGGAATGTCTTAAAGTGGACCACTTGACGTCCCTGAAGGATTTATGGCGAACGTAGGTTTAGGGTGGTTTTCGGCCGATTACCCTCCGTGTTTAGTTATAATAATACAGCGCGTGCGGCAATTTAACAAATTAAAGATATTTTAAGGGTATCCATTTATTAATTATGTTGTCTTGGGGTTGGGTAATGTACGGGCCCCACACTTCGCTGCTACAACTCTATTTTCGTTTTTTAGATAAATGCTGAACTTATGGCGGTTATCACTATCATAAGTAAAGTAAAGGAGCAGAAAATTATGTGAAAAACAATCCCAGTTTTATGGTCATTGCCACATAACTGAGTAAACTGTTGTTTGCTCAGTTGTAGGTGAATTAAGGTCATAACTGATTTATCTTGTAATCTTCTATTCATTCCTATATTATACCACACAGTGACAAACTAAAAGCACACTGAATCCTTTCCCATATTGGCAATTAAAATTATTAACTTCCGCTGTTGCATAAGAAACTAGCATACTGCAGTTAGAATAAAAGACTTGTGTTTGACTGTATGTTTAGAAATGGTTGGGTATACAATGGCGGTCTAACGTTGCCGTCGATTAATTTTCTATTTGCCCCGTTTTATGGTCTGTGATAATGGTAGAAATCGGAGCCAATGGTGTTGTCCCGTCGTGTACTGGTGTACCTACACCTCTGGACCGGACGCCGTCTCCAACGTAAACGCAAACATTAACAATCACAATGGGCAGCGTAACGTAACACTCGGCTAAGTGCCAATAACCCTTACGCACCGTAAAAGTGGGCATTCCTTAAATTACACACTTGTTTAACAAACACTCAGCTGACGTCGTCGCCGACCGACGTCTAGATACCGGGAAGCATTAGCGACTCCATAACTTTTCTAATTTACAATTAAAGATTGGAGTGCACTCCACGCATTCTATAACTCTGTAATTACATCGTCTGATATCGTAACCATACTACAAGCCACCAATAACCCATATCTCCACTTCGTATAACCATCCAAAAGACCCACAAACACTGTACAATATTAACTTTATTGGTTGTCAACTTCCTAGTCGAATAACATATTGTACGAATTTGTAATGGTTTTGTCCTAGTGTCTACTGAGGAAAAGATGTTCTTAGGTTTATAATTACCAGGGGACGAACTGGATTGCTTTTGGTGACAATCTGACAACCAGAAGTGACAGATGTTAGATTTGGATTTATTATTAATATATTGTACGAATACATAACATATTGTACGAATTTGTAATGGTTTTGTCCACAGATTGAAATGGAATAGGTATGTTTAGCACTAGTGTCTACTGAGGAAAAGATGTTCTTAGGTTTATAATTACCAGGGGACGAACTGGATTGCTTTTGGTGACAATCTGACAACCAGAAGTGACAGTTGTTAGATTTGGATTTATTATTAATATATTGTACGAATACATAACATATTGTACGAATTTGTAATGGTTTTGTCCACAGATTGAAATGGAATAGGTTGTTTAGCACTAGTGTCTACTGAGGAAAAGATGTTCTTAGGTTTATAATTACCAGGGGACGAACTGGATTGCTTTTGGTGATAATCTGACAACCAGAAGTGACAGATGTTAGATTTGGATTTATTATTAATATATTGTACGAATACATAACATATTGTACGAATTTGTAATGGTTTTGTCCACAGATTGAAATGGAATAGGTATGTTTAGCACTAGTGTCTACTGAGAAAAAGATGTTCTTAGGTTTATAATTACCAGCGGACGAACTGGATTGCTTTTGGTGACAATCTGACAACCAGAAGTGACAGATGTTAGATTTGGATTTATTATTAGTATATTGTACGAATACATAACATATTGTACGAATTTGTAATGGTTTTGTCCAGAGATTGAAATGGAATAGGTATGTTTAGCACTAGTGTCTACTGAGAAAAAGATGTTCTTAGGTTTATAATTACCAGGGGACGAACTGGATTGCTTTTGGTGACAATCTGACAACCAGAAGTGACAGATGTTAGATTTGGATTTATTATTAGTATATTGTACGAATACATAACATATTGTACGAATTTGTAATGGTTTTGTCCACAGATTGAAATGGAATAGGTATGTTTAGCACTAGTGTCTACTGAGAAAAAGATGTTCTTAGGTTTATAATTACCAGCGGACGAACTGGATTGCTTTTGGTGACAATCTGACAACCAGAAGTGACAGATGTTAGATTTGGATTTATTATTAGTATATTGTACGAACACATAACATATTGTACGAATTTGTAATGGTTTTGTCCAGAGATTGAAATGGAATAGGTATGTTTAGCACTAGTGTCTACTGAGAAAAAGATGTTCTTAGGTTTATAATTACCAGGGGACGAACTGGATTGCTTTTGGTGACAATCTGACAACCAGAAGTGACAGATGTTAGATTTGGATTTATTATTAGTATATTGTACGAATACATAACATATTGTACGAATTTGTAATGGTTTTGTCCACAGATTGAAATGGAATAGGTATGTTTAGCACTAGTGTCTACTGAGAAAAAGATGTTCTTAGGTTTATAATTACCAGCGGACGAACTGGATTGCTTTTGGTGACAATCTGACAACCAGAAGTGACAGATGTTAGATTTGGATTTATTATTAATATATTGTACGAATACATAACATATTGTACGAATTTGTAATGGTTTTGTCCACAGATTGAAATGGAATAGGTATGTTTAGCACTAGTGTCTACTGAGAAAAAGATGTTCTTAGGTTTATAATTACCAGCGGACGAACTGGATTGCTTTTGGTGACAATCTGACAACCAGAAGTGACAGATGTTAGATTTGGATTTATTATTAGTATATTGTACGAATACATAACATATTGTACGAATTTGTAATGGTTTTGTCCAGAGATTGAAATGGAATAGGTATGTTTAGCACTAGTGTCTACTGAGAAAAAGATGTTCTTAGGTTTATAATTACCAGGGGACGAACTGGATTGCTTTTGGTGACAATCTGACAACCAGAAGTGACAGATGTTAGATTTGGATTTATTATTAGTATATTGTACGAATACATAACATATTGTACGAATTTGTAATGGTTTTGTCCACAGATTGAAATGGAATAGGTATGTTTAGCACTAGTGTCTACTGAGAAAAAGATGTTCTTAGGTTTATAATTACCAGCGGACGAACTGGATTGCTTTTGGTGACAATCTGACAACCAGAAGTGACAGATGTTAGATTTGGATTTATTATTAGTATATTGTACGAATACATAACATATTGTACGAATTTGTAATGGTTTTGTCCAGAGATTGAAATGGAATAGGTATGTTTAGCACTAGTGTCTACTGAGAAAAAGATGTTCTTAGGTTTATAATTACCAGGGGACGAACTGGATTGCTTTTGGTGACAATCTGACAACCAGAAGTGACAGATGTTAGATTTGGATTTATTATTAGTATATTGTACGAATACATAACATATTGTACGAATTTGTAATGGTTTTGTCCACAGATTGAAATGGAATAGGTATGTTTAGCACTAGTGTCTACTGAGAAAAAGATGTTCTTAGGTTTATAATTACCAGCGGACGAACTGGATTGCTTTTGGTGACAATCTGACAACCAGAAGTGACAGATGTTAGATTTGGATTTATTATTAGTATATTGTACGAACACATAACATATTGTACGAATTTGTAATGGTTTTGTCCAGAGATTGAAATGGAATAGGTATGTTTAGCACTAGTGTCTACTGAGAAAAAGATGTTCTTAGGTTTATAATTACCAGGGGACGAACTGGATTGCTTTTGGTGACAATCTGACAACCAGAAGTGACAGATGTTAGATTTGGATTTATTATTAGTATATTGTACGAATACATAACATATTGTACGAATTTGTAATGGTTTTGTCCACAGATTGAAATGGAATAGGTATGTTTAGCACTAGTGTCTACTGAGAAAAAGATGTTCTTAGGTTTATAATTACCAGCGGACGAACTGGATTGCTTTTGGTGACAATCTGACAACCAGAAGTGACAGATGTTAGATTTGGATTTATTATTAATATATTGTACGAATACATAACATATTGTACGAATTTGTAATGGTTTTGTCCACAGATTGAAATGGAATAGGTATGTTTAGCACTAGTGTCTACTGAGAAAAAGATGTTCTTAGGTTTATAATTACCAGCGGACGAACTGGATTGCTTTTGGTGACAATCTGACAACCAGAAGTGACAGATGTTAGATTTGGATTTATTATTAGTATATTGTACGAATACATAACATATTGTACGAATTTGTAATGGTTTTGTCCAGAGATTGAAATGGAATAGGTATGTTTAGCACTAGTGTCTACTGAGAAAAAGATGTTCTTAGGTTTATAATTACCAGGGGACGAACTGGATTGCTTTTGGTGACAATCTGACAACCAGAAGTGACAGATGTTAGATTTGGATTTATTATTAGTATATTGTACGAATACATAACATATTGTACGAATTTGTAATGGTTTTGTCCACAGATTGAAATGGAATAGGTATGTTTAGCACTAGTGTCTACTGAGAAAAAGATGTTCTTAGGTTTATAATTACCAGCGGACGAACTGGATTGCTTTTGGTGACAATCTGACAACCAGAAGTGACAGATGTTAGATTTGGATTTATTATTAGTATATTGTACGAACACATAACATATTGTACGAATTTGTAATGGTTTTGTCCAGAGATTGAAATGGAATAGGTATGTTTAGCACTAGTGTCTACTGAGAAAAAGATGTTCTTAGGTTTATAATTACCAGGGGACGAACTGGATTGCTTTTGGTGACAATCTGACAACCAGAAGTGACAGATGTTAGATTTGGATTTATTATTAGTATATTGTACGAATACATAACATATTGTACGAATTTGTAATGGTTTTGTCCACAGATTGAAATGGAATAGGTATGTTTAGCACTAGTGTCTACTGAGAAAAAGATGTTCTTAGGTTTATAATTACCAGGGGACGAACTGGATTGCTTTTGGTGACAATCTGACAACCAGAAGTGACAGATGTTAGATTTGGATTTATTATTAGTATATTGTACGAATACATAACATATTGTACGAATTTGTAATGGTTTTGTCCAGAGATTGAAATGGAATAGGTATGTTTAGCACTAGTGTCTACTGAGAAAAAGATGTTCTTAGGTTTATAATTACCAGGGGACGAACTGGATTGCTTTTGGTGACAATCTGACAACCAGAAGTGACAGATGTTAGATTTGGATTTATTATTAGTATATTGTACGAATACATAACATATTGTACGAATTTGTAATGGTTTTGTCCACAGATTGAAATGGAATAGGTATGTTTAGCACTAGTGTCTACTGAGGAAAAGATGTTCTTAGGTTTATAATTACCAGGGGACGAACTGGATTGCTTTTGGTGACAATCTGACAACCAGAAGTGACAGATGTTAGGTTTGGATTTATTATTAATATATTGTACGAATACATAACATATTGTACGAATTTGTAATGGTTTTGTCCACAGATTGAAAGGGAATAGGTATGTTTAGCACTAGTGTCTACTGAGGAAAAGATGTTCTTAGGTTTATAATTACCAGGGGACGAACTGGATTGCTTTTGGTGACAATCTGACAACCAGAAGTGACAGATGTTAGATTTGGATTTATTATTAATATATTGTACGAATACATAACATATTGTACGAATTTGTAATGGTTTTGTCCACAGATTGAAATGGAATAGGTATGTTTAGCACTATTGTCTACTGAGGAAAAGATGTTCTTAGGTTTATAATTATCAGGGGACGAACTGGATTGCTTTTGGTGACAATCTGACAACCAGAAGTGACAGATGTTAGATTTGGATTTATTATTAATATATTGTACGAATACATAACATATTGTACGAATTTGTAATGGTTTTGTCCACAGATTGAAATGGAATAGGTATGTTTAGCACTAGTGTCTACTGAGAAAAAGATGTTCTTAGGTTTATAATTACCAGGGGACGAACTGGATTGCTTTTGGTGACAATCTGACAACCAGAAGTGACAGATGTTAGATTTGGATTTATTATTAATATATTGTACGAATACATAACATATTGTACGAATTTGTAATGGTTTTGTCCACAGATTGAAATGGAATAGGTATGTTTAGCACTAGTGTCTACTGAGGAAAAGATGTTCTTAGGTTTATAATTACCAGGGGACGAACTGGATTGCTTTTGGTGACAATCTGACAACCAGAAGTGACAGATGTTAGATTTGGATTTATTATTAATATATTGTACGAATACATAACATATTGTACGAATTTGTAATGGTTTTGTCCACAGATTGAAATGGAATAGGTATGTTTAGCACTAGTGTCTACTGAGGAAAAGATGTTCTTAGGTTTATAATTACCAGGGGACGAACTGGATTGGTTTTGGTGACAATCTGACAACCAGAAGTGACAGATGTTAGATTTGGATTTATTATTAATATATTGTACGAATACATAACATATTGTACGAATTTGTAATGGTTTTGTCCACAGATTGAAATGGAATAGGTATGTTTAGCACTATTGTCTACTGAGGAAAAGATGTTCTTAGGTTTATAATTACCAGGGGACGAAATGGATTGCTTTTGGTGACAATCTGACAACCAGAAGTGACAGATGTTAGATTTGGATATATTATTAATATATTGTACAAATACATAACATATTGTACGAATTTGTAATGGTTTTGTCCACAGATTGAAATGGAATAGGTATGTTTAGCACTATTGTCTACTGAGGAAAAGATGTTCTTAGGTTTATAATTACCAGGGGACGAAATGGATTGCTTTTGGTGACAATCTGACAATCAGAAGTGACAGATGTTAGGTTTGGATTTATTATTGATATTTAAAAATGCTTGTACCATAAAGAGTGTTCAAACTTGTTCAAATTAAAACGCATTTAGTGCACAAGCTGTCGCTACTGAGTTAATAAACACGTTGATTGTTTACAAACACGACATCCGACACCGGAGAAAACAGTGGCGGATTTGAAATCTAGCAGATTAATCTAAGCTAGTAGTTATTAACGTTAATTACAGTGTAGCGCTAAGCAATTAGCGAGCGTTTAGTGGGAGATTTTTGATAAACAAGCGAATTCATTATCGGGCGGCCAGTAATACGCGAGGAAAACATTAGCCGAGGCGTCTGCACTGTCAATTCTATCGCACTACCATAAATTCAGGCACTACGCGAGTTAATCGACTGATTTTCAATGAACTTCAAACGAAATGTGGCGAGGTAAAATTAATAAAGACTTTGTTGGACAATGAAATCTTCCACGAAAAGAACGCAAACTTTATAAGATGGATATCTGTTTGTATCTGGTAAACAAGTTATGTAGTCGGGAGTAAAAACGCTATTTTATGTCTGCATGGCGGAAAATCAAACGGACGTAAAAGTTCGCCTTATCTCGGTCTGTTTGTGTCGCTGTATGTATGTACATACCTATGTGCAGCAGAGTTTATTGTGTATTGATTATTAATCCCATGTAACCCATTTTCTGCCAACTGAGGAAGGTGATTGAACCGGTACGCTCAGCAAATAGTACCTACATTCACGAGACATCGATAACGTTGCCTGCAGAGCAATCTCATTCGAGATGCAGTGCTCAAGAGGAATTCTACGTGAATTAGGCAAGATTCCACTATTTCTGTTATTTGGATAGAACACAGAATCATGAATTTGAGGAAGACAGATCTTACAGATGCTTGAATTTGTTTAGCATAACACTTAAAGACATAAACTATTCATTTGTGGTTTACATCTGTTATGAACCAGTAAATTCTGCACGGTGTCGCTCATAATATAGTGTACAAGGTACGGGTGCAAGGACAATATGCGACATAAACGTAAACAAATCAGATGATGTGTTGTGATACGGATTGAAACCTGATACAGGCTGTTAATTACCTAGTACATGTGTAACAGTTGAAGCGTACACAGAGTCATGGTACGCAACAGTGTTACTGAAATATGGTATGGAAACTTGTGCGGTTGCGGCGAATCATTAATTCTTCAAGGAGAAATATGGTAGCCGTCGTAATAAATGAGGTCGAAACCGCAAGAAGCCTTCTCGGCGAGCGCGCAATCCTCGCTCACAAACAGGACTATAAAAAGGCAACCAGATCCCTATCTAGTATAGGTGTAGGAGTAAAAATGTGAGCATCACGTCGTATTTGATGAATACCCTGTTTGTACGTTCCTTTCAGAAATATTATTGTTAAACAAGTAGATAAAATATTAAATTAGCTAAAATAATAATAATTTAGATGATTTATCCACAGTATTTCTTTGTATATAGACACACATTGAGCATACATTGTCCCACCCAACACTTCCTCCAATACAACACCCAGGATGTTTTGAAACTCACTGAAAAATAGTCAATAACCTGGAAACGTGTATTGTATTGGGTATAATGGGAAAATTTATCGACGATACCAATTGGGCGTCAAGTTTCATAGTAAATTCCTCGTTTTTTGGCCTAATAGTCCATGTTACGATCCAAAAGCATAATGCAATTAGATTTGGTCGCTTCTGGACCGGTCAACAACCATACTGCTCGTCGTATTGCGCAACACCTCCTCAGAAGTTTACTGTAGGTGAAAGCTATCAAGTGTAACTTCTGAAGAAGTGACCGTCTCCATATTGTAACCGTTTACAGCAATCTACTCACACAAATACCAATTGAAATGTTTTTGATACGTAGCTTCTTTAATAAATAGCAAAGTAACGGTTTTTTTTGTCACTGATGATTAGGTATACTTAAAACCTAAACGGTTGAAGGCTATAGATATCAAATCAGACAATATTTCCCTGAAGGTGTAAACTTTTAAACTTCACCTATCACAACTGTTATAAAAAAGGAATAAGTGATCGTTTTCAGACAAGTATAGATGCTGCTCAGCTATTGTAATGGTATTGTAGGTCTTGTGGGGGTCTTGTATGTCTTCTAGAGTTTAGCAATAGAACAGATTGTGAGCGTAGATAAAATATAGGTGGCGCCAGGCGTCGGCACCAAGCACAAACAAGCTGTAATCACACACTAACACCCACGACTTCACGTTTAGCGTCCACTTCATTGCTGTTATTCACTAACCATGTAAGCACGGACAGTAATTATCGTGGTGTTCATCTGGCGTCGATTTTACGACAGCCGTTCCAGGTGGAATTGAATGTCTCAGAAGTTTTCTAGAAGGTACCAAGGAACTCTCTAAAAATTTTCGACGTGTACGTTTTTCGTTGATCTCGCGGAATCTCTATTGTTACATCAGACAAGTCGTTATCTAAACAATGCAAGTAATCATCTGGTCGAAGTTTATCGATATCTTTCGAGTAAACAGCAATTCATTTGTGTGAGATCTGAGACTTGCCTTATCAGTGATATCGGCGGAATTATTAAGTGCGACTTGCATATTGATAAAGACGCGTTGGACAGAAAATGTGTGCTTTGCGATGTGATTGTATCAAAAATAAAAATCAGTACAATTCTGTATGTATTTAAGTTACTATTCATTGGCTAACTAAGTGAAGTTGTTAAAGGTTAGGTTTTAATCATATTAATAGCAATTAGAACTCATTCGTCAATTTTGTTTGTAGGAATAATTATAAAACCCTGACCCATTAAGTTTTAGTAACTTTGGCAGTAACTTGATCACTGTTACTAATTATTACTTTGCGTCCAAACGGAACAACGGATCGGGCTGAAATTTGGTATACATATTTACAATTACCGGGGGACGAACTGGATTGTTTTTGGTGTCAATCTGACAACCGGAAGTGGTAGGGTGCTGTCATATTCAGAGCCATTTTCCATACATTCTTTCATTGAAATCCAGTTTTCTGTTCGGTCGATTACAATAATTTTCGTCTAGTAGCAAAGTAAAACGCGATAAAATCTCAAATAACATAAAATAAAAATTCTCTAAAGGCCGTAAATAAGCACCTGCAAATAAGTAATCACAAATTCTTGTGGATTCGATTCTATATATACATAAACCGTCAAAATTATCGTGTATTTTAAAATTCATAGTATAAGTTATACATAAATAAGTTCAAAGTGGCCGACACAGCGGGAAAAACGCGCATTACAATAAATTTCGGATCGATTCGCTTCGGTTTGCATCATCGACAACTAAATGTTCACAGTCTAGCCAACGTAAACCAGGCTGAAATGTATTCCGCCTTGATATTTTTCCGCATAATGTCCGATTATGTCGAGTTGCCGCTGCGATATAAAGTATGGATGAAAACGACATGCTTTCCCCGTCACATTGACAAATATCATGCATATATTTTTCCATATTATTACAACGATACTCCCACGTAACTCGACAAACATTTTGAAATTGAAGATATGAGGAAAGGAATTTCACAAACAATGGTAATTGGGAGAGAATTCACGAGCTTAATGCTTCACGATGATCTTAAAGATAAGAAGGGGTTATTTACTCATTTCTTCTTCTTTGTTTGTTGCGGTATGATTTCGTAGAATGAGATAGAGGTATCATGTCATGTCGCAGTTGAAATTTATGCTGCCGATTGTAAATATAACAGTGCGATGTAAACATAAATCTTTGTACAGTTGGGTAGCAGTTGTTGACAAAGGTTGATTTGCGAGGTCCACTTTTGATGGCCACTGATAAATTGGCCATTCCATCAATAAAACCGGGCATGTGCCAGCCGTTGTGCAAGAATTAATGTCAGATGGCAGATGTTTTCCTACCTGATTTCATATGCGTTTCGGTATATGTATATTTGCGGAGGCCCAAACACAATACCATTATTATACCAAAATTAATACACGTTTTGAGCAAGCTTTTGTTATTGTTGTTTGTTCTGAAACGCAACCTTGGCGTTTCGAACGTTTAAAATTAGAAATAATGAACCTTGCATATAAGTACGTAATTGCTTATGTTTAATTTTTGGTTTAACAATACACTTAATTCAAAGAAATGAACATAACTAAGCAATTATCGGCGCCTCGGCTTTACCCTGGGTGTTATGTGTATTTATCATATCATAACTATAGTGAAGGTTAAATTAGTATCTACTTCACAAAACTGGCGAATCAATAAAGACATAATGCATAATATTATAGGTAAACATAAGCACTACCTCAAAATTACTGAGAAATACCGCATTGTTATACGTTATTACCAACAAACTGTGTGTTGGTTTAGAAAATTTTAGCAATGTGATTGTGCCATAGCCCAGATAAGTGAGAAACAATCATATTATGAAGCATTATGTTTGATTACAAAGAATTTTGACATTTGATCATCTTTTGATGCATTACATTAGATATTATATGTAAGATAATTTGTAAACTCGCTTTGAAATTTGAATAAACCTGCTAATTGTCCCTGCAAATAAATAAATAAACCTAACTTTTACTATTTACGTATTAGTTAGCATATTAAACCAAAAATTGATGTAATACTTATAAGTGATGTGCAGTATTTACTATCTGCAATAAAACATATATACCATTGGTGTTTAATGGACTCAATTTTGGGGAAAGAATAAATCAGATGCTTATAATATAAAAATTATATTATCAGAATAATTGCACTAAAATTTAAAAAATTAAATTTGTTTCAAATATTGACATTAAAGAACTGTTGTGGTCATTCTGTTAGTACAGATAATTCTGAAAGTGGTTTCATTAAAAATTATTGCTATTTGCAACGTTCATACAAAACGCTTTTGAAAATGTAGAAAACACTTCAAGATTCCTGCTTTTACTAATAACACTAGTCAACAGTCAAAATGTACATTGGATGCGACTATTTTTTTTTTTTATATATACTAAGGCCTTCTAAGCTCAAAAATCGCATAACAAATTTTTTAATGGATACGTTTTGGAGTTACAATTTTTTTTCTCTTTTTTGTTTTTTTGCGGAGGTAGTTCGACTATTTGGAGCATATCTCGAGTTAGGAACATCCAATCTGGTCGCCCGGCACATAAAATTGAAGCTAATTGTATCACCAACAACTGTCACTCATATAGTTTTTCAATCGCTTCAGTAGTTTTAGCGCAATAGGCCACGATATTATAAAAATTTGGCCAAAATGAAAATGGAACATTTACTCTATCACCTGTGAAAAGTAGAAATCGTGGAAATATAGATAGTTTAATATTTTTTGCGTAGGGTTTGAACTTTTACGAAGAGAACAAGGTATTTACGATAAAAATCTATGCAAAAATAGCGAAGTTATAGTCATTTAAGATTGATAGGTACCAAACTAACAAAATTCTACTTTTTCTCTGTTTACAAGTTTAATTCATTGTGCTTAGTTTTAATGTGATGTTTTCAATATAAAGGAGATTAGAAGTGAGTTTGATTGCTGCTTCGCCTTATATTCTTGTCGAAATCTGTTTTTCTTATGAGGAACCAGATATAGTTGCCCATCATTTTTTCAATCCAAAATCCCTGGTAGCGCCGCTCAATTGTCTTCATTTCCTAGCGAAACCTCTCACCATGCTCGTCACTGACGTCACCAAGATTCTCAGGATGAAATCTTGTCAACTGCTAGCTCCAGGTGTATACCGTATCCCATGTGCTTGTGGCAGTGTCTACATTGATGAGATAAAGCGCTCTGTCAGCATTAGGGTTTCAGAACATGAACGTTGTACAAGGCTGCGCCAAATCACCAGTTCAGCGCTTGCTAAGCACAGACACAACAATTCTTCTCGACCAAACAAAAATCATCTCCCGGGAATCACGTTATTATCCTCGTAGAATCCGCGAAGCGATCGAAATCTTTAAAGATCCCTCCAATCTCAATCGAGATGACGGATGGCATTTGCATCATAGCTGGAAACCACTTTTACGACCACCACAGCCAATCACAGCTACACCAAACCGCCCTCCCAACCAATAGTTGTTTGACTACCTGCGCAGGCACCTGCGCCAGGTACATATAACGTCGCTCGAAACACGTACTGACATATCTGAATATCATTTTTTGGTGAGATATGCCACTACGTGTTTTGAGCGACGATAAATACCCTCACCCTTCCACACACGTTCATTCTCTCCGTCCTGAAGATGCCTCTTGCAACAGAGTGCGAAACGTTGACTAAAAGATGCGCATCTTGGTGCGAATCACGTGACGTACTCGTCTTCTAAATGGATCCGACCTCTACCATGCATTTAAACTGCTATAAATGACGAAAAATACAAAATAGAGAAAAGGCCGAATTTTGGTAGTTTCGTACCCACTGGTCATAATTGATCATAACTTCGGTATTTTTTCATAGATTTTCATCGTAAATACCTTGTTCTCTTCGTAAAAGGGCAAACTCTACGTAAAAAATAAGAAACTGAGCATATTTTTACTATTTCTACCTTTCCCTGGCGGTTAAATGAATGTTCGATTTTCATTTATACTAAAAAAATTTCAAATTATGGTCAATTGCACTGAAACCACTGAAGCGATTGTAAAACAATATTAGTAACATTTATTGGTGATTCAATTGGCTTTAATTTGATGTACCGAACGACAAGATTTGATGTTCCGAACTCGAGATATGCTCCAAATAGTCGAACTACCTCCAAAAAAATTAACAAAAAAAAGAAAAATTCATAACTCGAAAACGTATCCATTCAAAAAATTTTTAATGCGATTTTTGAGTTTAGCGGGTTATGGTATCTGAGAAAAAAATAGTGGCATCTAATGTACATTTTTTTTATTATTTTGTTGACTAGTGTAATCTTAACAGGAATGTTCTTTCACTATTATTCCAAGTGATGTAAAACAGCAAGTAGTTAACAATCCAATACTTACAAGATAACTAAAAAAAAATAGAATCCCACGGAGGGAGAATCAAAAAGATTCATGCTGTAGATAAGCTATGATGTATGTACGGCATCGCCGTCAAAATTATATAAAAGGGTTTCCCTAAATCTCCAATGATATAGGTGACAGTAAGCACAGATTGCGGGAGGTAACCCCCTGGAGATGCACATTGTCTATGCGAGACAGCGAAGAGTCAGTGGACAACGGAAATCTATTACAGAACGAGCTTTCGGAACAGTTCACATTGTAAAATGTCCAAACAACGGTATCTGTCCGTTTGGAACGTGAATATATACATTCCGGAGAGCACATACATATTTAGGTAGCACATAAAACTAATTTTATTAATTACCAGGGCCGTGGATTTACATGCGCGCCAGCTAAATGAAAAACTATCCTACAGTTTTATTGGGAAACGTTTTGTATAATTAATCGTCGCGCTCTGGTTTTCGCTTGTTGGATTTGTTGAACACAAATTACGCTGCCTTGTTTTGCCCCAGTAAATTATTTCGTCCTAGTGTGAGAGATTATTTATAACGCGCTTTCAGCTTCAGTTTATCTCGTATACAAGATACCGCCTGACCATATCTTAGAACCGGTCTTAAACATGACATAACGCATTAGTTATTTCCCGTTTTAAGTTGTTTATAATTTTATATGGAATCATTGTTTAAAACTAGTCGACTATAATTTTTGCTATGATGATACAATACGCACATACAAACAAAAATCCCTTCCAAAAGGTCAATAACCTCAAATGAAACTCACCTCTTAATATAAAGAAGATCTCACATCCACATTCTGTCCAAGATCACTAAAACTTAAGCGCGCAACATCGCCAATCAATTAATACGAACGTTTAATAATATTGCGCACGATAATTCACCGTTTGTTTTCGTAAAAATACAATAAAAATTGCGAAGAGGAATGCCCGTAGAAAATTCGCGCAACTATGTTATGATAACAAAAGCGCTTAGCCGAAAATCAACAAGTCGCGCTCGGGCCGTTGCTAGCTTGCCCCCCCGCGACGTACGTTGTTTAGGAATATTTCGCATGGCGGACACCGTTGCTTGGCAACGGGGTGCTAAAAAAGTGTAGAAGTGCTCGTTCTTGTTTACGTTCTATACTTATCCCACATATTTGACCTGAAATGATAGTTTTGATTTCATTTAACCATTCATACTTTAAATTTGTAAACTATATCTATTGAGATAAATATTTTTCTACTTTGCATTCACAATGCACACATTGTAACACTGTTTTCGGTGTTACAATTAGCAAATTGTAACACCGTTTTTAGTAACTTTTTTCTAAGATTGGTGACATTGATATCAAATGCATGTCAAACGAAAATACACATAACCACAAAAGTAAGCACAAACTGATTTTTTAGAATCGCACAAACTGCGAAGTATGTATATTTTTATACATATTTAAACATGAGTGTTGCATCCTAGGTTTCGTACTACTAGTATATGATGGTATATAATAATTATCATTAATTACTTTTTCACAGATATTTGAATTTAAGTGACAGATGACAGTGTTACCAACGGTTGCACCCATAAATACTCTAGATTGGAATTTTACCTAATATACTTCTAAATTTTTATAAAATTAATGACGCAAAGTAGAAAAAATAGTATATTACACTCGGTTTATAAGACATATTGGCGCATTCGGGGTGGCCCTCACCCAACTTTCCGATTACATTGTTGGTAGAATTTGTACACTTTTGTGATTTTGAATTTTATTAAAAGAGAGCCACTTTGGATATTCGTCATACTAACATTTAATGTCATGTCCGTAGCACTGCCGTCTGTCAAAATCTGACAATTCGCAACACAGCGAAGAAGACTGTGGATTCTATCAAACTGTTTCTATAAATTCTAGCTCCTAAACTGTCCACCCCACTGGTCTGTAATTTGGTGCACATATTTAAAGTCACTGGATAAACCCCTAAGAAAATATATGTAACATTTGCACTTCCGGTTGTCAGATTATTACCAAAAACTATCCAGTTCGTCCCTCGATAATTCTAAATATGTATGGAAAATTTCAGCCCGATCCATTGTACCGTTTGGACACAATCGTGTTCACAGATATACATACATACCCACACATACATACATTTTCTAAAAATCATTGCAGTTCCTTCAGGGAACACCCCAAAATGGGTATTTCCGCTAAAATACCGATTTTCCCTCCAGGATACTAGTCGGAAAGTAAAAACGGTAATTTACCACGAAATCGACCAATCTATTGTGAATTAATCGTCCAACAACATACGGTATCATTCAATGGCTACAACAAGGGTGCATTATAGCCCCATTAGGGTATATTTATTGTCGCAGCTTTATCAAATATCCAACAAGTTAGAAAATTATTCGTGGCCACTATTGGTGTCCGCAGTCCATTTTAGGGGGTGTGTTACCGGCTGGACTATTATCCAGGATAATTTATCCTGGTCCTTTTAGCTACGGTCCCCGTCAGTCACGCATCATTAAGATGTGCTTTTGGAAAGACCGCGTGGTCAGATGCTCGATTCATTTGCGCGTCCATCGTATACGGCACCTGGATAGTGATATTCCTGAATGGTAAAGTAGGTATACGAACGATGTTCGACTGGTTCCAGCATATGACCACAGCACGCGTGTTCCACGTCACGGGGTTTTTATTTGCCCTCTGAATTATTACTTAAATCGGTTGGAATTCGTTCGCATTTTTGGGTGGGTAGCCTGCTTTGGTAAAGGAAGTAGACCATTGTCGGGTTATGAGGGAGCAACTTCCATTGTTACCTCTATTTAGTAGCCCTGCGATGGTTTGAATGCACACCGGGGTTTTGTTATATATCACGCCATTATATAGGGATGGGTGATACTTTGGGGTAAGGGTGCGTTTTTTTCTTCACCTATGAAAATAATGTAACGGGCTTGTGCGTGTTTGAAATATTTTCAACCCAATTTTAATAACAACTTCATTTCTGATATTGAACTAAAAGATGGCCTTTTCGAAAGGTGTGCAAGAAATTACATTTGAAACTTTTGTCCCCAACCTGGACCTCAACATGCATAGTTTTGCAGAAATAGCGATTTCTTACAATACTTTCTTGATTGCCTAGTTGGAATTGTAGAAAAATTTACAAAAAGCTTTCTAATAGGCAGCCAAACAGAAGAGCATGACGTACCACTATTCTTTTAACATATCAACAATAATTTCCAATATTAAACTTAAAAATAGTTATTTATTCAATGATTAGTACTTGTTTCTCGACAATGTTCCACAAGGCAGGCAAGAGACCAAAAACGACAAGAAAAACATCGTACGGATAAATTATTCGGATGCTAAGTATGTGTACTCAAACAAAGGAGGTACTAATGCGCGTTAACGAATTGTGAAGTGCCATTTTTTGTGTTGATTTCCCGTTCAGAAGTCGAATTTTAGCCACATCTCCAGTCACAACAAAACTCTCGACTCTCATCGCCAGTCGTTTGGGTGCAGCGCAAAGAAAATAAACCACGATGTTGACACGGTTCCGTATACAACACGTACATCTTGTATTACTACTATTTCGCATCAATAATTGCCGGTATGTTTGCTCGTCTCTGATTAGCATAAAGATCTAATCGAGGCGACAAATTCTAGGTACACTTCAAAAACTAAACACAAATAGCTCGGCTATTTGCTTCCCTACTTAACACCACTGCGAGATCTCACGGACGCATACCCAGAAATGATAGCCGCCGAGATGCCATGTTGAGAGCATTCTTCACGTCATTTACTTGACAATGGATATTTTTTTTGTGCTGTAAGGACGAGGATGAAGCTATAAATAAATAACGGAGGCGCCATGGGTGCTATTTACGGAATTAATCAAATTTACGAAGTTACCTAGAGAATATAAGCAACTGACTTTGAGACTGGATGAACTGTTATATTTAATAAGCAGAAATACAAGACAGAGTTGTCATTATCCCTCGCGCCTGTGGAACGTCTTAAGATGACGATTTACGACGACTGGGTGAAGACTGGAACTCATCTCGACCTAAGAGGTACCAGAAGACTTACCTTTGATTCTTTGTTATTATTGGTAAAAGGGATGTGAAAAAGGTTGAAATAAAAGTCAGTTGTGTCAAGTTATGTGATGTTTTATTTTCCTTTTTTTAGGTTTTGGAATGTTTATTATGAGACTGCCTAGCATGGCACAGATCTTAACAAAGCACGGGTGCGCTAAGAAGCGCGCGCAATGTGCCCCTCGGGTTTATTTCAACAGAGATATACAATATTTACAGAGTGGGGTCCCGCGGGGCATTCGATACGCGACAGCTACGCGCGATTTATTATTTGGTAAATTAAGTATTGCAATTTCTTGTATTGCCTAACAATTTAGAAAACCATTAAAACATGGATCATATAGAAATTAGGCACCAATATATTCGCATACGTACAGACAAACATACACATATATCATACATACAACGTACACTCGTACATACACTGATTGATAGCCACGACGTTATATAATATATATAAATACGAGTAAAAAAATATCAAAAGCATAAAAAATCAACAGATTTCGGTGCCCAGGGGTATAAACACATTCATCATAATAAATAATTCATTTACAATTGTTAATAATACACACTTGTTACACATAATTTGTACACAACTACAATACAATTATATTAGCAAATTTCTCGCGCACTCATTTCGTTCGTATAAATTAAATAGTAAAGTCCATTCTTTTTCTTTTTTTCTTAAAGCGTCGGTTACATACAAATACTCGTGGCAGTAAAACATCATGCACGTACATATTGCCTTTCTGCCATTGAAATACTGACAATGCACACCGGGGGGGATGCGACCACTAAGCATTTCACACTCGGTGTCTCCTCTCGTCCTTGCAGAGACTCTGCAAGTCTTTCGGATACCTCTTGAGGTTCCGGAACGTCTTGCACAGGGCGCGGATGTCTCCGACGACGCATTTAGACGACGTGAACTCGGCGAAATCCGCTCTTTGCTTGTGGTGCCTCGCGTTCTTTATGGCAGACCGATCCGGCACCTGTTTACCACTCTTGTTGAACTGTAGGGCGACATCGTTCACTAGGAGTCGACTGTAACCGCCGATTTCCGAAGCCGTTTGATTGAATAAGCAAGACGCGTTGTGTGGTATTCGCTGAAAAAATGAAGAAAGCAATTTGTTAAAATTTGACTTATTTAAAGCGAAAAACTCAAATTGGTTACTCGAAAATAACTTTCCGCCCTTCCCACTTTGACCAAAAAAAAGCTTACTTACCCTAGAAACGAATCGACCGGGTTTACCCCTCTTGCCCTTCATGTAGCATATGAATTTCTTTTCTTCTATTTGATATATAAAAAATTGATGCGATGTACCAGCAGTGATTGTGTAGACGAAATCTGCAACAAACAATAAACATATTGTAATCCTTTTTTTTATCACTATACTAACTTATGACTAAGTTTGTTGGATTTTCAGTAAATTCTTTCAAAATTACGACAATCTGTGTTAAACACTATTCTTTACAGTATGTTGCCCAAAATCCATAATTTTTCCAGAGGGGAAAACTCGACAAATTTATAATAATAATAATAATCCAAGCCTTAACATCCCCCAACAGCTTTCGCCAATTACAGGGGGCATCGGCAGGCCAGAGTATTATTATTATTCGCCCGCGCCTGTGGAACGTCTTAAGATGTTTGGCTCCCAGCATTCGCCAAGGAGTGAGGAAAACCACAGAAAACCTCACCCTGGAAGCAGGTCCCCGGGCTCGAACCGGAGACCTCCTGAGTGCAACGCTAACGTCTTACCGCTAGGCCACACTCAGGCTTTTTTGCCCATAATTTGATGAAAGAATCATGAAAAGAAACAACAAAAGATATTGGAGATCAAAATAGTGTAATTCACTTGGCACTTACTATAATTACTGCTTACTGTGGTTACATTGCCGTTCTTGATCGCTAAGAATGCGTTCGCAGCTTTATTGAAGAAAGGTTTCAGCTTGACTGTTTTCGCATTACAGGCCGCCCTGCCCTCCCAACTGTTCGGCCTGCCCTCCGCGGCCACGTGAGGTATGAATTGGTGTAGCTGGAACAAAAGAAGGATCGAATTACATACAGAAAACAGCGACAGACGTACGGATCTATAAAGGTAGGGTTTGTTAATGTGCGCGCCTACGTACTTTACGATTTAAAAACCACCGCGAATTTAGATGCGAAGATACACCGTGGCGCCATCTGGCGCCCACACGATCCTCACAAAGCTCCTTCAGCAGCGCGAGTATCTGTTATTAATTTATTCGTGTTCAATTAACAATGCCACGAGTGTTCCAAGATTCTAGGCGCCATCCAGTGGCGTACGATGGTTTTCTTTTTTAATATGTAGGAGCATTCCAACCCAAAGCTATGTGGCTACTATCAGAAAATTGATAAACGTATTTAAAGATATTGGGGGGATCAGTTAAATCGGTTGAACCACTTCCGCTTGTCATAATTCTAAATATATATGCATATACCAAATTTCAGTCAGATCTGGTGTACTATAGATCTGGTGTATACTTTTGGCGCTATCCTCTTTTGCGGATATGCATACACACAAAAAATTATTGCAATTGGCTTATAGGGTACTTTAGAACTTGTGTTGACGAACCACCACTGGTTCCCTGTACGGATCTGGATTGAATTGAGCCATCGACAACATGTCAATTAAGGATGGTTCGCATAATCAGATTGCCACTTTCGTGACTGTAAAACATTAGCTCTGCAGACAGGCAACATGCCTTTGGACACTTATGCACTTTGCCAACGTATGTCCTTATAAGACTCAATCTGATAACCGTCTACGCGAACGATTCACTTACTTATAATCCCACAAGCGGTTTGCAAAGTAAATTGGATTAAGATATATATATATGTGTGTGTGTGACATGCCCAAAGCATATCACCAAAGACAAAAGAAAAGATTAGTCATTACCCATCAATTAGTAATTATACTAGCTCTGTGTATATGTCAAAATTTTCGATTTTAGTTATTGGGCATTCTAGAAATATGTGGTTAAGGCTTCCCACCTGTCCACATTCGCAATATGGACATTTTAGGATACATTTTAGGTTATCTGCTATCTGTTACTGTTGTTACGAATGTCCGGCAGGGGGCGTTTCGGGTTTGACGTTACTGTGGTAATAGCAGCAAAACACGGGTCGACAAAAATCGATTTTTTGGATCGAAAATTGTTTTTAAGGCCTTTTTTTGCTCAAAACTCTTTGCGAAGGGTATTTAGAGGGATCTTATCGTAAGACATGAGAGCGAGCGGCTTTTATAAGGTCGGCAGGAACGGATAAAAAATGTAAATTTTTGACGTTCATCAATCCGCTTGTCGGAATTTCTAGACGTCACGTGACATTTTCTCGAGGTTCGCCTTCGCCCGAAGAGGTGCAAAAATGTGATTTTTTTTCAAAATTGACGCATTTAATTTACAAAATATCGCGCAGTCCACGCGGAATTGTGTCCTTTTTTCAATTCGAGCGTCAAAATTAATATCGAAAAGCCCAACTTTGCAGCTACTCGATCGCAAATGTCGGCGAAAATGGGCGATTCCGCTGAACGCGCCCTACACTTGAAAGTTCGTAATCAGTATAGGTAGATAGAGAAAGCTTTTTCTGAATTAGAACAACGACTATTTTTGAACATCTCTAAAAACAACTGGTGGTATTTTTAACTTGATAATGTGCTAAAAATAATCACTTACGATCAATCAAAACAAAACCTACAAGTTAACAATTAAATCTGACCATAATCCCGACCGGTTTTCACCAAAAGGCATTGACGTATGTTTATTATAATTGAGTTGTAGAAATAGCTCTGTTAAAAATTGTTAGAAAGAATTTGTAAGAACTTGTTTGCTGAAACAATTTTGGATACCTATAGAAATATTTACAAGGTTCCAATCGCATGTTTTTAACATGTTCGTATTATTGTACTTCAGGGGATTATGTGATATCAATTAATCAAGTAATTATCACATCAACGACGCTGTCAGTGTACAAAACAAGACGACATCGGCAGATCATCAGTTTCTATAGGTTAGAACAATATGTAAACGTGTGTGTGTCGCGTATTTTGCGATTATTTGTTTGCCTAATCTTTGGGCGGCCAATAAAAAAAGGTGAATTCGTGGACAAGTGGCGCTATTACATCTAAAGCCATAATCCGGGCTTATTTATTGTTACGCTCAGATAATTTAATTCCGCCTAACTTACTAACAGATCTATACCGTCAGTTTCCATCTGTGAAATAATCATAAATCAATTCTACCGCCACATATGTATAGATATGTAGTATCTATTACAATGTTTTTTTTTTCAACGAATTTTACTACGCAATTTGCAAATAATAAATTTTACTTACCATTATGAGAAGTGTAATAATAATCAGCACAATTCTTTGCGGTCGCAATATCCTAAAACAACAGAAAAACAAGGGTTACAACCTTAAAAAAATTAAATATTCAGTTATATACATAATAAATGCATAATTAATTAAATTTGTTGATAAACGATAAGAATGGTTTAAATGTTGTTAGTAATGTTGTGGGCTATAAAGTATTCAAACGAATGATGTGGGCCCATTGTGTTCAGTACAGGAAAGAATGTGAGGAATGTACTTTAGATAAGGCAAAACAGTGCACATGTAATTACTTTGTGACATTTTCAATGAATGTCTCAATGTGTGGACGCCTTAATACAATATAATGCACTTCCTAGAACTAATCTCAGACGGCATTTTGTTCAATATCTTGTCCATTGGAGACTGCATTATACAAATTAATATCCTTTTGTATCCTAAATGAGTAATTTCTTGCTTAGTCAATAAAAGTCTGCGGTAATAGTAGATTAAATTACTCCATAAATACAATTTTCATTCAAACCGATCTTACCAAATCTGTGCAATAATGTTACGTCTACCTCGAACACTTGAATTGCTCATGACGCAGGTAAACAATTTTTTTAAGAGTCTTTAAGGAATGAGTAAATATTATAAAGTTTAACCCGTGATTTATTATTTTTAGGATATAGGAATTTCGCGATATAAAATTGGATTTTTTTTAAATAGTTGATCAACACTGACTTAATTTGTTTGCTTTACACATATTTTCGGAATATATTCTATTAAGGTCTTTATATAGCAGAACATTTCTGGTATCATTTAAAAATGTTGAGGAAAACTTTTAAGATCTTCTAAATGAAAGTTCTATTTTGAAACTTGGAGAACAATTGTCACACGTACTAGGTTGCATATCCTTTAATGAAGTCGAAATTATGCACAATCAAAGCACCACTTAACCCGAAAAACCTGTTAAGAATCTCTTGAAAATTGAACTCGCCTCAACCAGAAATCCATACGCGATTATTTATGCGAAGGCACATACGTTCTACTGACCTAGGTAGTGCCGTATGCATGACTTGGGATGTCCACGACCGCGAGGTGACAGAAGCACACGTGCCGTTGCGTTTTCGCACGAACCACCATCACCGCGTGTTGCCAACTGACACCACAGAACACTTTTGGTTCGATTTTCGTCGTACGCCAACAGACAAAGCTAATCCGCGATCACTAAACGTACATTTCAATTGCACAGGAGAACATTAGTTGAAGTGGACGTAGACGCCATCAGCGGAAGAGCCTCGACGACGCTGTTGTCGGCGTCTTGGCACCATATTGTGGCGCTGTTTCTTGTCTTTTTTTTTCTTGTAGGCTGACGAGGTAATGTTTTGATCATATGGAATGGATACTCTCTATATAAATCCTTACACTATATGTATTATTATTCTCCACAGATTATAATATCCCAATAATTCAGGAGTAACGAAAATGACTCATCAATACCATCGGTGAGTCACTCTCACTACATAGGTACTCTAGAATGTAATAAATCGCCGCGATTTAGGTTGCTTACAATAACAGTAGTTAAAAAGAAACGATTTGATACACTTATACAACTCCGTCTGCACTCCGTAGGCTGCTGCAGTCGCATCTAGTGTTTTATAAACTCCTGCCCGGTAGAAATAATAAATAACCATTTGGGAAAGTAAATATTTTTTCTCTGCACACTTTGAGTGGATAAGTTACGCGTGCAGAAGAACTGTTTCTTGAATTTGATCGTACAGTTCTGGTCTGTATCACTGTTATTTAATTTAATTGGGCACGACTGCGGAAGAAAGACTATTTTTCTTGGCTACTGGAAGTACGACTTCTTAATTTGGAACTGGTAAACACTGAGGTGAGGCACGTGTGGAACTATTGAACCTTTCTGGACACGATATGGCACGTGCTTAACACCACAGAAAGCGATTTTCTAAGAATATTCTTCCGTATACATACAATATGCAATTTGATCATAGAAAATATTTTAATAGGTGGTATGTTTTAAAAAGTAAGATAGTTTTGGTATTCCAAAGTAGCTTTTTATTGTGCGAAACCTTAAAAAAAGAGTCAGTTAATTTTCCGCTAACTTTTCCCTGCGGGTTGTCCGTAAGAGCCAATTACAATTTATCTGCGTGTCATCTAATGCGGCGTCAAATGTAGAAAAAGCATCGCGAGCGATAGCTGTCAATCAGCGCTCGGTGAAGCGATAAGTGGCGCCCCCACGGTTCCATGCGGCCGAGGTTAATAGCTCGACGAGGATTATCAATCATAAGAGCCGCCTCATCCCAGTGACAGACGATTTAACAGTTCACAGCAATCAACAGCATCAACAAATCCGTGAAAAAAGAAAACGCGGAAAACACATGGCATTTCCGACCCGACGCACTTTAGAACTGTAGTAAAGCCGCGATTTTTATGATGTACTTTGCATTAGCTGATCCTTCTGTGGAATAACTTGAGTTCTAGTGGTTAGCGGTGCCTTCTTATGCGGTTCCCATTTCGAGTCCTTGTAATCCTTGGAACAATAATACTGGCACGTAGATCCAAAATAATGTGGTTGGGCCTGTATTTATGTAATAGTTGGGTGCGGTTTATCTACCTATACTAATTACGAACTTTCAAGTGTAGGGCGCGTTCAGCGGAATCGCCCATTTTCGCCGACATTTGCGATCGAGTAGCTGCAAAATTGGGCTTTTCGATATTACTTTTGACGCTCGAATTGAAAAAAGGACACAATTCCGCGTGGACTGCGCGATATTTTGTAAATTAAATGCGTCAATTTTGAAAAAAATCACGTTTTTGCACCTCTTCGGGTGAAGGCGAACCTCGAGAAAATGTCACGTGACGTCTAGAAATTCCGACAAGCGGATCGATGAACGTCAAAAATTTGCATTTTTTATCCGTTCCTGCCGACCTTATAATAGCCGCTCGCTCTCATGTCTTACGATAAGATCCTTCTAAATACCCTTCGCAAAGAGTTTTGAGCAAAAAAACGGCCTTAAAGACAATTTTCGATCCAAAAAATCGATTTTTGTCGACCCGTGTTTTGCTGCTATTACTACAGTAACGTCAAACCCGAAACGCCCCCTGCCGGACATTCGTAACAACAGTAACAGATAGCAGATAACCTAAAATGTATCCTAAAATGTCCATATTGCGAATGTGGACAGGTGGGAAGCCTTAACGACATATTTCTAGAACGCCCAATAACTAAATTCGAAAATTTTGACTTATACACAGAGCTAGTTTCATACTGTTTGATAACGACAACCAATGGTGTTCAACTGGTTGCCGGCACCCACGGTTTAACGCCTCTTGCGAAAGGCGATGGGACGATGATCTTCGGCTGATGCCTGGATTTGAACCCAAGACTTCCTAGCAGGAGAGCAGCGCTCTACCGCTAGAGCCACTCGTCCCATTGGTTGGGCATTATAGGCCGTAAAACTTTGTTGTCGATTTATGTTTTGGGTCCCTTTATATCGTCCGTTTGCTATAAAAACGCCCTTAAAGACAAAGATTTTAGATGATTATTACTATTAGTAACTCCGCTGCTTGCAGCATTTAATCACCGCAAGGCATTGCATTAACAACCAAAGATTTATTTATAAATGTTTTGTCATGAAGAAACTTTTTAATGATGTTCACAATGATAAAAAAGGTTACATTCTATAAGTATCTAAACGGATAAAATGCGCATCGTTTAAAATAGAGAATGGCTCATGATATTCCCGGCCAAACTACTTTTAAGTATAAACTAATTTTTACTTAGCTGTACAGTAGTTCAGGATAAAATTTGGTATAGACCTCTTTCAATCAGTTTAAAACATGTGTACCAATTAATTGATCAATGGTATGAACGGTTTATGAACGGCTGTGGTCGCGAATTGACAAATTTTGATAAACGTGAAATGCGATTGTTATTAGGTTGGGAAAACACACAAATATTTTTATTACCTCTTTTGAAATTAAGTAATTTTACGAGTCAAGAATACATTAAATCAATTAAGTCGTCACTCTGTACATGCATAATCCTAGCTATTAATTTCAATATGGAAACGATCGTTTATTCGATATTTCGTCACCAATTGGGTACCGAATATATTTAAGTATTCATTTTCGTCGGCAATTAATGCAAAATACCGGCAGAGCTAATAAATTTCAGTCATCTAATTTGTATTATTCATAGACTTAATTAACCTAATTTGTCAGCGTCCATAAAAGCCGATAAATTATTTCTCGTCTGAATTTATTTATTCGTACCGTGTTAATGAATATTTAACAGATAATAACTCTCGTTTAAATATTATTGATTTACTCCAACAATTGAGTTGAGCATTTCTTTTTGTTTCGAACCTAGCTTTTGGTGACTTTTTATATCGTCTGTCCGGCAACGCAATCAATTTTTCTCACGGATTAAATTAATTTATGCATGAACGTAAGTCCGCAAGGTGTTTGTCTACCTTTTGGACAACACATTGGCTCCATATAAGGTAAAATGAGAAAGTTTACTCCTCCTATACATCCATGCGTTCCGCCTCAAATAAAGAGGGGATACCGGTACTCAGTAAAATGCTAATTTCGACTTGAATTGTTTGGTAATCAAACACCCCGATAACTTGCATTGTTTATAACTCGGTCTCCAAAGCTTTGTCTTCACACCGAATCCTTATGTGTTAATGAATTGAAACAAAAGAGTTGTTGCGTGCACACGTGCTGGGTGGTCATCACCCACCCAGAAAAGTCGACTTTCTAAGCCGAAAATCAATACAAAGAGGAGCCCCGATGAAATAATCCGATGGAAACATGCGATTCGATCCAATAATCTGCTTACAATTTGGATGTCCGGCGTTTGTCTAGAGATGGACAAAGCTGTCACCTGGATGCCCTCGGTCAATAGGATTGACCATGACCAATAAAATAAATGGAAAAGGGCAGATGTCAGCCAGAAAACGAATACCTGGCGCCAGCCAAAAATCGGAACGAATTTGGACAGGAGCTGCCGGTTTAACGGTCTCTTTGGCTCGCAATAATGGGAGTTTATTGCCTTATGGGGGATTATGTATTATATCTGTTTTATTTTTGTTCGTTTTCGGCGTAATGACGTCTCATAAAGTGTTTTGATTACAGTCGATTTTATTGTTTTAGTGCTGTTTCGAATTATTTAAATCATAAATAGTTTGTGTCGATATCATGACACTCGTAAACGAAAATGCGTCATTAGTAAAAAGTTTCATTATTTGTTCCTGCAGATAATTGAAGAACTCTTTACGATATCTGTATGCAAATGTTGGCAAGATAGAAAATGATCGGGTCCGTCCCATTTTCATCTAAATGTCGTTATTATAAGAAAAGCGCGCGCTTCGATTACATGATATTAATTATACAGGGCGGTGCTGTACAACGGGTGCACTTAACTACATATAATTTAGAAAATTGAGAAATTATGATTTACGGTTATGGCTGATCGAATTAGCCAAATAAAAAGCAGCAGTCCGAAGGAGTAGAAGGCCGATCGGAATTAATGCGCCGGTGTCGTTTTACGCGTACCGAAATTAATATGCAAATGTATTCTCGGCCTGGGGATCGGCTCGCTCGGAATGAACACGCCGATAAAGAGGCTTTAAGTGATGTGTTGAAAATTCGGCATGCGAGAAGTTCTCTCCAATGGCTTACACGATGTCCATTTTTCATCGAACACCCGCTGGCCCAGCGCCTTAATACAATATTCGCACGTTACCAGGTGCTTTTACACGTCAATACTGATTCTTAAATGCGCGTGTTCAATCCGACAACTCTCATTATGCTACACCCTTAATATTCACTTTAGCTTCGCATGCTTGCAACTCAATGTACTACATTTGTAACTGTCTATTTAACCAAGAACATACTCGACATCATTACCACACCACAACAAAGCGTGAAACACGCAGCTCCAAATTAAAATCACAAACAGGATTGTTTTCGGTGACAATCTGACATCCCTAAGGATTCGACCGATTTTGACCAAACTGATTTCACGTTTTGACGTTCCAGTGTGTCAAAGATGTAGTCGGAACGTGTATAAGAACATTTTTATTACTTTTTATAACAAACAGTATACAAGGTGTAAACATGACCCATTAGAACTATTTGTTGGATGTTAATTTCTACCTTTAAGGTCAACCCGTCATTAAAATTCGCGGTCATCAACAAACAAGTTATGCAAAACTTCTGTTCTATTGTGAATGTTGAATACCATGCTAAAATGACAATTCTACAGTAAAATGCTGCACGTGTGGTCTGATTCTATGCTGAGAGAGACCTCCCATTAGATCTGTCAGAGGATGAAAACTTTTGAAGAAGGAAAAACCGTTTTCAAATATTTACAATCGCTACTATAATTAGACAGGTTCCAGGATGACTCTCACTTAGAAAACGTTAAGCACACAAACGTGCAGCGAGACAAGTGGCCGTCCTTGTCAACATTTCCGAGGAGAACGTTGGAGAGCATCCCCAACGTTTACCTGGGCTTACCAGAATAATCGTTAACGTTGACTTCTCAATCCCATCTGAGAATTTCTTCATTAAGAAACTTGTAAAACATTAAAAACTAGTTAGCACGTCGATATACAACTTCGCGGAGGTCTGCGCGTTGCAATCTGCGGCGCAATTTTCGAAAAACGTGTCTCAATTTCACGTTTAATCGTTTTTAAATAACCGCTTGCCTTCTGGACCAAATTAAGACATTAAAACGTGATGCCCAGCGCATTCATTAACATGACCACATCAGAGCATTTTTTGTTGGTAAAAGATCGGACCTCCAACCACAAAATGTCGAACAAAATTATATATCTATATGATCATTACGTAATATTACAAACTTCTGGTAATTTTCTCGTCTTTTGGTTATTCAAGACATCGATTAATATGAATACGAAAACGGGTGAGGACAGATAAACAAACAACATACCATGCTAATTTTGCATGCATGTGACGATGAATGATGGGTTTAAGTTTAATTAGTTCACCTGTTGCGTAAAGACCCATTAGCTCTGTTTGAAAACGTAATTAATCTAGATAGTTGACACGAGGTGTTCTCTCTGCAGCAACCAACCTCTGAAAAAAAAAATCCAAGCCGAGATGCGTGAAAGCAAGATTTGCATACCAGCCAGTAAAAGCTGGGAAGACGGCGTGAAAATTGTAGGTGCCATAAGTGAAAGCAAAAAAGCAAATGAAGAAGACAAAAATTATCCTTCTTCCACGTTCAGTTACCTTCACATTTAATCAAAACTGTTCCCTTTACCAACGGCCTTCCTAATTCTTCGCCATATCGATTGCTTTGACTTACATAACGGAAACACGAAACCATCTAATGGTTAACCAGAGGTTATCTGTAATTACCACGAACGAGATACGAAAAAAAAAAACGCAACGACTTCTGGTACTATTGAAATCACCAACCAACTGGTAGCTCGGCATTTGACTTGCAAAAGCACACCTTGAGGCCAAACCCCACCACGTCCATCAACACTGCATAAATACAAGTGATTCATATAACTCCTATATTGTTAAGACTTTCATGGAACAATAGGATGTAGGCATAACAGAAGGAGATTGATGACAACATATGATTTATAACTCGCTTTTTTTCTTAGTAGATTATTTGAAGAGTTTACATTCACTAGCTAAATGTCCCATACTGTAACAGCTATGGCTTTGAAACGTATAATAATGCTCACAGACCACAAAATTTAATACTACAAACATGCTACAAACGTAGACACCGAGTTCTAAACACGAAGTAGCTTGTTTATAATGGTCTGAAATATCTCATACATTATTCATAATCGGTATCAATTATCCACTGTATTTATTGCTTTGAACGCTGATGAATACACAGGTAAGACAGGTAAGCATTTTTTTCCAGTCGAGATTTTGTAATAAGCCAACGCAGTTGTCACCTGGAAACAATTACCAATTAATAATTGATCAGTCGAATTTACATCGCTTTTCATCTCACGACACGTGATACTGATTAATTCATCATATTGTGCAATCGTATTTTGACATGTTTCATTCTTCTCTCGTTGAGTAGTTTATCAACTAGATTTTACAGCTTGAATATTGGACATATTTTGATATCCAAACAATTCTTTGAACATTGCAGGTAAGAAAGCGCGTTATTTCGTTGCGTATGCATGCGTGGTTATAATGTTGCGTGTGCTTCGACCACGTTCATATATCATTACATTAAAGAGCGCTATTATCGCAGAATTTGAAATGAGGCGGGTCCTCATCACAGCGGCCGCTGGTCTCTAATTGACGCGTTAAATTATTTATACGCGCCGCGCTGCGTTATTATTAATAGTTTTTCGCTTTTTAATAAAATTTTACGGACCGCCTAGTCATTTTTCGGGGCCGACGCATCCTATAAAAACTTAATTGCATATTGCATCCGAACTGAAACTTTAATTTTGTGTGTGACGTACGTCTGAGCTAACGACAGACATCGGTGAGTCATTCCCGTTACTAGTGACATATACTATACGGGTTTTGAATCATTTCCTGGATTTTATTTTACTTAAGCGATTATATAAAGATTACTTAACATAAAACTATAAACTGGCTGTGATTATTATCTATAAAGGGTGTATAATTATATCCAATTCTGGTTCGTGCGTTATTTTGGATAGAATTCGAGTGGCGGCTGTTAACTGTTTATTCCCTTGGGAACTCACAAACGCGAGAAAGAATGTTGTGTTTATATTCACTGATTTGTCATTTAGAACCATGTTTATTGCTGGAAAGAATCCCCCGGACAATAAAGATATTTTTATTTTCGGTTTCAAAACATTGCGCCACCGGCTGGTCTGCCTATTCAATTGAGTAACTGGTTTCTAACAGGTAATAACAATAATTTTATTGTGAACTTATAAATCACGTTTGATTTGTGAGCAATAGTCACGACAGTGTCTGGACGGGAGCTGAGAACAACAAATTGTACTATTATTCATCTATTGTAAAGGTATCTGGATAATGTATGATACCAAATAACGCCAGGTTCATAAGGAAATAATTTATGCTAATTACGATAATAATGGTCCTTTCCTTAACTACTGTCACAAGTTATTTATACGGACGCTTTATTAACTTTATACAACTCCTACACAATTTAGATAGTTCATTTGAATTTTTTATCAAAATATAGCTCTAATGGATTTTTGTTAAAAATAAAAAGGGGAAAGGTAGAGAAAATCTTGTTTATTGACGAATTAGAATATATGCCAACTCAGTCGACGATAAGACTGAGTTTTATCGTATGTTTACCTTTCTGTTAATAAACATCGGATTTAATATTTGAAATATGCAATTTAGGATAAATCAACACTACCATTTCCTCAACAAATAGAAATAAGACGCATTTCGCTCATGGAAAATGAGTGATTATGCTAACAAACTAACATGTCTTTATCAGAATACATATTGTCCTCTGATATCTCATTTATTACACCTCAATTCTTGTGCACTTAAACTTGTCACAACCTGTATAGTCAACGAGTTATAAATCACAAGAAAATTGCAAGATACACAGTGTCAAGAAGACTTAATGATACCAAGTTTAACATTAATCTCGAAGAAGTGAACTGCATCAAATGTCCATTTGCATTGGAAATGGCCTGTTTCTTTTACGACTGGCGTATCAATAGTTTGCTCCTTGAATTAGAAACTCTTGTGAGCAAGATAATTCGAATTGAGTAATTAATCAATTTGTTTTCTGCAGTGGGTATTGCTAATTTGCTTTTTGCATAACTGCTGCTAATTAGCGATATCGAGACGTGTCACTTTGTAGGAGTAGATATGTAGTGTGATAATGATGCATAGATTATTTTATGAAAAAGACATATCCAGGCATTTATTCTTTAAAAATAATTATTAATCAATTTTAACGTCTCGATTTAAAGTTACTGGCTGGTTAAAAGCCCTTTCTGTTCCATATGGTACGACTACCATATACAAAAACATACATGGACGTTACAGTTGAAGTTACGGAGTAATGCACCTAGAGAAACACTACTGGTTTCAGTACCCACTAAAACATCAATCAATATACACGTAGCGAGAGCAAAGATATGCCGATACATACACAATATGTGCTTGGACTCGAGAGGCCAGGATTTTAATGTCCTGCAAGTGATACGGTACGCTAGCTAGTTGAATAAAGTGTAATGGGGAACGATAACCGATACAGTATCGATTTAGGTAGTTGACTTACAGAGGGTAACAACCTACTAAATTATTAAAAAGTTCCTCTACATACCCGATGTTTTGCTGATTCGAATTTATATGTTAAGCTGCTTTCTTTTAGTACAGAAATGACTGACGATGACTCAAATATTTATCAATAAATAATTGCTCAAAAAAAATTCTTTTGAAGATAGCATATTTCTTTTGAAGATATTTCAAGTCTTCCAGACTTTTTCCACACTATATACAACGTATTATTCGACAGCCTAATTAACGTAACCACTTCGAAAAACCTTGGAACAATTCTGCGTAAACCTAGAGGGTTCTTTGATTCAACACAAAGAACTAATGCTTCAATTAGTTCGCACATTGGGATCATAATAGCACAATTAATTCAACACCTTGGTTGAGCACGAGCTCAACGAAATAGAAGACAATCGTTTGGATGAAGTGTTGAAATAACGCTGTAAATATTTCCTTGGATCTTAGCCAGTAGAAATTATCTTGGTCATTTGCACGTTTTAAAAGTGTTTTCACTTGTTTTAACGTCGATTTGAGAACAGGATGATGTACTGATATTAAGTGAACTTTGTTGATATTTAGTTTATATGTAAAAAATATTCTTTTTTTTTAAATTAGTAGACCATTTCTCTATGAAACATTTATATGCATCGCATAGTAAATAATACTTATAATTTGATCATTTATTTACTCCGTGTATTTTATGTGAATGAGATAATAAAAGCAAGCGTAGGTACTTTTTATTCAATGGTATAATGTGGTATCGTATAAAATAATTGTGTATTGCATCACTTAAATCAAGGTTTGTTTAAATGATGCAGTTGAAAACTCAAAACAATACCTAATATTAATAAAAACAATTGTGTAATAATAATTTTCATATCTCCGTGAGGAATTTGTATGAGCATAACCTGGGAACTGATGTTATTAAACACAGTAACACATTTAAACACATTAAAACATACACCGTTTCATTTAACTAAAAATAGTCAGAAAAATGCGTGTGCACTATTCATAAAAATATCACAAAAACATCCAGGAGTATATTACTAGTTATCAGTTATCTAAAAATACAACAAGTGAAGTTTTAAGTACAGAATTTGTGTAGAGATGAATTGAAAATGTGAACTAAATCGCCAACGTCGTCGGAGATTGTACTTGATTCGATTCTTATCTCGACGTAAGATACAAAATTGTCGATTAATTCGTTTAACAATACTATACCTTATCGGTGAATATTATTCTGAACGATAGTGTTTGTTACAAAGTATTTTTTGTCTTCGTATTTTTGATTTAAGCCAAATATTAATAAGAGGAATTAACAATGAGAAATGCACCATTCAGCAGTTTTTACACTACAATACACAAGTGTGTACATTACAGAAATTGCAACCTTGTGTTCTTTTCTGTATGGTGTTTGTATTTGTATTGAAATAAATTTTGTTTCATCCAATTACTGTGATTTAAAGTTAAAAAATTACTATGTTACGATTATAACACCTTAATGTTGAATAATAACCGACCATACGTTTGACGTATGTAGTGTTTATTTTCTGGTAGAAATGTAACACCATATCGCAATAGTGTAACAATGTCAACCGCAAAATACTTATCAACTTCTTGCATATGACGTCAATAGGCTGAAAATTGTTGTACAATTCAAATTCTTAAAGGTTCATTCATAATTTAGAAACGAGAGTTTGGGTTTCTTAAAATTTAAGAACTGAAAATTAAAGAATAAGTTGAGAAGTGATTGTTTTAAGCAATCAGATTTAGGGTCAAAATATTGTTGAAAATCAGAGTTTTTAGAAGAGATTATTGACTTTTGATTACCCGAAGAATAGATTTATCGACTAGTATTTAGTTCTTATACAGGCTTAGTTGATATTCCCATATTCTCTAAGGATTAAAAAATCAAAATAAAAAAAAATTCTTGAAAATGTGGTTTTGCAAAAAAAGTTTTATAAAACATGTGATTTTAACATATTTTGTTTTTTTTTAATACATTCTTAATTTGCTGAGAAAGTATTTAGTAGTTTGAAGGAATGCTTGTTTTACATCTGACTAGAACAAAAAAATTTTTGCTTTTTTATAACAACCCTGATTTTATTGTATCAAAATAAATATTATTTCCAAAGAAATAATTATTGTGTGATAAATAATTGGCTCTTAACAGTAGATATGCTATTAATAGTATTATAATAAATAACACGTTGGGTTAAGTGGTTAATAGGATTGCATTATAACGATAATAATTGTGGTTGTCTTTGTAGGAATACAAAAAATATTTGTCGGTCGATAGAAACAAGATGTACTAGTTCTGTGGGTATTTTATTGTTGGTTGTGTGCATAAAATATTAAGTAGGGTGTCCGAAAAAGGGTTGGTGGGGTGTGAAAGAAAAAAACTGGTTAAAAACGAAGGGGTAAGAAGAAGAGGGGTACTACTTACTTAAACACATTTGGGATCATCCAGTAAGGTCAAAGACGAGTGGTGCCACTCCGTGCATCACCCAAGATCATCCTAAAATCACTGTGTTGCCTGGCAGCATAAGCCCCCGAATAATTCTTAAAAGAAACCCCTTAAAACACTTAAAAACTCGAACCCCACAATCAAAAAAAAAATAACAGATTCACTTTAGCGTGCTAAAACGCACAATTTTCCGGCGATCGTCAAAGGTAGTCATCAGTAAGTATCCAATTGTGGTGTTGCGGGCATGTCGCCTCAAAGCACTGGATCACTGACGGTTTGGCGAGCTTTCCGAATTTCCCGGCGCACATTTAGGTAGTGTACTGACGCGCGACGTTTTCCTGTTGCGAGAGCGAGTGTTGTGTGATACGTTAGCGGTACACCTTCACTAGGACGCTGTAGATAACATTGTGGGCTCGCGCAGTGAGAGCGAACTGAGTTCTCGGCTACTCGGTTAGCTTACCCCATCCTTCTAGCCATTGGGATGGCGCGATGGTCCTTCGTTACCCGCTGTCCGGATTTTGCCAGAAACCCCATGCGAACGAAACTTTGGCGGAGGAATTGTACTTTTGGAACTGTGTCAAACACGTCTGTCTCGCTGTTCCAGGGGAAGACTAAGTGGATTTGTTCGTATGGGGGAATTGATTTGGTAAGGGATGGTGGAAGTTTCTGGTGGTTTTAGTGTTCTTGTAGTTTTTTATGCTGTTACTTGTATTCTTTTGGTCGCTCTTAGCTAATGAAATAGATGGTAGAATTATGTGGAAACTAACAAAACGAAATTTTCTAGTAAAAAGGATTCTCATAGAAATTGAAATCAATAAACCAATAAAAACTAATTTCGTTTTCCTTCAATCACACGTTTAAAAAAAATGCGCACATTATGCAATTATAGACCTTACTGTATTCATAAAAATAATACAAACAGGTAGGAAAGTATGTTGCTAATATTAGCACTTAAATAAAAGGAAACCGTATGAAAAAAATACACAGATAGCCAGTTAAAAATAGAATCGTAACTCATCCACAAACGTGTCACAGTTTTGTCACTTGTGCGATTTTACATCTTGCTCTGGTTGTGTTGTTGGATCACAATGACATCCCCTATGATTGCAGCAAGCAAACATCTGCAAACTCTATTCTGTCATGCATACATTTGTCGCAAAACTAATCTGATTATGGGTAGGTTTGCATCTGCGATGGTATTTATTCGAAACACTACAGGCTAATCCCTACAACCCTTACGTATATAATTGTAGCAACCCCTTTAGCGATGCAATCAAACCCTTTCGCACAGATCAATCAATCAACTATACATAATACCTTTATGTATTGCGAGGAGGTACAGCACCATCAAAAACTATACACCCAGTTCAAACATCGAGTGGTTTAGGTACTTGATAACGAATGGAATTTCTATATTTTTTCTTTTTCTTGGGGACCCGAATAACAAAGATGCCAACATTATTGCGTTAGTGAGATATGAAATTCAATTGTTTGGATTACGTTATGCGAGAGGAATTTACGATAAGCCCAAAGCCCTGTCTGTTTCACAGCATCGCTTTTTTTCCGACTGTTTAACTAATTTGCCAAGGTATGTATTCCAGGTTGAGACAAACACGTAGGAATGTAGTGTTCGGTGCGTTTTAAACGCTGATAACGCCGGTTACTACTAATTTTATATCAGGTTTCCTTCGCGTAATTCTATTTTTAAAATCACGGGTTTTCCTATTTTACGGTAAGTGAGATGGTGTGTCATATTACTGTTTAGTTGTAGGAATTGAATATTGAATGTCAGACTAATTCTTGGAGTAAATTTTTATGCCAAAGCTGGGAACGTGACATTCTTTCTTTAGATACATCGTTCTAAGAGAGCAACTTAAGGGACCAGGTAGTCTCAGTCTATTGTGTAACTGAAGGTAAAAGTCAAATTTTACCAATATTTACCTCACAAATCGGCAAAACCACAATGATAGTACAAATTACTTAATATTCCTTAAAATTGTTATACCCAAAAGAAAAACTGTGTGATATTTCCCAAGTTAATGCAGTGCATAAAAGTGCAGTTATTCGTAAAGGTTATGAGGTTAATCAATAAAAGCATTTGGGCGATCGTCTAAAAATAACTCCACCGTACAGGAGAGTTTCAAACCCCAATAAGGATCCAACTTACAATCGCGCTATTACATCCAACTATGCTGACACATTAAAAAGGCAATGAATATAATTTATACTTGCGTATAATTCAACTTTATTCCTTCTAGAATACATTGCATTATACTCGCTGGTTCATCCAGGCCATTGAGAAGGAGCACTTAAACAGTAATGGTTAAGAATATGTATACATAATTCAGTTGTAATTTAAATCTAACTGGGAATGATTAAATTAATGCCAAGTCTACAGAATTCATGTTTGTATGTACATTACCAAGAAACCAACTGAATTGTTTTTGGTAATAATGTCACAACTGAAAGTGGCAAATGTTATATGCATTTTCTTAGGCATTCAACTAATTTTAAACAAACAAATACCAGCTCAGCCTCCAGTAACTTTAAATATGTACACCAATTTGCAGATCGATGGGATGAATAGTTTGAACAGCGTCCATAGAAGCAGTATGACTATAGCCACAGACTTCGTCCAAGAAAACTATAAAAAATATATAAAATAAAACCATAAATGACAAACAAATATTACTTCTTTTTGTCTAATTCTTTGGCCAGTAGTTGTGTCTGGATACTCATCGAAAAAATGAATTGCATAATGTATTTGTGTGCTAATATTCTTGATGAGCCAGCGTCTGTACTGTAAAAAGTTTTGATAATAATGAGGTTACCACTTACCTTAAAGTGTTTAATAAGTATATTTTTTATTTTGACATATCGTCTGTTTTTCTAGTTCAGATACTTTATAATACTTTGTGATAGTTCAAAGTAAAAAATGATTATAAATAAATATTGAACATTATCCAGTTCCAAACATTGAAGGAGTTTACTTGACTTTACAAGATATAGTTCCACAATAAAAAAAGCTCCTGATACTTAACGGTGTTAATGTCGATCGTGGTTTAACTTCGAACAATTCGGTCTTTTAAAATAGGCAGGAAATAATCGGTCAGTAATCTTTTGTGACTAACAGTGCCCTAAACAGTGGGTGTCCAACTACCAACAGTGGAACAGGTAGAAAGAAACGATACCAAGGCGCAAAAGGTAACCAAAAATTTACAGGCAGCACACACACACAATCGTCCATAGTGTTACAATATAATGAGTACCGTAAAGTCAAACTGTGACCGACAACCGAAAAGCTCCACTAGTTTATCTTTGCACTTATTACGAAGGTGTGAAGGCACTGACTCGTGAAATCCAACGCAGATAACTGCTTCAAAGAAGCAGACGAAGAAGAACCAAAGAGTTTTTTTAACCTTAGTCAATGAAACTAAGAGTAATTTGAGTGAATCTAAGTGCTAGAACTCATAACAGATCTGGTATAAGTTCCTGCACCTAGATTCAGGGCAACAACCCAGATAACCGCGTTTGTTAACCGCTTTTTTTGTTTTATAAGCGATAGTAATGTTTACTTATCAAGAAGATACCGTGCTCTAACGCTACGCAATTAAATTTTCACGTTTTATCTGAATAAATGATAGTTTAAATCCAGTGGTACCGCCTTCTTCACTTAAATTGGATTGACGATGGAAACTTGGTCAAGTTTTTGTCTATTCAAGTTAAATTAATTAACAATTTAATGTCTTTTGATTCATTAATTAATAGTTAGTCATCAAAACTTAATCATCAAAAACATCATATCGGTTACACAGATTAAATAACAAACCCACCATGGATTACAAAAGTTTTCGAAGATCAGAATTTGTCAAATGGCAAGGTGACTCATATTCGATATTATTACCTCACAGTTCATCTTGGTAACTATTACGTTACGTTTTGAAATATGTTGGTTAAACGAACACCGACATGCACACAATTATTTGAGGTCGTAAATACATACGAAAATAGGCACAACAAATTTATATGTGATTGTTAATATGTCAATAGAGATAAATGGTCCGTATTTTTTAATAATATTTTCTAATCAATAAGCCTTAGTTGTGTCGCAAAATGCCCACGGTTCAACATGTACACAACAATTCAGGCGTTCGGTTAAAGTTGATAAATTACCCCAAAAGGTTCACTTACAATATCTTCTCCATATTCGTAAATAGGGTGATTTGTGATCTTTTACTTTCTTCTATTTTGTAAATATTTTATAGCAACAACTACACGGTTTCTGTTGCACGAATATTTTAAATAACTTAGTAATCTCTAGTATATTTATTTTGTACGCACCTACAACAATAGGTAGATGTCTGGTGTTCCTATTGTCTTTCAAACAGTAGTTTAAATACAAATGTAAATTCCAAACATATTAATCTGGGTATGTAAAACTTTCTTAAGATTCTCGTTTTACTTTTAATTTTGCACTTCAGATACAGATGGCGCCATTTGATATGTAACAAATATGATCGTTTTTTCAGTCAGATTGTCACCAAAAACCATCCAGTTCGTCCCCGGGCAATTCTTGATTTTCTTATGTGAGAACTAACAGTCAAAGAGTCTTTTAAAAGTTGTGCTTATATATCAGTAAGTTGAAGGTGTAAGGTATTGCGAAAAAGGTAAGAGACATAACTAACATCGGCAGCTGTCGGACGGCAGATTGGCCGTTGTCTTTTTCGACCGACATCTTCTTCTTGGTGGTCTGTACAATGACAGGCCTGGCTCAGTCAGGTTGGCGAAGATTTATATACCTCCGTTGATATTTATCGGCGTGTTCTAGGAAAACCATTACTATCATTTAACGTGAACGTCTCATTGTTTTCTTCACCTTATGGTACCGATCCGTAGATCACGCCTAGGCGGAATTTAGATGTTTCCAATTTGCACTACAAACCTTTGCAAAACAACCACCAACTCGACACGAGTCTTATAAGAAATATAGACTTGAAATGCTCTGAAATCGGAAACAACATAATCCGATTAGAGTTATTGAGGAACAGATGCTTAGATAAAGTGTCTATTGTATGTAGAATTTACAGTTATTGCGTAACGTAGTCAAAAGTTTTTTGATTTGTGCGATGTGAGAATATTTTTGACAAAGTATGTTATCCGGTAAATTCTATAATCCGTTAAAAATAATAACAATGCATTCGATTTCCAGTTGGCATAAAGCAGATAAGAGTAATTACTATTATGGTTACTTACGTTTGTTGCTATTGCCTTTTGTCGGATAATAGATTTTTTTTAATTACCGGGGTTTTTACAGCATGTTATCTAATCCGTACATCACAAAGTAGATTAATATTTTCTTCAACCAGAAGGGCCCATATCCTATTTCCGAGTAATTTTAATTTACTATCATATTTGCTCCGTACAATATTTATTTGCACTTTTCAAGATAACAACATCTTTATAGATGCTTATGCTGATAGACTCACCCAAGCAATGGTAAAAACATTAATCGCTCTTTGCACATGTTAATAATTCCAAACACATATCACATAAATAACAATACACATCACATAAGTTGTTCACTAATTATTGTGCGCGACAACATGTAACCTGCTCACTCCTAACTGCACTAAATTGCAAGGTGTAGAACATTATCAAGTACAAAATTTGCACAGACGATTCCCGATATTGTATTTAAAAGTTTCTTCCGGCTAGACGTTTTGATAACTAAATTGAAACGATTTGAACAGGTTAAACTCTTATCAAAATTCCAAATAAAATACCCAATTTCTCCGTAAATAATAACATACCTATAGATGCGTCATCAGCACAGAGATTGAAATAGTTTGTCATTAAGTTTTACTCAACATATTACGCATAACTAAATGATGCAAACATAGTCGAATGAGAAATGGGAATGTTATCATTTGAATTGATTTCTTTGTCGAATTAGTGTAAATTTAAATACGACGAACAACCACTTAAAATTACAACAATTTTAAACATTGACAATTAATTATTCAGTTATTCAGTTACCGATTTTGTCCAAACTGATACCAGCTCATCCTCCAGTGACTATATACAGGGTGTAACAGGTTTGAGTGCACAAACATTTTGGGATAATAGATTTTGAGGTACTGAACATAAAATTTTTATAAAAAATGGTACGGACTACAATGGTCAACTACAAAGTACAAGCAAGAAAATACAGAAACAACGTAATAAATAAAATATGAAATCTATTTCATAAAAATTTTACTTACAGCTTTTGTTGGTCAACTTTTGTTGGTTTCCCCCTTATGGAATACCACCGGAGTTTTCTTTCTACTAGCTGCTAGCTGTGGGGTTGGTTCAGAGGTATGCAGGTTATCAATAACTGCTCCAAAATCATTTAAAATCCATTTTTATCGCTGTAGCCATTAACCACATGCGATACTCAAACAATATTGTTCTTAACTTTAAACTTATACGAGTTATTAAGAAGAATAGAAAAAATTCATATAGGAACTTTGTTAACAGATAGCCAGAACCTATCATCTCCCAAAATTTGCAAACTCAAACCTGTTACACCCTGTATAATTTGCAAAATCTATTGGGTGAAAAGTTTAACCAATTATTTTGGTAAAAGATATGCTATCTACAATAGACCATGTGAAAGTTTCTAACTTCAGCAAAGACAATTGTAACGTCTCACTTTCATTTAGTGTCAACATTTGTTCGCTGACATTCTTTTGTAAAATATCATGTGATGCTCTTCGTTTGTTATTAACGTGTCTTCAAAAGATTCTTGAGGGTAACAAATATAAATCATAATAGTATATAGTATCAGTTTCACTTAGCCACATTTATTGGTTTACAATGCCAACGAAGGTTATCACAAAACGTGTAATATGCTTATTGCTAAACCAACCTTAACCTAATTCATAGTCTGAGATATGCCATAGCCGTGAATGAAACGCACGATTCCAAACTCCAAACTACAGAATCCTATATAATCACATTTTTAAGTAAATTCGGCGTTTATCTATCTCTAGGTGATTTATCATGGTTCCACAGCGAAAACTTACTAGATATGTAAGACATTGCTTAAAATTAGAAGATCTGTAATCAGATTTAATTTGCAGACAGTACGGTAGTCTGGTGGCTATTGTTAACAATAGTTGTACATCGATACGCCATGTCTAATAGTCGCTTGCTTGTGTGAGGCCAATAATATAGACACTTGCCAGTAATGCTGCTCCTCCTACCAACACGTTTGGCTTAACACCAATCAGCGATGTAAAACAATAATGCTGATGCATTGTTGTTAATGTTGAAGGAGTGGTACCCACTATTGCAATCATATATACGTGGTTAGTTCAGCCATTAATTTTATTGCAAGAAAACTTTCGTTGTGTTCATTCTATAAGGGGTTTTGGACAAGAAACCTTTGATTCTTTTATACTTATTCATTTTATATTATGTATAATGTATGCAAGAACCTCAAACGTGTACGACGTTATTCTCTTCTTTGGTGTAGTGTAAGAAAGACCTCTGACAATCTTGCATATCGACCGGTACTAAAATAGATGCCCCAAAAAGATAAACCCCGGTCAGTCTTCGGTGGTTGTCGGCGAAAATTGGGATTTTATTCATAAGCGTAGACCTACCGGCGTCAGTCTTACCGATAACAGGCAAGACCGAAGCTAATTTAAATCAATTAGGAACCGTTCTTGTGCCCACCACTCGTTAAAATTCCACCACCGCGGTATTCGAAAGAGGTGTTAAAATATCAAATTAAACTTAATTTCTGCCATCTGGCAACTTTAATTGGACAGCAAAAGGAATACAAAGAATAAGGGCGATTATCCTAGTTTATATTCGCTTGTTTGATCGTGTAAAATATGCGTAAACTTGTCAATAAACACCAATAAACACCAGGCGCACTAAATATTTGCAGTGAGTTGGAACGTGCCTCCGCATTCGTTTAACGCATTATGAATGTAAAATAATTACTCTCGGCGAGAAAAAAAAATCGCACATTCGTAAATATTTACAACGATTTGTCATTTGCAGGTTGTCAGTGCGAGCAGAGATATGTCACTTGGAGTCAGGAAGCCAAACATCTTCATGCATATGGAATGATCAGTTAACCACGAAGAGAAATGGCGATAGAACCAACATAACTTATACAATAAATTATTTAAGATGGCGTTTTGCTTTATTTTGTACGTACACCTGGAGAAATTGTTGATCGGTGATAGTATAAATGCATAATTTGACGGTTTTAATACAGTTTGTTTACTTATGTGGTACGATCAGTGGTATCTTGTGTTTATAACTTACTAACAAGATAATAACATGCCTAAAATGCTGTAAATTAACTCTGAATGATATACTACCTAGATAACTAGGTTTTAGTCTAATTTTTCCTAGTAAGGCCTCTAAGGAGTTATGAAGAACGTTAACGTTAACGAGCTGAAATTTTATACATTATATTTAGAATTACCAAGGGATGAGTTGTATTGACCTAGGTGACAATTTGACAACAACAATCTGGCAAATGCTACATGCATTGTTTTAAAAATTCAGCCAAGCAGAACGTTTAAACGGTTTATAAGTCTCCAAATTATCTAAGAAATGCTGAAAGATGCGTAGTATTTTTTACTGGAGACATTCGCAAAGATTAACCCCGTTCTTGTGCGTAATTTTGGTTGTGAATAAGCAATGAGGTGAGAAACATTTGGGTCAGAAGACGTAGGAATGTCAAGACAAGTGGCTGGGAGACGTAACTCGGATTGTGGACCTTGGAGCTGCACGAAGAAGGTAGCGTAAAACTGAAGTTTATCCGGGCGTTTAAGCGATCTTCAGTGGCCGACGTCCATCAGCGATCCGATCAGCATAAAAGGTATCTCCGATTTAAATTTTATTCAATCAATAACGCGCATTCCACAGAAGTGGTAAAGATAGCCGACCCGATTATTTTATCTCAACCGGTGGCATAAAACCGAAGACAGCCCAGCCCAATCATCGATCGGATTAATAAAGATATAAATTATCTCGTTGTATAGTTTTATCGCTTGTTATGGCAAACATTACCGGACATAAATCCGGTATTTTAAATATATTAACGAGGCGATCCGTGGTTCGTAAGATTTGCATCCATAATTCGATTAATGGTGCGATTATTTATGTTGAAATCTGCATATTTTTTACTACTAGTGATTGAACACTTTGGAACTATAAGTAACCCCACAACAAAGCGGCAAGTTTTCTATTGCACATGAACTTTGATCACAAAAATAGAAGTTCGAGAAATTCCATTAGATACCGAATTTTATAGCCAGTAACTACGAAACCTATAACTTGTCCCCACTACCAATGAGAGATATAAAATCTAGGCATCAATAAAACGATGTAATGCCTTCCATCGGATAGCAACCGCCATCGGAGGCGGATAATTTATTCGTAGAACGTAATTTCGTCATCTAGATTAATTTCATTCTAATGCGATGAGCACGCCTAGGAATGCGATGCTCGGATGCCATCCACTCTATTTTGTGGAACAATTATGAATAATGGTGTAACTGTTCGGGAAATGGCGCCAGAATATTGGCACCTTTTCGCGATATCTCGTCGCCTAAGTGTCCACATCTCCAATTCATTTATTGTGCACTTTTTCTCCGACTATTTGTCGCCAGACGAGTGACTAGCGGCAGAATCATACGACCACATAATTTCAAAATCATTCGATAAGAATTTAACTAATAAGCGTCATAATTATAAGGATTTAGTATCCTACTTACACGATAAAATAACTTATTTTCTGGTAGATGCATTTTCAGTTGAAATGAAACATTTATATCAATCAACCCATCTTGATGACTATCATCGACCAAATGACTGTGTTTGCAAATACGTCTGGAAGGCTCAAGCTTACTCGCAGAACTATATCATTAACCGGTGGAGGTCTTTTCACTTTTCCTCATCCGAGATGAACATCTCCTGTGGATCATAATCCTGTGGACTATAATACGCCTCCCGTTTTGTGGTCGGGCCACGTCTGGAGTCGCCTATTAGCATTTCTTCGACCCGAAAACGGAAAGAGGCCACAAAGAAATGAGCACAAAGAGAATAATGCCCGTGCAATTTCGTGTGTAAGCCCGACGCGTGTGTGTGTGTGTGTGTAGATGTATATGGGTAAGTGTGTGTGTTCGGGTCATTGGGCGTGCAGAACGAATTCGTACGTCTTTCGTCCGAACTCTTCACCGAGATGGCGCTAAACAATGTGTTCGCCTGCGATCAAAGCGACCGACTTTCAGATCATAGGAGACGAGCCGACCCGAGGTCAAATGTGGGTGTCTCTCACGCGAGGACCCGTGTACATACGTGCATGACAGACCTGCACACGTTTAATTGGATGGTTCTGTTTCCCAGAAAATGAACCTTGCCGCTATCTCATACCCAGCCAGACCAAAATCATCAACCATGATGACCCACTGGATTCAGCAGATTGCTTATCTCAACTAGTTACGTTACATCGTTAAATTTCTTTCCACAATTACCACAAAACGATTTGCGTTTTGAAATCATTCTCAAAGAAGATTTTCGTTTTAAAATCGTTTTCAAAACTCGTGATCAGGACTTATTGTTTAGCTTCGAATATATATGGATATTTGTCAGTCCATGTAGTAGTAAAAATATTCGTCTCTAACTGATGTTGTACTGCTAGTACCTTTAGTATTCCCGTAGTCACGTCTGTGTGAAATGAATGTTTGTCGAAAGATTTAGCGTGACGTGCGCGCGGCGTTTTGATTACGATGCTGGGTGGATGCGTTAAAGTCCTTCTACTCTGCACCGAAGCTACGTCGGTGAGTTTCCTTTGACCACCCGACGTCATATCTCTTTAAAGGATAAATGGTATCCACGTAACAAACTCTCCTCGACAACACTTATACCCATCAGACACCATGCCAAGTAATTAAATTCTGCCATTCACAGTATAAGAAGGGCTCACACAACCTGACCATTAAAATCTTAACGCAGAAGTGATTAGCGAGGACATAATTGATTTTTCTTGGCTTGTGTATAACGATATGTTAGTAAACAGGAACTTTCTCAAGTACCTACATGTGATACTGGTTTCTGATAAGTGTGAGTTTGCTATTTTTATTTATATTGTCGATGGATTCAAAACATAACCTTGTAACCAAGCGAAGATAAATAAATCATCATGTCTATTGAAGTCTGACTTATGGAGGTGAATGAAATGAAAATAAAATTCTTCTAAATGAGCTTCTTCTATATGATCAAAGTAATTCCTCTTGATGTATGGCATACTGTAGTAGGTATGTTTCCTATCAAGATATAGTGCAAGGTACAAGTCAATTAGATTATGGGCGACTTGCAAGGATTATGAGGAAAACCAGGATTGTAACCAAGCGAAGATAAATAAATCATCATGTCTATTGAAGTCTGACTTATGGAGGTGAATGAAATGAAAATAAAATTCTTCTAAATGAGCTTCTTCTAAATGATCACAGTAATTCCTCTTGATGTATGGCATACTGTAGTAGGTATGTTTCCTATCAAGATATAGTGCAAGGTACAAGTCAATTAGATTATGGGCGACTTGCAAGGATTATGAGGAAAACCAGGATTGTAACCAAGCGAAGATAAATAAATCATCATGTCTATTGAAGTCTGACTTATGGAGGTGAATGAAATGAAAATAAAATTCTTCTAAATGAGCTTCTTCTAAATGATCACAGTAATTCCTCTTGATGTATGGCATACTGTAGTAGGTATGTTTCCTATCAAGATATAGTGCAAGGTACAAGTCAATTAGATTATGGGCGACTTGCAAGGATTATGAGGAAAACCAGGATTGTAACCAAGCGAAGATAAATAAATCATCATGTCTATTGAAGTCTGACTTATGGAGGTGAATGAAATGAAAATAAAATTCTTCTAAATGAGCTTCTTCTAAATGATCACAGTAATTCCTCTTGATGTATGGCATACTGTAGTAGGTATGTTTCCTATCAAGATATAGTGCAAGGTACAAGTCAATTAGATTATGGGCGACTTGCAAGGATTATGAGGAAAACCAGGATTGTAACCAAGCGAAGATAAATAAATCATCATGTCTATTGAAGTCTGACTTATGGAGGTGAATGAAATGAAAATAAAATTCTTCTAAATGAGCTTCTTCTAAATGATCACAGTAATTCCTCTTGATGTATGGCATACTGTAGTAGGTATGTTTCCTATCAAGATATAGTGCAAGGTACAAGTCAATTAGATTATGGGCGACTTGCAAGGATTATGAGGAAAACCAGGATTGTAACCAAGCGAAGATAAATAAATCATCATGTCTATTGAAGTCTGACTTATGGAGGTGAATGAAATGAAAATAAAATTCTTCTAAATGAGCTTCTTCTAAATGATCACAGTAATTCCTCTTGATGTATGGCATACTGTAGTAGGTATGTTTCCTATCAAGATATAGTGCAAGGTACAAGTCAATTAGATTATGGGCGACTTGCAAGGATTATGAGGAAAACCAGGATTGTAACCAAGCGAAGATAAATAAATCATCATGTCTATTGAAGTCTGACTTATGGAGGTGAATGAAATGAAAATAAAATTCTTCTAAATGAGCTTCTTCTAAATGATCACAGTAATTCCTCTTGATGTATGGCATACTGTAGTAGGTATGTTTCCTATCAAGATATAGTGCAAGGTACAAGTCAATTAGATTATGGGCGACTTGCAAGGATTATGAGGAAAACCAGGATTGTAACCAAGCGAAGATAAATAAATCATCATGTCTATTGAAGTCTGACTTATGGAGGTGAATGAAATGAAAATAAAATTCTTCTAAATGAGCTTCTTCTAAATGATCACAGTAATTCCTCTTGATGTATGGCATACTGTAGTAGGTATGTTTCCTATCAAGATATAGTGCAAGGTACAAGTCAATTAGATTATGGGCGACTTGCAAGGATTATGAGGAAAACCAGGATTGTAACCAAGCGAAGATAAATAAATCATCATGTCTATTGAAGTCTGACTTATGGAGGTGAATGAAATGAAAATAAAATTCTTCTAAATGAGCTTCTTCTATATGATCAAAGTAATTCCTCTTGATGTATAGCATACTGTAGTAAGTATGTTTCCTATCAAGATATAGTGCAAGGTACAAGTCAATTAGACTATGGGCGACTTGCAAGGATTATGAGGAAAACCAGGATTGTAACCAAGCGAAGATAAATAAATCATCATGTCTATTGAAGTCTGACTTATGGAGGTGAATGAAATGAAAATAAAATTCTTCTAAATGAGCTTCTTCTAAATGATCACAGTAATTCCTCTTGATGTATAGCATACTGTAGTAAGTATGTTTCCTATCAAGATATAGTGCAAGGTACAAGTCAATTAGATTATGGGCGACTTGCAAGGATTATGAGGAAAACCAGGATTGTAACCAAGCGAAGATAAATAAATCATCATGTCTATTGAAGTCTGACTTATGGAGGTGAATGAAATGAAAATAAAATTCTTTTAAATGAGCTTCTTCTAAATGATCACAGTAATTCCTCTTGATGTATAGCATACTGTAGTAGGTATGTTTCCTATCAAGATATAGTGCAAGGTAAAAGTCAATTAGATTATGAGTGCAAGTCAGCATACATTTATTCGAAAAAGGTGAAAATAGTAACTCAAGATTGAATCTATTCTTATTCAAGAGTTAAACTCCACATAAACATAAACAATTTATAAAAAAAATACGTCAGCTAAATATTAAAGACTAGTTCCACGTGTATTGATCAAATTAATCAATATGTTTAATAGTAATAGAGTGCTCAAGCACCTTGTTGTTTTTGAACAATTATACAGTTCGGTTTACGTACATTGTTTATATATTACATTTTTATTTACAGCTACACGCGTTATTTTATTTTATTTTATATAAGTAGGGTACAATGTAGGTGTCTGCATTCCTGGCGATAGATAGCCGAGATATGTTTGGAATGCGCACAGATTTGTTGATATATTATCGTGATAATTTATTGTGCAATTTGATAAGTCCAAACGCTCTCCCATAATGTGTAGTTCCATTTATATTGGCAACAGCTAAAAATAGCACCGTCGGAATTTTTATGACAGAGTAATTCTTTCGCAGCAATAGATTGCTATCTAACACCACTAGTGCGATGTGATTCAGATATTTGTACACACAAGTTGGTTACTTACCGCAAACTATAGATAAATGTGATGAACATCTATTCAATGTGTAACATCCGCTTCCTAAGTAAGTACATTAGGAATGTGTTTGATTTGTTGCGTAAGTGAAGATATCAAAATTATCCCACAATAAATTAAACGACAACAAGCAGCACAGTGACTCACTCAACTGCAAATAGATGAGCTAATTTTGATATGTATATTACGTGATTCTTAACTGAAGTTGTGTTTTTAGTGGTAAAAGATGTTGGAAGGTGTTTGCCAATACCATTCGTAGTTCCCATACAAGATAATCCCTTGTGATCGTTATTTTTTTCGTTCTCATCTTTGTCGATTTGTTTGGTTGGTTCAGGTTGAAGTGACTGGTTCAAGTTTTTAATCGGTGGTCGGCGAGACCGAAGAGAGGCAGTGGCAACTAGTCTCTGGAATGCTCAGTACAAACACCGGTGGCTGTTGCTTGGGTACACACACTACAGGCCTGTTCTTCTTCTGTGCCATCGAAAACCGCTAAAAGTGTTTGTCGATGTGTTCATATTAGAAGGTTACTGCCGTTACTACGAGACGTGTTCCCAGAATGCCTTTATCTATGTATTAGTGCCCAACGAACCAACCAACCGTACTCAAAATCTACTCAACGGTGCGGTGATAGAAATCCTTGTTGTATTGTTTTGTCTTACAACCGAGTCAATATTGAGACAATAAATAGAATTTAGAGCTGTAGAACTACCATAATCCTTACAGAATTAAATTATTCTATTAATAAAATTTTTCACCAAGTGTTTGTCAACGAAATTTACAAAGAAAAACAGTTGAAAAAAGTTAATTTCTTTTAGATATCAAGCAATTGGATAAAGGTATGTTTATTATCGATTTAAGAATTTAGTATGTTTATGTTAAGTATAAAGATAAAATTATTCTTCAATAAAAAAATTAGTCTTACAACAACAAAAATATTTTGTTGGACGAAAAAATATATATGTTTCAACGAAAAAAACAGTTTCTTGACCTAAGATTCTTACTCTGAGAGATACATAGAAAGTTGTGCAATTACTTTACAGATGGCGCTAACATTTTCTCGAGTCTTTTGCCACATATCACCGCTATATAAGTTCGACGATATTGAGTGTTCGTATATTGTTTGTTTACATCTATGCATAAGTGTTTTATTTCATGGGCGACTTACAAGGATTATGAGGAAAACCAGGATTGTAGTGGAAAAGCCTACATAGAGAGAACTCTATTCTTGGATATCAAGAAAAAAAATGTTTTTGCGTATATAGTGTGTAGTTATTTCAACGACTAGTTAGTTATTCTTCCGGTTTAAGAGTTTAGTATGTTTGTGTTGAGTATATTTTGATCTGACGAAGAACATGTTATTCTTCTACATATAAAAGGAGTAAGACCTTCGTTTTACATCAATTGGGTGAAAAATATACATGCTTCAACGAACAAACAGTTTCTTGACCCAAAAGTATACGTACATATCGCATAAAACAGACGTGATACCTTTCAAGCAGTTCCTTCATACTTAAAACAAGAAAACGTAATAAAATTTTACTTGATCTTTCTGCGGATATAGAAACAAGTGTCGAAAAATTTTTTCCCTCTGCGTGGATAAAGTTTCTTGACCGATATGTTCTATTTGTAGACTGATGTGGTAACAAACCCAATTAAGATCAACGATTATTATATTTACACAAATAAATTTAATTAGTCACAATTGTTCTCGGAGAGCAAACAATGCAGGCGCCAATTTTTCCAGGTAAAGGTTACACAGGGATCATAAAACTCTTCAAATAATTCACTCGATACGAATCGAAGGAAAAAATAGGCGTGCCAATCCTTATCTTATCATCCAGACAATAGGCATTAATTTATCGTATTTATTTGTGCTGCAGGTGCCGAGGAAATGCTTAACGCAAGATCACAAAACGTCACTTTTCTTCGGAGTTGAACGTTAAACGCGTTGCCGCGGGTAATGGGCAATGTTAGTCCTGTCTATTCTTTCTTATCTAGAGTGACCTATTTGTTCCTTAATCATGCGTCGATTAAGAAAACCTAGAATTGGATGCACCGTGTTTTATAATACACTTAGATCGTTGGTAGCCAGTTCTCTGAGTTCTGAAAGGGCCATCTCTAAATGCATTAAGTACATTATCGTTAAGAATGTACATACTTGAGACTGTGACACAATATAAAGGAATTTTAATTCGTTTGTTTAAATCTGAGAACCAAACAAAAGTCATACTTTTATTGCAGGTTGTTCTCAGAGTAAACATTTGTGGATATTGCAATTGTAGTTATCTGGGATACACGTGTGTTTTGATGGCAACGATATAATTGAAATATAAACACTAATTAATTAATTATTAGGTATGTATTGCCAATATCCTGTCTGTCAATTACATGAATTACATGTACCTTAGTTAAAAATATATTTATCATTTACACACCCACAACCACTCTAGATATCATCAATAAAGTATATCAAAATTTGTCAATTCAGAAGTCTTCTATGAACACTTATGCTCCTAAACGATACAGCTCATTGATCTGCTAATCAGTATACACATTAAACATCACTAGAGGATGAGCTTACCACTTTCCATTGTCAAATTGTCACAAAAAAGCAATATTTCCGCTGATTACAATACATTCCATGTATGGAACCTAGCCGAAAAGTAAAAATAAACTATACTAACAAAAATAGATCGGTTATGCGTAAGGCGCTCCAAAGTGTATGATCATTATCCTGTAATAGGCCTGTTTTTTGCTCTATTTTCGGTAGAGGAACGTGATAGTGATGACGTTCAGCACTTTTATTATATACCTGAAAATAGCAGCCGCCCTCGCATACAGATTGTATACCACGGATATATTTAATACAAACGATGGATCGTTAAATTTGGATCGGCTTATTGAAAACAGGATAAAGACATTCCTACGTTCACCGTGACCATTTATTTTTAACAAACGTAAATATTAGTGCATGTATGATCAGTTCAGACAGAGATGTTGGAGAATATGCTATAAAATGTTAGGTTTTTATTTTTGTTCAAATTATATATTTTACAATATTGATGCACTTACATTCTTGTTCATGAAGACCTAAACCATGTCGAAATATTAAATATTGAAAGTAAAAGCAAGTAAACCAAAGAAAATAGATGGTTAGATTATTCCGATGTCGTAACATGCACAAAATACAAACTCTCACTATTTCTAATAAAAGATCGTTGAATACATCCAATCAGGGAAAGTAAATCGTGCATTCCTAGTAATTCAAGTTCGTTGAATGCCTCTGTGGCATAGGTGTAACTTTACCCATTGCATAACATAACATAACATAACCGAATCAAAGCAGCATGAATTTTTATGAGGTATTTTTTAAGGTATTAATACCATATGGAAGCTTGCTAGTGCAGTCGGTATATCATTATCACTTGTTCAAGAATTGAATTGTACACAGCGTATTCTTATATAATCTATTCATATGTTAAGTGGCTCTAGGAATAATCAGTGAATATGCATGACTATGAGTGTTTGTATCGCTCAAAGTTCCAGTATAAATTGGATCGAAAAAAAAAAACGAAAACGAAAACCGTTTGAAAGATAAAAGCCTCTGGTACATGGATGATAAAGAAACAATGCCAAATATTTTCGTTATCAGCAAATTAAACAAACAACTTATTTTATATTATTTATAACATTGGCATTTGCTAGAACTATTGCTCGGCAACACGGCTGCAGATAAATACTTTTTCCGGCCTTTTTCGATTTATTCTGACGTAGGATTACAAGGGACTTAAGGATTCCACTAACTGATTTCAAAAAGCGATTAAATTCTTGATTATTTTTGTCTATTACATATTTCTTAGAAATACACTTACATACCATTGTAAGATTAATTTTCTCGGTTATTAGATACAAGATCCTTTGAAATTACATAACAAACATAAATTTAATATTAATTAATTGATAATTAGGAAGTTTCGTATAGTCTCGTTAGGAGAACAAGTTGTGTGTTTAACAGTGAAGGATGCCTGTGTAAGATGTAAATAAGTGACCGTCAACCGGTAATTTAGAAGTGGAACAATCCTCTGAAGCAACCGAGTCCTGAAAATGTATGCGTCTAACACCAAATTACCTGTAATAAGACATAAATACCGTAATGAGATATAAATCAGTCCAAATTATATAGACCACACAGGTAGATAACTGGGTGTCGCAACGACTTATTGAATTTTCATTAAAGAAGAAAGCACCGAACTCCATTTACTGATTTGGTTTATGATGACATAATTGCTAGGTTTTGTTGAATAAAAAAAGATATATCGCCTTTGGCGCATAGCTACTATTTAGTAGTTAAATTTATGGGAATACTTCTCAGGTGTGTCTGACTTTTAAACCAAAATAAAGTTCATTCATTCATTCATTATCGAACACAAACACAGGTTATTTTGAACCCAAACTAGTAAAATACAGCCGTGAGTTATGACTATATTTTCGCGAGTATCGGACGTGCAAAAACTATCGCGTAACTTGCAGTTGCAGTCTAGGTGGCGCCACTGAAACTTCGCTGAAGTATGGACTCGGTGGACCGCTCCGATTCCTTCAGACTGGGCTTCAGGTAACCAACCGATGACGTCACTGGCCGTTGACTCTTCCGGGATAAGAAATGTGCGGTCTAGACTTGCCGGGACATTCTCCGTCCTTTGGAAAACAAAGAACGTCCTTTGGAAAACATCCCGGATCCATAAGCGTACAAACGCTATTATTTTCGTCGTTCGACGATAATTCGAGAGTCGTTTCAACTTTGACGATTCAACCGATTGCCATACTAACCGGGAATATCTCCGAGTGCACTCCAATATAAACTGGATGGAAATTCGACCGGATAGTGTTGCCAAGTTTGTATTAGAGTCGTTGGAATGGGATAAGGGAAGAGGGACGTTTCTCGTTTAATTCAAGTGATGCGGCGTTGCTTTTTCTTTATTATATAAAAAATAAACAAGCTTCCAACTTGTAACAAGTTCTATATACCTATGCTTTTAGGTTATTATGTTATTAAATAACAATAGCCACTGTCGAAGAAGATACAATGTCTTAACTTGAACCTTGCACATTTTTTTTAAACATTTTTTTTTCAGTTTAAAACGTAGCCATAGAAAACAAGATCATCTCAATAATAAACAAAACGTTCCTTTTGTGGACAAATGATTAACAAGCTATCGCAAAAAGGAAGCCAGACAATGTTGGCATCCGATATTAACATCGTTAACAACAATGTGCAAATACATTATAAACTCTTTTTTTAACAATTCTTTTACTATTTTTTATAGATATTTCAAGCTTTTCTTCAAACCTCTTCTTCTACACTTCAACTCGATACTTTATTATCCAAGTTGTATGTTTATGTCTGTTCGTGGATTGTATTCTGTATGGTAGCCTTTGGGCAATCAATATACCAATTCAGCCCCACATTTAATTTACCTGTGAAAACTGATTTCTAATTCTATCGTGCTGGTATGATTGTGTATGTTGTACATGAAGGTATATAGGTATGGCATTCGTTCCCATTCAGTCATGGGCAGGAACAAAGTGTTCCATGACATATATACACCGTAGGGAGTCCACCGTTATCGATGATCGCAATTAATATCAATTAAGCACGTCATTTGTTTGTTTTAAGAGCTTGTCTGCATGTTTTGGTTAGTGTAGATAGGACCGTATGAGAAAGTTAACCCCTACCGTGTTCATTTCATCAGTTGAACTGCATAGGTGATAGGAACTTGAATTCTTTTCAGAGAAAAATGAACTAAATTACTAAAGAGTAATATTTCTATCCATATTTCATTACACATTAACTTGTTACATACCAATTTTTCTGGGCCCTCTTTAATTTTATCAAATATCAAATTGCCAACAGGTTTGCAAAGCTACTGCAGTAGCAGCAATCAGGATGGTTGGGGAATGCAAATTGAGAGTCGTACGGTAGAGAAGCGTTTATAGCAAATTGCAATCACATTCAATTAATCGATGTGCAGACGTGCAAATCTAGAATTGAGAGCAACGCTTTTGCGAATGCAGCCTCCGGTACCCAGGCTGCATTTACCCGTGAAATTTGCCAATTATTCCGGATTAGAGACGTGATTTGCTAGAGACCTAATTGAATCTAAATAGTCCGGAATTTCATACTCGTAAATGTGCTAATAGATAGTTACGTTATTGGAGATTGAAAGGTGATATATATATTGAAATATGATATATATATTAGGATGCCTTATGTGTTAGTTTCCATAATTTGTTCTGTTAAGCACAATGATAAATACATTTCTAACTAAAAATATTGAAAATGTTTAATAAAAGCAATGAAAGACATTTTACTATCATATTATGCAACAGGCGCTGTCACTTCTTGATACTCCAAGTTTATTATTACTGAGTAGTAAAGTTTATAGTTCATTTATCGTAGGTATTTAAGTCTGACGTCAAAAAACACACTTGAAATAAGTATTAAAATAAATAATTATTTGTTGTGTCAAATGAATCTAGATATTCAAGAGGTTTGTATAGAAGGACTATTCGGAGAAGAGAAGGTTTAAGTAACATACGTATAATGGGAAAGTTACCGAGATATATATCGTCTTCAGTTAAGCGCCAATAAACATGAAATCTAATAGATATTACCTATCAATTATTATTGGAAGAATGCACAATTATACGACTTTTATTATTGCCTTATTCGATAGCACAGCAAGCAGACATTTATTTTCAATTATGTTTATCAGGTGTGTAGTTTACACCATCTCTCTAATACAGAAATAAGCGGAGACTTTAATTGCCAAATGAATTACTATTTTATTTACGGGTGGGCCATTAAAGAAACCATTAACTCGTCTATTTCACGTTTATCACTGGGATCATTCAATTTATTGTAATTAAAGATGAAAAACGTACAAAAAAAAATGATTTCTTATCATATCTAACGATTAAAATAATATACTGGGTCCTAGGAGTAGAAAAATCCATTCATAAATTTAAGAGGATTCGATGAAACTTCATTGGAAATTCCAAGTCTTATTAATATTTATATACAGAGAATAATATTGTCATCGTTGGCGTAACTCACAGGTACATGTTAATGGAATAATTTGGCTCTAATCAGTTATGATTATTTCTATTTGTACGTGTAATATTTGATATTGAATAGAATGCCAAGCAAACCAATGTTTATAAAAGGATGACAACAATGTATGATGTAAATCCATCTATATTTTTATAACCGGCGCCAAAGTTAAAGGTTACTGGGATAATTGGGTGTGATTTATTTTATTACTGATAATTATCATTCAATTAATAACAAGCTTTTATGAACTGTGAAATCCAATGAAATAAACACATCTGTTGTACCCTATAATCTGACTAAACACTGGCCATCCAGTATTATGAAGACGAGCTGTCAGTTACCAGTACCAACGAATTAGTTCACGTAATTAGTTATCTATTCAGATTGGGACGATAAAGTCAGTTGTGGACATAGATCTCGGATGCGACTAACAAGGCGTAACATAGTTAGTCTGGAAGGTGAACGTTGTAGAATGACTGGTAATGTGCTCCTTGACGGGCAGATCGTTTGTTATTGGGCCGACAACCGCCGCCAGTACTTCTACTCTTCACACCGTTACTTTGCGTTCACGCGTCGATTAGTTCTTGATCCGACATTAAGTAGACAAATTAATACCATTTACTGTCCCTATTGAATCGTTTAAGCCGACCGAAGACGTTCGTACAACGTAAAGCATTTTTAAGAGGTGATTGTTTTCGATTTTATCTTTAATTCTTTTAGTAATAATGTTTATAAATCAATTACAAAACACAAATAAACCACATTGTCAACAAATGTTGACATAAGACAGTTTCTAGTACATATCAGACAAGGCAATAGCATTTCTTGACTTTTAGGGATTGAAACAGTGCATCCAGATCGCAGGGCAGGTAAGTTTCGGGTTCCCATAAATTAGGTGTCTTTTGGCAGGCAGGGATAGTGGTTGAATATGCGGTTTTTTAGACTTTTCAGACAGGTAAAGATGTAAAATATTCAATTTATTAGGAACTGCTAAGACCCGTCCAAATTACCACACAGGTAGATAACGATATCTATGAGATCTACATGCTAGAATGTTGCAATTAAGTTATCAGTCTTAATTTTAGCAATACGGTCTTTTATTCTTTTAGACAAGACTTAGTAGCATCGCCTATTGTTGCTATATTTGCTGTTCGGCTTGCAATCCTGTTAAATAATTCATATTTCCACCTGCGGAATGGCGATGTCTCATTAGAATCGAGTGAAACGGTCAACTAGTCTCGTGGAACGAACGGCCGTAAGTGTACGTTTGTTTAGCAAATGCAACAGCTTGTCTCTCTAAGTAAACAAGCAAACGACATACGGGCACACCTTCGGTTGCAAATGATCTTGTCGCGGTATGTGAGGTCCCGATGCGAATGACGTTAAGCAATACCTCGAACCGTTTATTCCTCTGTCTTCTGTTAAGCGAAAGAAACGTAGAAGAATGAATAGTTAAAAAAAGATACGTAGAAGAATGAATAGTTCAAAAACTATCAAAAATCCTCCTACCTACAAAGTATGAAGCGGCATCATTTGTTCTTCCTTAACAAGATAAACGTGTTGGTAGGATTATCCTAGTCTCGGTTCCATTCACGATTATCTATGGCAAATCATCACGCGCCAACAATGTACTTTGTGGCCATTGTGCAGGCGCTACCTATGTCTCTTTTAGTTTATAAATTTGCATGGTTATATCCAATAATAGCAACCATGAAAACAATAGACTCAAATTAGCTTCTTCTACAAATAGATATATTGGTACATACACAGGCAATAGCAATTTCTAATTATTTTTGACATCCAAAAGTAATCATGCCCAGTACCGAAAAAGGAATGAAAATCATTTCGTTTCACGTGGGTGGACACCGGCATGAGAAATGAAACAATCGATAACAAGAAGTGAGGAACTCGTCTGACGAAGCATAAAATAATTATCTAAACATAATGATAGATTGTGTTTAATAGAATTTCGGGGGTCGGAAGTCAAACTGTTACCTCACACTCGGCGATAACATTGCGATAAATATTCAACACAATATGTCATCGCCTTTACTTTAAAGCAAAACATCTGACACTGCTTCAAAAACATAATGTTATCAAAGTTATACGAAATCTTGCGAAATCTTTAGTATTAAACGTTGTGTACAAGGTAGACTTCTAAGCGTCATAACATCATTTAATCAATTGGCTACTTATTATCTAAAACGCAATCTTTGGACCGTATTTGTGGCATACGCCTGCCAAAGTACAACCGAAAAAAATGACTTACGGAAGTTTTTTTGAGATTACTGTAATCTCAAGAATTATATGCCTTATTTTTATGTATATTTCAATATATTTTTCTCTATATCTACACCACCAAGATATCGATAAGGCTACACAATATAACAGGATATACCTAGGTGCGTTTAATAAATTTCTCTTAATATTAGACATGATTTTGGCTGGCGCCATAAAGGTGATGTAACCCGGAAAACACATCCCGGATTCGTTATTTCTAAAGTGACAACTGTTTAAGTAGTACACATAAAAATTCCAATACTGAGTACGTAATAAGCGGCACGCTGTTTCGGAATATGCGAATTCCTCTAAAGGAATTTTAATGAAACATAAATAAACCCATACCTCTCGATAAACACTGGATACAATAAAAAGATTAAAAATTTACATGCGCTACGAGACGCTGTATGTTTTTTAGCAACGTTTGCTAGAACAATTACGATGGCTGGTGGAATGTTTTTTATTATTCTTAAAACATTGGCTCATCACAAAATACTTTCTGATTTCGAACATGATTTAGTTGTTTCTAATTTTTGTTTTTTCTAATTTTACTTTAAACGGTAATCAATTGCACGTTAATTGATTTTGAAGATTACTGAGAGCAAAATAAATAAATGTTGAACCCACACGAATTTTACTAGAGTGTAATACAGCAGCTGTGGGCAACTGCGGATAAAACTGCAATATTTCTAAGGTTGAAAGTTGCCAATATTTCATACAAATCAATATTTGTTGACATCAATAGATTATAAGACAAATCAACCCAAATAACATATATAGAACGACATCATTGTTTGTTTTTTTTTTGTACATTTCGTTTTGAGGAGCCCCAAAATCTATGTTTTTGTCGAAAAAGTGGGTTAAACAGTGAGCGATTACACCTTTCTCATGCAGTAATATAATAGCAGTTTTTGGTAGTAGTTTTTATTACTCCGGTTCGAAGACTTTTAATCAATGTTAGTGTCAATACGGTTTTGACAATCAGCGTAATTAATGAAACATTTCAGTACAAAATAACATATTTTTTAATACTTGCGCAATTTTGTCTATAAATTCCGAAAAATACAGTTTATAAATAGCTTGTAAACAATTTTTATGAAATTATTTTGAAAATATAACTTATATATAAGACAAAAATCCTCAAAAGATAAATTTATGGACTTTTTCTGAATTGCAATTGTTGATTTTTGAATTGATCGACATTATATTTGCCAGGGAGATGGAGATTGCAAATCTAAATGGAATTTGGTGATATTAAGGGTTGAAAGAACAGAAAAACGAAATATTACTTAGTAAAAAGTAAATTGTTTTTTGAAATTATTGACAATTCTTTTGATTTTTACGAAAATCAGTATTATATATGAGATACTTGGGTAGAGCAATTAAATATTGCAAATTAAGATTGCCATTGACTATTTTTTTTTTCAAAATAAAACTAACACTACCTTGCCTTGATTGACTATTTAGTGCAATAAAAGATATTGCATTATTGGATATTAGAAGTTCTTAAATTATTTCAATAGTCACAAATTCTAATAAAAACACTTTTTTACTTTCCGACTAGTGTCCTAGAAGGAAAGTATTGTAATCGATGGAAAAAAATTGAGATTTTAGTGGAAATACGCCTTTTGGTGTCGATTGCATGATTTCTGGAAAGTGTATGTGTGTGTATGTATGTATGTGAACACGATAGCGACCAAACGGTACAACGGATCGGGCTGAAACTTGGTATACTTCTTTTGAATTGCCAGAGAACGAACTGGATTGTTTTTGGCCACAATCTGACAACCAGAAGTGGCAAATGTTACATGTTTTTTATAGGGATTCAACCGATTTTGATCAAATTGATATTAGTTTACCCTCCAGTAACTCCAAATATGTAGGTATACATCTTTACAGATCTGAGAGATGAACGGTTTAAGTGCTAAAGAGTTTATGGACACAGTTTGACAGAATCCACAGCCTTGTCAGATTGTCAGATTTTGACCAACGTTTGTGCCACTGACATGATATGACATTATATGTCAGTATGACAAATGTCATTATCTCATTGAAACTGACGTTAGATAGAGTCCAGAGTGGCTTAAAAAAATTGAATAATTGCAAAAGATGTAGTCGGAAGATTGGGTGAGGGCCACCCCATTTACTTAACTAAATTGAGAAACTATTTTATTAAAAAATAAGAAAGTTAAAGTCATGGCACTTATTTTCAGGAAAATACTTTGTTTGCCTATAAAGTGACAAATGAAAACCGTCAAAATACAACTTTTGTTTTACAAAACTCAAGGTAGTATTAGTTTCATTTTGAAGTGTGATCAATAGAAATATTATTCAGAGCTGCCTACCCAAAGTTATATCGTAATAAACAATTTTGTACGTGTAATACTGTAAAAAACTAAAAGAATAGTAGTTTTTTACTAAGACATAATTTGATTTTAAGATCAATCATAAGCTGCTCTACTACCTCTTAACAATATCACACTGATTTTTGGCTGTATAATAATAACAAAATGTAGACGTAGATATCAAGTAGAAAAATCAACAAATATTTTTATCAATTTTTGCGTAGTCAACTTTCATTAATCCCAAGATAATCATCTAATTCAAAAAATCTAATTCTAAAGTACATCATTACAATAAATATTTAAAAAAAACAACTTGGTTTACTTGTAATCAAAAGTTTTTTGTCGTCTTGTTCTTCATTCGTCTTATTCTTCACGAAATGTATTACCAATTTTTATAAAGTACTAGAATAGTTTACTATTCAAATAATCAATCAAAACAGAATAAAATAACTTGCCATGTAATTAATGATAATTGGTTGCCTACCTGTTTGTGATGTACATGTGTCTACGGGGGCCGCATTGGTTCGTATTGCGAACGCGTGGTCGGAATCCTGTTGGCGGCGGCGACGGACGTCTTGGACGTTCCTGGGTCGATAAGCGCCGGCACACTGACTGCCGTCGCGATGCCGGCGTCGCGGTGCCGTCGATTTCACCCCCACTACACCCACGCGGTATACCCGAAAACTTCGCCGACGAATTTCGCGAAAGATGCCGCACTCACTTCCGGTTCCCGCTAAGGCACAATGAACCCGAAAACATCGCAGGTCAACACATCACACCACCAATAGCATCCCAAAATCCCTAGAGGTCGCAACGATAAGAAGGGATTCATAGATGTCTGTTTGTAGGGTTGCTTTTCTTTTGTTTATTTCTTTCAATTAACACTATAATCCAAATAGGAACAATAAAAGTTCAAATTCCATGTAATTAGTAAAACGTTAAAGGCACAATTCTGGTACAGGAATAATTTCAATGTCATTTTATGCGAATACACACACCGACGTTTCTTTGCGAATCGTAACACTGGACTAACAACATGCTTACTGATTTTTTTTTTTGTTTAATCAACATTGTTTATAAATTGCGAATTATTGTACTGGATAAATAATCGGACAAGGCAATATGTTATCGCTTACTGTCACAGTAGTCAACATATTTTAATTAGTTCGCTGTCAGATAGATAACCAATAACAAAGTTGAACTATTGATACTGTGAAATAATTATTTCAAAGATAATTTTTTTTGCTACAAGATTTTATAAGCAAAATTGATAGATTGATTCTTTTGTACAATGAATCACTACATTATGTAATTTCATTCATATTATTTTACGATTTCGATTTCTATTTATATACGACTTCAATGTGTGAATTCTCCGTCGTTCATATTTGCACTGTCTGTATTTGCTAAGTCAGCGAATATGACCCTACCATTACACTCGACATCGACCAACTCTCAATATTCATATCTTTTAGATACAGGGTTTTTAATGAAAAGGATTTACCTTCGATCCAATTAATGATATAATGCAGCATTTTTACGGTGATTACAACGATACTTTTGGATTTGGAAAAACTGCAATTTCGCTCCAGTTTCCAACAGTGTTATTGGATCTCCTCTATCTGGAACGTTTCGGAAGTAGGTAGGTATTTTATTCTATATATGGCTTCAACTAAAAAACTGTTTCTTGACCTACGAATCTTACTCTGGGAGATACATAGAAACTTGTGTCATTACTTTACAGAAGGCGCTAACAGTTTCTTGCGTCTTTTGCCACATATCACCGCTATAGAAGTTCGACGATATTGAGTGTTCGTATATTGTTTGTTTACATCTATGCATAAGTGTTTTATTTCATGGGTGACTTACAAGGATTATGAGGAAAAACAGAATTGTAGTGGAATAGCCTATACAGAGAGAGAACTTTATTCTTGGATATCAAGAAAAATTGTTCTTGCGTACATAGTGTAGCATGAAGAGGATATTTTTGCTATCGAAATAATATTTTATTGTAATAAGAATTTCCATATAATATGTAGTTACTTCAACGGCTAGTTATTCTTCCGGTTTAAGGGTTTAGTATGTTCATGTTGAGTATATTTTGCTCTGACGAAGAAAATGTTATTCTTCTACACATAAAAAGAGTAAGACGTTCGTTTTACAACAACAACATTTTGTTGGGTGAAAAATATACATGCTTCAACGAACAAACAGTTTCTTGACCCAAAAGTATACGAACGTATCGCTTAAAACAGACGTAATTCCTTTCAAGCAGTTCCTTCATACGTAAAACAAGAAAACGTAATACTTGGACCATCAAGAAATCATATTCTTACTCTGAGAATTTTATATTTTCCTTGAACCAACCAAATGATCTTTCTGCGGATATAGAAACATATGATATTCGTCACTCAATGATATTGATTTTGTATCGAATTTTTTTTAATGTCTACCATCAAAACCTCTTTGTTGGTGCTCCAAATTACAATTCAATGAACCACTAAAAGTTTTCTGACTAACTCTTTCCGGAGGCTTGAAAAATTATATAAATATTTTACAAGTGTTCCACAAGTCGTGCTACTTGCGGTCACATTTCAACACTGGATGATCCTCCTCCAACATCTCTCATTGTGTTGTCTGCCTATTTTTCCTCACGCTTTCTCAGGGTACGCATGGGTGGAGCAACGTCGCTATCTATCGGGGGGCGTTCAAACTATTTACTTTGAATAATTCACCACGTCGTGATCATTGTTTGGCTTTGGTAATCCGGCCGCTCTCTATTTATTTTCCTGTCGGGACGGTTATTATTATTATTAACAATTCAATTTTATCGCATCTACATAATGTCCATTGTTGGTATTAATTTATAGCCACAGATGATAGGACACCAACAGTTGGTAAGCCCGATAGTGTTTAGAAATAAGAGATTGTATAACTAAGTTTTTTTTATTATGAAACTATTTCTTATTTTCGAAGAAAACTGTGTATAACGACTGGAAAACATATCGACCACTAAGAAGTGCATTAAACGGCGGCATGCCGTTTAATGTCCAACAACAAATAACTCATGTCATCACCCACGACATCATTCAATAACTGACGTAATAAAATAGCCATTGTATGGACACTCAAATGTAATGGCTGGTTTACACGTTGCCAGTACTCCTGCCAGTAGAGTTTTCCAGTGACTGGCGAGTTCTACTGGCAAGCGACTTGCAAAGTGTAGACACCATCTTGCCAGTGGCTAGCAAGCCAGTTGTGCCAGTTACTGGCGATGCCAGCGAAACAAAAATATTTGATTCACTGGCAGACTGGCATAGTTCCCCACCACTTTTTTGAACTGGCGCAAATGCTTGCACTCTGTAAACAGTTCCAAGCCAATGGGTACAAAGCGCAGTATTCAGTTTATATTGAAAATTGAATAATTATAAATTATGGCCGAAACGATAAAAAGGGCCCTAAAATGGATCGCCAAAATTCTGATTCCTCCTGCTGGCACGACTTTGTCCGTTAACTGGCATAGTATAGAAAAACCGCCACTTGCATGACAGTTATCAGCAATGTGTAAATAGCCACTGGACTTTCCCAATCCTTTGCCAATGGTGGCATGCTAGTGCCGTAGCAACTGGCATGCTAGTCGCTGGCAACGTGTAAACCAGCCATAATGGTTGGTTTACACGTTGCCAGTACGCCTGCCAGTAGAGTTTGCCAGTGACTGGCGAGTTCTACTGGCAAGCGACTTGCAAAGTGTAGACAACATTTTGCCAGTGGCTAGCTAGCCAGTTGTGCCAGTTACTGGCGATGCCAGCGAAGCAAAAATATTTGGTTCACTGGCAGACTGGCATAGTTCCCCACCACTTTTTTGAACTGGCGCAAATGCGTGCACTCTGTAAACAGTTCCAAGCCAGTCCAAGCTTGTAATGATAAAGTGCATTGATCAGTTTATATTGAAAATTGAATAATTATATATTATGGCCGAAACGATAAAAGGGGCTCTAAAATGGATCGCCAAAATTCTTATTCCTCCTGCTGGCACGACATTGTTTGTTAACTGGCATTGTATAGAAAAACCGCCACTTGCATGACAGTTATCAGCAATGTGTAAATAGCCACTGGACTTTCCCAATCCTTTGCCAATGGTAACTTGCTAGTGCCGTAGCAACTGGCATGCTAGTCGCTGACAACGTGTAAACCAGCCATAATGGTTGGTTTACACGTTGCCAGTACGCCTGCCAGTAGAGTTTGCCAGTGACTGGCGAGTTCTACTGGCAAGCGACTTGCAAAGTGTAGACACCATTTTGCCAGTGGCTAGCAAGCCAGTTGTGCCAGCTACTGGCGATGCCAGCGAAGCAAAAATATTTGGTTCACTGGCAGACTGGCATAGTTCCCCACCACTTTTTTGAACTGACGCAAATGCGTGCACTCTGTAAACAGTTCCAAGCCAGTCCAAGCTTGTAGTGATAAAGTGCATTGATCAGTTTATATTGAAAATTGAATAATTATAAATTATGGCCGAAACGATAAAAAGGGCCCTAAAATGGATCGCCAAAATTCTGATTCCTCCTGCTGGCACGACATTGTCCGTTAACTGGCATTGTATAGAAAAACCGCCACTTGCATGACAGTTATCAGCAACGTGTAAATAGTCACTGGACTTTCCCAATCCTTTGCCAATGGTGGCATGCTAGTGCCGTAGCAACTGGCATGCTAGTCGCTGGCAACGTGTAAACCAGCCATAAGATTGTTAAACTGTCGGCAACATAAAAAGATATGGTTATGAGTTTGGCTTTTGCACTAAGAACGTTTTGTATACGCTGTCAAACCCGTTTTAAAACGTCAAACACAAAAATTTCCCTCAGCTGTTGTGGTTGTGCGTACATCCAACAAACTATATCCAGAAGCGTACTAAAAATGATTTCAAAACTGATGACCGTTTTAAGAACCGCAATGGTAATCCTTGTAAAGCGATTAGATCCGGCGTAATTAATTTTGATCAGTTATGTAAATAATCTACCGAAATCGGATCATCATTATAAATAATAATGTATTTCCACCAGAAAGAAACCTTAGATATTAGAAAGTTAGAATTCTCAAAGACACCTGATTTATGTATATAGCGCAATAAAAAGTGTAAGTACTTTATTTATAATTTTGTTAATGTGCACGCACGCATATCCAATCCGTATTGCCCATAAAATTGAACGGAACGGAGTACTACAGACGTACCTATACGCGCTCTACAGACTCTGTTACACAACCACGAGACGTTGTTCGTGACACAATAAGCAAGAGACCAAATACCTCAAACCAACTATTGATCCAAAGTATCTTTTTTAGGCACCGACTAGGTCCTCTGGAAGGGAAATATTGTAATCGACAAAAAATCGGGATTTCAAGGATTTACTGGATTCTTTTTGGTAATAATCTTACAACCGGAAGAGCCTAATAATACGCATTATCTTAGTGATCTATTAATTGACATACGTTTCGGAAAAGAAATGAAAAGTTATGGATATCATTTATGGCTATCTTCTGCGCTGTGAAAGTCATGGCTAGTTTACACGTTGCCAGTACGCCTGTCAGTAGAGTTTGCCAGTGATTGGCGAGTTCTACTAGCAAGCAACTTGCAAGATGTAGACACCATCTTGCCAGTGGCTAGCAAGCCAGTTATGCCAGTTACTGGCGATGCCAGCGAAACAAAAATATTTGATTCACTGGCAGACTGGCATAGTTTCCCACCACTTTTTTGAACTGGCGCAAATGCTTGCACTCTGTAAACAGTTCCAAGCCAGATGGTAGTCCAAGCCAGTCCAAGCTTGTAATGATAAAGTGCATTGATCAGTTTATATTGAAAATTGAATAATTATAAATTATGGCTAAAACGATAAAAAGGGCCCTAAAATGGATCGCCAAAATTCTGATTCCTCCTGATGACACGACATTGTCCGTTAACTGGCATTGTATAGCAAAACCGCCACTTGCATGACAATTATCAGCAACGTGTAAATAGCCACTGGACTTTCCCAATCCTTTGCCAATGGTGGCATGCTAGTGCCGTAGCAACTGGCATGCTAGTCGCTGGCAACGTGTAAACCAGCCATAATGGCTGGTTTACACGTTGCCAGTACGCCTGCCAGTAGAGTTTGCCAGTGATTGGCGAGTTCTACTAGCAAGCAACTTGCAAGATGTAGACACCATCTTGCCAGTGGCTAGCAAGCCAGTTGTGCCAGTTACTGGCGATGCCAGCGAAACAAAACTATTTGATTCACTGTCAGACTGGCATAGTTCCCCACCACTTTTTTGGACTGGCGCAAATGCTTGCACTCTGTAAACAGTTCCAAGCCAGTTGGTAGTCCAAGCCAGTCCAAGCTTATGATGACAAAGCGCAGTGTTCAGTTTATATTGAAAATTGAATAATTATAAATTATGGCCGAAACGATAAAAAGGGCCCTAAAATGGATCGCCAAAATTCTGATTCCTCCTGCTGGCACGACATTGTCCGTTAACTGGCATTGTATAGCAAAACCGCCACTTACATGACAATTATCAGCAACGTGTAAATAGCCACTGGACTTTCCCAATCCTTTGCCAATGGTGGCATGCTAGTGCCGTAGCAACTGGCATGCTAGTCGCTGGCAACGTGTAAACCAGCCATAATGGCTACACGTTGCCAGTACGCCTGACAGTAGAGTTTGCCAGTGACTGACGAGTTCTACTGGCAAGCGACTTGCAAGGTGTACACACCATCTTGCCAGTGGCTAGCATGCCAGTTGTGCCAGTTACTGGCGATGCCAGGGAAGCAAAAATATTTGATTCACTGGCAGACTGGCATAGTTCCCCACCACTTTTTTGGACTGGCGCAAATGCTTGCACTTTGTAAACAGTTCCACGCCAGTTGGTAGTCCAAGCCAGTCCAAGCTTATGATGACAAAGCGCAGTGTTCAGTTTATATTGAAAATTGAATAATTATAAATTATGGCCGAAACGATAAAAAGGGCCCTAAAATGGATCGCCAAAATTCTGATTCCTCCTGCTGGCACGACATTGTCCGTTAACTGGCATAGTATAGAAAAACCGCCACTTGCATGACAGTTATCGGCAATGTGTAAATAGCCACTGGACTTTCCCAATCCTTTGCCAATGGTGGCATGCTAGTGCCGTAGCAACTGGCATGCTAGTCGCTGGCAACGTGTAAACCAGCCATAATGGCTGGTTTACACATTGCCAGTACGCCTGCCAGTAGATTTTGCCAGTGACTGGCGAGTTCTACTGGCAAGCGACTTGCAAAGTGTAGACACCATTTTGCCAGTGGCTAGCAAGCCAGTTGTGCCAGCTACTGGCGATGCCAGCGAAGCAAAAATATTTGGTTCACTGGCAGACTGGCATAGTTCCCCACCACTTTTTTGGACTGGCGCAAATGCTTGCACTTTGTAAACAGTTCCAAGCCAGATGGTAATCCAAGCCAGTCCAAGCTTGTGATGATAAAGTGCATTGATCAGTTTATATTGAAAATTGAATAATTATATATTATGGTCGAAACGATAAAAAGGGCTCTAAAATGGATCGCCAAAATTCTTATTCCTCCTGCTGGCACGATATTGTTCGTTAACTGGCATAGTATAGAAAAACCGCCACTTGCATGACAGTTATCAGCAGCGTGTACACCAGCCATTAGACTGTTCATCTCTTGTGAAGGTACCTTAACAGAATTGTGTGTCTGTACTGTACACAGTGTAAAATACACAAAACAATCAAGTAAATCATGCCAAAGAAACACATAGCAGACGTTGATATCAGAAGGTTTGCACCTACTTTCGTATACTAAATAAAGTATACCCCTGTTTATCATTGGATAAATAGAGTCGGTTTGCTATCTCTGCAAATACGTTCTTTGAAAATGCTGTAAAAGTTTTATACTTATAAATAAATGTTTTATATTCTATATTTTATCGTGTAGTACTGTAGTATATAAAGTATTTACACCCACGGCCACACATTTCCCGCTTTAAAAATAAGACATATTGCTGTAAAACTATCCCACGGTATCTATTCCAGAGTAGACTTACGATCAGTATTAAGAATTCTGCTATAAATCTCCAGGTTTCACAATCGTAACAGCATCTAAGGATCTGCGTGTAATATTTTTGACATGGTTCTTTAGCCGCTGAAGTAGCACACACCACACTAGGCCTTGTCCAACCATAAACCGGCGAGTTAAGACAACAACCAGCCATTCATTAGGACAATATAGTTATCCGTAATAAAATATCGCCGGTAATTTATATTGGAATGGCGGAAAGTTAAATTTTCTCGATAAATCACATCCTAGAATATTTATCGTCGAGGCCGTCGATGCCGTTTTGTTTAAAAACCATTAAAAGGCGTGAGTATAAATCGGTTACAACAACGCATGGATTGAATTTCATTATAAGGAGGACTTTCTTGGGAAATTTTATTTATCGACTGTTTCGAAATGTACGCTTTGTTGTTTCTATTATCATAAACGCTCGCCAGTACAGCAAACATAAATTATTACACACGCGTTTGTACATTTACGATTGTATGTGTACCTACAGGTGAATATGGAGAATCCTTGGGGGCGAGTGGCTCTAGCGGTAGAGCGCTGCTCTCCTGCTAGGAAGTCTTGGGTTCAAATTCAGGCGTCAGCTGAAGATCCTCGTCCCATCGCCTTTCGCAAGAGGCGTAAAACCGTGGATGCCGGCAACCAGTTGAACACCTCTGGTTGTCGTTATCAAACAGTGTGGATTAATGGGTAAACGCAAAGGGCCAAGACTGGCCTAGGTGCAGCGGAATAAACCGCACCCAAAACTATTACATACATGGAGAATCCTTTGCGAATAATATAAGATATTTTACTATATTTTTTTTCTTTGGAATAGCAAACAGCAACGTTGTGGCATACCTATGCGTTCGTATAGCGGTTTTGATCTATTGATTCCTGTTGCAATTCGAAACCACGCTAGTGGTTGTGGTTTTCGATGCAGTCGTACAATACACGATCGTAATTATTTACATTGGGCTGGCCATTGACGCAATATAGGCGGTAATGCGAGTCGTCGAACGAAAAAGTCGAAAGTTGGCCGTATGACACACGACACTGTTAAACAATAAGGTAATTGCGTAATTAAACGGTAATATGCTAATAAATTAAAACGTGATTGGTGTCCATTGCCAACTGTTCTTTGCCGGCGACCAGAGGAATATTATTTATAACCAGGCCCATGTACGGCAACCAACCGGTAGAAAAGAAATTATTAGAGATTACAAAAGTTATTGCGAGGTCAGTTTTGGTGTCACTATCATACAAAATCGAACTGTAAGGCATGATAATAGACACACACAATACAATTACTGGCTAATAATAGAATGCTGTTATACTTAGCAACATAAAACAATTAAGTACTGAACCAAAAGCCATTTAAGCCAAAGTACTACCGTCTGAGCCACACCGGCGTATCCAATCATCAAAGTGATGGCTTGCGGTTGGCGCACATCACTCAACAACCGACAATGATCTTGACCATTCCGCTAACCGCTAACACACGCTCAAACCCATACAACTCATTAAACGGGGCATTCAGCCTAACCAGAGAGCCAGCCCAAATTCTACAGTTAACATTCCAACTCGTGTAGGCTATCATTGAGAATAAACACGCTGATAAAAAGATTATACAACAATGCCGTAATACGAAATAGTCCTCTTACGATTTTGCAAAAAAAAAATCATTATAGGAAGGCTTAACCTAGAACTGTCAGATATGGTAAGTGATGATTACAGATAAGTGAAATTGATATTTAGGAAAGTATGATTTGTATAATCGACATTGTGTGTTTGTGGTCCAAATTTGGAATACTTTGTGGAAAAATTGAGGGCCAAGATTTTGCCTACTATTAATTAATGAATTAACACTGTATTGGAATTTATTTCATTTCAATATGACTTTCAAAGAAGATACAGGGCTGTATGTTTTATCTATAAATCTTATATAATTTTTATAAATTTCTATTTCAAAATCTTTCAATGTATGACATTTAATACTAATACCTACCAAAACGGCAGTTCTTCAAACATTTTACTCCATTAATTAATGAATTAACACTGTATTGGAATTTATTTCATTTCAATATGACTTTCAAAGAAGATACAAAGCTGTATGTTTTATCTATAAATCTTATATAATTTTTATAAATTTCTATTTCAAAATCTTTCAATGTATGACATTTAATACTAATACCTACCAAAACGGCAGTTCTTCAAACATTTTACTCCATTAATTAATGAATTAACACTGTATTGGAATTTATTTCATTTCAATATGACTTTCAAAGAAGATACAGGGCTGTATGTTTTATCTATAAATCTTATATAATTTTTATAAATTTCTATTTCAAAGTCTTTCAATGTATGACATTTAATACTAATACCTACCAAAACGGCAGTTCTTCAAACATTTTACTCCATTAATTAATGAATTAACACTGTATTGGAATTTATTTCATTTCAATATGACTTTCAAAGAAGATACAGGGCTGTATGTTTTATCTATAAATCTTATATAATTTTTATAAATTTCTATTTCAAAATCTTTCAATGTATGACATTTAATACTAATACCTACCAAAACGGCAGTTCTTCAAACATTTTACTCCATTAATTAATGAATTAACACTGTATTGGAATTTATTTCATTTCAATATGACTTTCAAAGAAGATACAGGGCTGTATGTTTTATCTATAAATCTTATATAATTTTTATAAATTTCTATTTCAAAATCTTTCAATGTATGATATTTAATACTAATACCTACCAAAACGGCAGTTCTTCAAACATTTTACTCCATTAATTAATGAATTAACACTGTATTGGAATTTATTTCATTTCAATATGACTTTCAAAGAAGATACAGGGCTGTATGTTTTATCTATAAATCTTATATAATTTTTATAAATTTCTATTTCAAAATCTTTCAATGTATGACATTTAATACTAATACCTACCAAAACGGCAGTTCTTCAAACATTTTACTCCATTAATTAATGAATTAACACTGTATTGGAATTTATTTCATTTCAATATGACTTTCAAAGAAGATACAGGGCTGTATGTTTTATCTATAAATCTTATATAATTTTTATAAATTTCTATTTCAAAATCTTTCAATGTATGACATTTAATAGTAATACCTACCAAAACGGCAGTTCTTCAAACATTTTACTCCATTAATTCTAATCTCCAACATAATTACAAAAATCACTTCAACTACAAAGTGTTTACGCACTTATCGGTCAAAGCTAAATGGTTGGGTTGGGTTGACTTAGCTAGGAAGAATTTGTCTGGAAATTGCTGAAAGATCATCTTGCAGTAAATTTTCGATGGTAGTGTATGGGTGGTATGCAGGGAACCGAAGGAATGGCTTCGGTTATTTCGACAACGACCAACAAAACAGTTCTGTGGCTGTTAAAGCAAGCATTAAAGTCCATCGCTTCCGTTGAAAACAATTCGACGCATGAGTAATGCAGTCGCTTACGCGAATTAGCGGACCACAAAGGTGAGCCGCTCTCGACTCTTAACGAACGCGAAGAAAAAAAAGTTAAACGCCGTTTCGGCGCGGTCGAGTCGGGGTCCCGGCCCGAAGGACCATCATTTATTCCTTGATTTCGGACGTGCCGCAACGGACCCAAACCCCAACGAACGTTTATTACATTTCAGCGCCGATTGTATCACCCCAGGTCAATATTAATATACATAACTAATTTAACAGATAATTAAAATATAATCTTAAGTTGCGGATTCATTTGCATAATTTAATTTTTACGATGCCAATACAATTTGGTTAAATTTTAAGATTCCTCATTCTTAAGAGATAGATTCTTAAGAAGTCGATAACAGCGCCTTTTTGTAAGCAGACAGCAGATATTTTTGGACAAATATTTGCCACCCGTGAGCACAAAATAGATTAGAAGTGGTTCGTTTATAACCGCCCCTAACACGATAATTAATTTGGCTTTGGTAGAGAGAGTGTCACGCAATTAAAATGCCTGAATACCTCGGTCGTATCCACTTGATATATGTGCGAATATTCAGCGAAATGAAGTGGGCCCCATTTTCAACAGATTTTATCATTGGACCAGCACATTGTACCCAACATCATCCACAACAAGGGTTGCCAGATTGTAGATATGGACTAGGTAGTCAACAAGGTAGGTTGACGTAGTGAAGCATCTAAAGTTTAATATCTAAACCATCTCCAGTTCTTTTTCATAAAGCAACAACCAATCTGGATCCCAACATAAGGCACTGACCACTGACGTTTATCAAAATTTGCCAATTCCCAACCATAAGGCTTAAACCTTGCATCCCATTGAATTTTAAAGCCACTGGAGGATGATCTGGTATCAGTTTGGTCAAAATAGGCTGAATCCCTAAGAGACTGCATATAACAGATATCCCACTTCCTGGATTGCTTTTGGTGATAATCTGGACAATCTGGCAATTGTCACCAAAAGCAATCCAGTTCGTTGCCTGGTAATTCAAATGCGTATACCAAATTTTAGTCCGATTTTTTGGTACCGTGATATTTAGTGCACACACTAACAAACTCTTTGGGATTCTGGCAGCCCTATCTACAGAAGAGAAGAGGCGGTCAATTTCGGTAGAACAGGATAACAGAATGGTCCAGAGTGGAACTGCACTGATAGCCATCAGCTGGGAGACGGCAGCAGTACAATTTCACCTGTCAAGTAATGGGTTTGAGCTCGTGAGTCGTGAGGCCACTGCTGTTGGTTTCCTTCGCATTGAGGTGTATTCTTAAAGGCGCCTGAACCACTGTCGTCGGCGGCGATGCGATTAATAGGCAATCGAAAACAATGGGGCATCTGCTAAACGAATACGCCGTTTTGTCAGCCTGATTTTGAATTATTGCGGGTGTTAAGAGGACAAGAAAAATAGATTAGTGTCGACAAATCAAATATTACAGTTTCTCGAGAGTACTAATCGCCGTCGTTCACTTGATCGTACCCTCTGGAGTTTTGTTATCTGACTTTGAATACAGTGCAGCTGAAGAGAGTGTTAGTCAGACGGAGTGTTGAGATATGAAGCGCGTCATTACCTTATAAGCAATAAGTGCATCATTATTATTCAATGGTTACCGGAACTAAGTAATAGTAATAGCTGGAATGTGGCTTCTTGGAAATTCGTACAATCGGTCCTCGAGAACATATTGGCATTATAATAGAGCGTTTCCTGTCTTTGGCCATTGGTCGCTATTGTCTACATGTTGTGCAGAAATCGTTGCGCGTCGCGTAAAGAACTGTGCGAGCCGTTGTTGCCTCGACAAAGTAATTATTAAACAGTTTCTGGAACAATTGGCCATTTTATAAAATCGTTCCTGGAAGAGGCGGCGACGGCGTGCTGTACTCCTCTCGATCCGCGCGGTACCATAAAATGCCACTTTACGACCTTACGATAACCATCCAGAGGCGCCGGTAGTCGATAAAGCCCTCCTAAGATCATTGTTACCGAAGAGGTGGTGGTTATCTCCAGAAGATCTAGGGAGCTCCCAAAAGCCGAATCGAATTAACAGTGGCGTAAGTTTTTAGTACTTAATTAGCGAGTGAATGTGGCCTTCTGTGAAATCGAGAGGAGACCTTTTTTATTTTTGGGATTCCTCACGTTGGAACACTCTGTGTGTGCAATCGATCTCGAGATCTAGAGATCTCCGGGATGTTTACTCAGCTCACCATTGCCATGTCACCGGGAATTTATAATACGTTTTTTACACGGTGGATACTTTTACATGGAACGTGTAAGCCATCGGACGAAGAAATTTTAAGTACCTCAAGTGTCAATTTTTCACTCACCCATAAGAAACTTACACCGATATTTGTCGATCTTCTGATTCCGCCATAGTTAAAAAACTATGGCCCCAAATAAAAATAGCATAATATATTACATGATTTATTTGTCAATTGATACAAAGAAAACTTAATATCAGAAAATTATCATTACTTTCGTTTACCATATCTACTTCCTCTACCAGCTTCTTCTTCATAGCAACTACTGAGCGGTGACTGCATGGATGTAATTGGAGTACGTGCAACAAAGTTATGGCTCTTGCGAAGATCGCTTAGCAGTAGATGTCTCTCCATTTTGTGACCACGAGCTGCCTCGAAAGCTAAAACAACCAGAACAAAACATACCATAAGTTTTGGTGAAAATAGTTTTATGTTACGACAGTAAAACTAGCAGCGAGTGATATAGTTTGGCAATGTTAAGTTATTTCTGATCACCGGTGTTGTTGCATTTCCAATAGAAGACAGTTATGGAATTATATTGGACCGAAATCATTTCGTTTCAAATCAAATCATCTAGAGAAATGTTGAAATGGTAAAGGTTGGGCAAAGGTGTTGTTAAGGATATATCTGGAGTTGATTGACTCCTCACAGAGTGAACTAATAAGCCGAAGTGCCAGAATGCAGATAACCGAATTCCATATCTAAAATACCCACAAGGAGTTCGAAGCGCGGCGAGTGAAATTTTCCTTGGGAACTGGTTGGAGATCTGTCGCTACCTTAATTTATATTTTGATCTGAGCCGTTGACCAATAATTAACACGGCCGAACGCGGGCCGATTAATCTCTCTCCTCTTTCTTGCAGTCCGAACGTTGGAAAAAAAGCGTCGGCCTCGGCCAAAACAATCCGTAGTAATGAAATTACGGTGCAGCAGCGTTGCGACACAGACGCACACACATACAAGCTTCGCTCGCCTACGCCATTTTTTCCATGATTAACCGTGCGAGCCGTTCGGCGGCTCTCCAACAGGTGACCGTACTTAAAATTGATTTCGGACATGGTCCAACTGGCGCCTCTTAGGACCAACGTCGATGAAGAAGCAATTGGTCACAGTTGGCCCAGCGCCAAATATGGGACGCGTTTATGGTTTTTACACTTATTACGGAAAGTGATATGAGTTATGGACATTGCTTACAACTCACAACACGCAACATGACCTTTCCTAGAAGACAGATCTAACAACTCTCTATTATTTCTTATAGGGAAGTATTAACGTCATCTATCTCTAGAATATTTTTGTAATGTTTTGGTTTGTAGGTTTGTAATGTTCTCAATAAATACCTTCAATGGCTCTGTCAGGCTGCATGCCCATCCTGCTGATCATATACTTGCATATGAAGTACCCCGTCCTGTTGAGTCCATGAGTGCAGTGTACGCCGATCAGGCGATCTAAAAAGAAATCAAGTATCGTCAATGACCAATTAAGAAATAAAATTAAACCTAATCCTACTAGAGAAATCTAATCCATGACATGAACGAAATCCATACGCCTTCATAAAATCGACGATTTAATTCGGAAAAAGGTGAAAACATGAGGGGTCGTATGACGTCCGAAAATACAACATCCTCGAAAGTAAGTACCTGAAGCGATATATCAAGTGAGATGCGGCAAAGGAACACCTCAAAGCGTAAATATGTTAATAAATATCCAGGCAGGACATCCATACCATTGCTTTGGTGAAATAAGAGCTACGGTAATAAATTGAGAAAAACATCGTGCATACTTTGACGTCTTAATATTGTGGCAGACATCGCGGGAAGAATAGCGTAAAAACGACTAATTTACGAGCTGGTAAGTTCCTGGGATTGTGTACGGTGTGGTGACGCGTCAAAAATCACACCGCGCGACAAGTGCGAGAAGAAATTTACACATAATCAACGATTTACACCTTTTATATACAACCGACTGCCTTTATAAGGACATCCCAGCCCGAGAGTTTCGAGACTGCATGCATAATCAAATTGATATTGTCTTCAAGTGGGTCAGGAAGCGTTAGACAACAACTGGCACGACACTTGAGAGCGACGAAGGGATCAGAAACACCACCCACTTAAAAAAATATAAGTGTTTCTGTCACAGTTCTAAATCACGTTGTTTTAGAACAACATTGAAATTGCCATGTTAAGAGAGAAATGCAAGCCTATAAACATGATGGTGGAGTTGGTTGTTTGCTCAATGTGGACGTCGGTTTAGCGCCCTCTGTGAATAGCAGCAGAGAGAGGAAATTTTCGTCGTTTGTTTCGCTGGATATGAAATATCACTAGAGCAGAAGTGTCCCATTTACATAAGGAGCGGGAACGTACGCATTTATTATCGTTATATATGGAGTGTTTGATAAAGAGCGTCTTGTACAATAAACCAAGCGCTACTACACACCACCACTGCAAACAGCATCCAGCAGCAGACGTTGGCCTGAAGATAAGAGCCTCTCCCATTCTATCCACACGCATATACATACATGTATATAAGGTAGTGTCACTGAACGCAGATATGCTCAAGTTATTATTAAATAAATTAGACGGAGGAAGTGGTCTAGGCAGTTTGTAAAGTCAACTAACTGTTAGCGGAATGATTTAATATATATTTCTTTGCTTTACGTCATCTTTCAAGGCATCCAATCTTCTGCTACGTTTTCCTCTGTTCCTCCTACCATCTGTAGACCTATTGTTTTTCTGCTTCTGCAAAATTTGGTCTTGTATCCTGTAAAAGAGTCTTCTTTCGACCTTATCTCTAATCTTCAATCTTCTGCTATCTTTTCTTCTGCCCCCCCTGCTTTCTGCAGATCTGTTGTTTCTTCTGTCTCTGCAGAATTTGTTGCCTTCTTTATGTTCTATCTTCTTTATATCTTCTTTATATCCTACTATAGAGTGTTCTAGAATCGGTCATATGTGCTCTTTTCTGTCGTCTACTTAAATCTTCTACTATTCTTTCTTCTGTACCTCTTTCTCTTCTCTAAACATATTGTTTCTTCTGCTTCTGAAGAATTTGTTGGTATATCTCGTCACTTCAGAATAGATCGAATTTTACAGGACATGGTGCTTTTTGCTAAATCTGGAGATAGGATAGTTCTGCTCTGAAGCGACGATGTATGGTCTTTTATCCGATTTCTTCTAGTCTAGTCTTCTAGAATCTTTAATCTCCTACTACCTTTTCGTCCGCTTTTCCTACCTTTTTTTAAAGCTATTGGTTCATCTGCTTCTGTAGAATTTGTTGGCATCTCCAAGTTCTTGCGGCCTATTATGGAATCTTCTAGAATCGATCATTCACACCCTTGCAAAGCAGATGTAATAATTAGCCAAGGTGTATCAATTATAATACTGTACGTGTCGTCTGCGTAAGATTGATAAAGTTTCTAGATAACAGCGAGGTGACAAGGAAATAACCAAGCAGTGACCTCAAGTTCGCCCACACGAGTTCACGACTATCAATATGAGGAATTGAAAATAATGCCATATGGTGTCTTAAAGCAGACCAAAAAGCAGGAAAGACGTGACTAGATCTGAAGTAAACTAGTGCAAGAAGAATCAGAGAAGAATTGTAACAAAACACACAAAAAAAAACGTGAGAGATTATATCCCAAAGAGACAAACTCTGATTTATTCGATTAATTAAATTTAATGTTTGGAATGCTCACTCAACAGCCGTTTAGTGTGATTTTAATGGAAAATCTCCCTCGGCGCTCGTACAGTCGGAATCAGATAAAAATGAACTTTAATAAATTTGACACTTTCCTACCGACGAAGCGGCACTGCCACCGCCAGATATGGACACCATTTTTGGTAGTTTCTAACTGTTTACAGTCGGCTCCCTACTGTTGGTGTAAAAGCCCACAAGTATGGACATTAAAATCTCAGGAATTTCGACAGATAAACACGTATTTTCTCGTAGAAAGTTGAAGAGAAACGAAACATCACAGTGTATGCATTTTACTCACTATTAGTTTGGAGATACCCTTGCACCAACTTTCTAATGCGGTGTAGCCAGAAACAATGCAACCGACTGCTCATGAAAAATGAAATTGGTGCAGCTAATGTCGGCAGCGGTGGTCAAAGAATTTCGTGGTACTGTTCAGTAAGGCACCTCCTCGCTTGTATATCTATCTACGCTTGATAGACAGGGAGATTTACTCCTTTAATGGTGCCAAGGAGCAGCGCATAACGGTACCCGTTGAGTAGTAATAAATGCACCAATATCTGACAGCCCAGTGGACCCCCTCCTGTGTTATAGAGAATCGCTTTCGATATCAAATAATCGACAAGCGATCATCAGCCGAATGCCACGTTGGGAGGCCTTCAACTGTCAACGTTACTTTGTTCCAAACCAGTAAGAGAACACTCTTCATTTATCCACAGGCACAGGCTGAGATGAGATATATAAAACGCGAAATCCCAACCCTTAATACGTCCCTGCATTCATTATCAGTAGTCAGTTAGTTATCGCTAGTTTCCTGCACACTGTATTTGTCCCGAGGTTACAAATGAAATTTCCGCGCAAGCTTAGGGTGCCTCGTAGCAAAAACGGTGCGTACAGCGGTAATCATGTTATTACATAAATTCCCAATATCATCGGTTATTTGTAATAATGCAAATTGCACGGCCGGAAGCGTACCACCGTTTTGCAGTAGTCCGCATTGCCGGCGGTGCTCATTAATGGGCGTTATTTTTGCCCGATGCTAAACAGTGATATATTCGCGCAGCTTTAAAGAGATCGAAACGGTCGCATAAGTGGACAAAATTTACTGCCGCCTTGTTTATTGCCACAGTTTGCCCGACCCACGCCAAAAGAGTCGTCCGCTTGATGTAATCAGGGAAACATTAATCGTGATGTACGACCAGAACTGGATCGCCGGTCGATTTTATTGTTACAAAGAGGAACATCGCGTCTTTTAGAACTGAGTCAGACTAACGCGCAAACACGAACAATCTCTGTCAGGCAATAGTCTCCAAACTTCACAGCAAAAGAAGGTGACACAACTGTTAACATGATAGCTTTGTTCTCTTTTCTGCATTCTTCCAGACTTTAGTGTTACTTGGATTTTTTTTTGCTTCTGATTTTGTATCCTCTTGTTCCAGTTCTCTTTTTGGTCTTCTTCCAGCCTTACCTCTCAGAAGGACAACGTCTTGTGTTATACAGACACAAATATTTAGATGTGATGTTGGTATCTCTAAGTAGGTAATGTAATTTATGCAAAACACAACTGTTAACATGATAGCTTTGTTCCCTTTTCTGCATTCTTCCAGACTTTAGTATTACTTGGATTTTTTTTGCTTCTCCTGATTTTGTATCCTCTTGTTCCAGTTCTCTTTTTGGTCTACTTCCAGCCTTACCTCTCAGAAGGACAACGTCTTGTGTTATACAGACACAAATATTTAGATGTGATGTTGGTATCTCTAAGTAGGTAATGTAATTTATGCAAAACACAACTGTTAACATGATAGCTTTGTTCCCTTTTCTGCATTCTTCCAGACTTTAGTGTTACTTGGATTTTTTTTTGCTTCTCCTGATTTTGTATCCTCTTGTTCCAGTTCTCTTTTTGGTCTACTTCCAGCCTTACCTCTCAGAAGGACAACGTCTTGTGTTATACAGACACAAATATTTAGATGTGATGTTGGTATCTCTAAGTAAGTAATGTAATTTATGCAAAACACAACTGTTAACATGATAGCTTTGTTCCCTTTTCTGCATTCTTCCAGACTTTAGTGTTACTTGGATTTTTTTTTGCTTCTCCTGATTTTGTATCCTCTTGTTCCAGTTCTCTTTTTGGTCTACTTCCAGCCTTACCTCTCAGAAGGACAACGTCTTGTGTTATACAGACACAAATATTTAGATGTGATGTTGGTATCTCTAAGTAGGTAATGTAATTTATGTAAAACACAACTGTTAACATGATAGCTTTGTTCCCTTTTCTGCATTCTTCCAGACTTTAGTGTTACTTGGATTTTTTTTTGCTTCTCCTGATTTTGTATCCTCTTGTTCTAGTTCTCTTTTTGGTCTTCTTCCAGCCTTACCTCTCAGAAGGACAACGTCTTGTGTTATACAGACACAAATATTTAGATGTGATGTTGGTATCTCTAAGTAGGTAATGTAATTTATGCAAAACATAACTGTTAACATGATAGCTTTGTTCCCTTTTCTGCACTCTTCCAGACTTTAGTGTTACTTGGATTTTTTTGCTTCTCCTGATTTTGTATCCTCTTGTTCCAGTTCTCTTTTTGGTCTTCTTCCAGCCTTACCTCTCAGAAGGACAACGTCTTGTGTTATACAGACACAAATATTTAGATGTGATGTTGGTATCTCTAAGTAGGTAATGTAATTTATGCAAAACACAACTGTTAACATGATAGCTTTGTTCCCTTTTCTGCATTTTTCCAGACTTTAGTCTTACTTGGATTTTTTTTGCTTCTCCTGATTTTGTATCCTCTTGTTCCAGTTCTCTTTTTGGTCTTCTTCCAGCCTTACCTCTCAGAAGGACAACGTCTTGTGTTATACAGACACAAATATTTAGATGTGATGTTGGTATCTCTAAGTAGGTAATGTAATTTATGCAAAACACAACTGTTAACATGATAGCTTTGTTCCCTTTTCTGCATTCTTCCAGACTTTAGTGTTACTTGGATTTTTTTGCTTCTCCTGATTTTGTATCCTCTTGTTCCAGTTCTCTTTTTGGTCTACTTCCAGCCTTACCTCTCAGAAGGACAACGTCTTGTGTTATACAGACACAAATATTTAGATGTGATGTTGGTATCTCTAAGTAGGTAATATAATTTATGCAAAACACAACTGTTAACATGATAGCTTTGTTCTCTTTTCTGCATTTTTCCAGACTTTAGTCTTACTTGGATTTTTTTTGCTTCTCCTGATTTTGTATCCTCTTGTTCCAGTTCTCTTTTTGGTCTTCTTCCAGCCTTACCTCTCAGAAGGACAACGTCTTGTGTTATACAGACACAAATATTTAGATGTGATGTTGGTATCTCTAAGTAGGTAATGTAATTTATGCAAAACACAACTGTTAACATGATAGCTTTGTTCCCTTTTCTGTATTCTTCCAGACTTTAGTGTTACTTGGATTTTTTTTTGCTTCTCCTGATTTTGTATCCTCTTGTTCCAGTTCTCTTTTTGGTCTTCTTCCAGCCTTACCTCTCAGAAGGACAACATCTTGTGTTATACAGACACAAATATTTAGATGTGATGTTGGTATCTCTAAGTAGGTAATGTAATTTATGCAAAACACAACTGTTAACATGATAGCTTTGTTCCCTTTTCTGCATTCTTCCAGACTTTAGTATTACTTGGATTTTTTTGCTTCTCCTGATTTTGTATCCTCTTGTTCCAGTTCTCTTTTTGGTCTACTTCCAGCCTTACCTCTCAGAAGGACAACGTCTTGTGTTATACAGACACAAATATTTAGATGTGATGTTGGTATCTCTAAGTAGGTAATGTAATTTATGCAAAACACAACTGTTAACATGATAGCTTTGTTCCCTTTTCTGCATTCTTCCAGACTTTAGTATTACTTGGATTTTTTTTGCTTCTCCTGATTTTGTATCCTCTTGTTCCAGTTCTCTTTTTGGTCTACTTCCAGCCTTACCTCTCAGAAGGACAACGTCTTGTGTTATACAGACACAAATATTTAGATGTGATGTTGGTATCTCTAAGTAGGTAATGTAATTTATGCAAAACACAACTGTTAACATGATAGCTTTGTTCCCTTTTCTGCATTCTTCCAGACTTTAGTGTTACTTGGATTTTTTTTTGCTTCTCCTGATTTTGTATCCTCTTGTTCCAGTTCTCTTTTTGGTCTACTTCCAGCCTTACCTCTCAGAAGGACAACGTCTTGTGTTATACAGACACAAATATTTAGATGTGATGTTGGTATCTCTAAGTAAGTAATGTAATTTATGCAAAACACAACTGTTAACATGATAGCTTTGTTCCCTTTTCTGCATTCTTCCAGACTTTAGTGTTACTTGGATTTTTTTTTGCTTCTCCTGATTTTGTATCCTCTTGTTCCAGTTCTCTTTTTGGTCTACTTCCAGCCTTACCTCTCAGAAGGACAACGTCTTGTGTTATACAGACACAAATATTTAGATGTGATGTTGGTATCTCTAAGTAGGTAATGTAATTTATGTAAAACACAACTGTTAACATGATAGCTTTGTTCCCTTTTCTGCATTCTTCCAGACTTTAGTGTTACTTGGATTTTTTTTTGCTTCTCCTGATTTTGTATCCTCTTGTTCTAGTTCTCTTTTTGGTCTTCTTCCAGCCTTACCTCTCAGAAGGACAACGTCTTGTGTTATACAGACACAAATATTTAGATGTGATGTTGGTATCTCTAAGTAGGTAATGTAATTTATGCAAAACATAACTGTTAACATGATAGCTTTGTTCCCTTTTCTGCACTCTTCCAGACTTTAGTGTTACTTGGATTTTTTTGCTTCTCCTGATTTTGTATCCTCTTGTTCCAGTTCTCTTTTTGGTCTTCTTCCAGCCTTACCTCTCAGAAGGACAACGTCTTGTGTTATACAGACACAAATATTTAGATGTGATGTTGGTATCTCTAAGTAGGTAATGTAATTTATGCAAAACACAACTGTTAACATGATAGCTTTGTTCCCTTTTCTGCACTCTTCCAGACTTTAGTGTTACTTGGATTTTTTTTGCTTCTCCTGATTTTGTATCCTCTTGTTCCAGTTCTCTTTTTGGTCTTCTTCCAGCCTTACCTCTCAGAAGGACAACGTCTTGTGTTATACAGACACAAATATTTAGATGTGATGTTGGTATCTCTAAGTAGGTAATGTAATTTATGCAAAACACAACTGTTAACATGATAGCTTTGTTCCCTTTTCTGTATTCTTCCAGACTTTAGTGTTACTTGGATTTTTTTTTGCTTCTCCTGATTTTGTATCCTCTTGTTCCAGTTCTCTTTTTGGTCTTCTTCCAGCCTTACCTCTCAGAAGGACAACATCTTGTGTTATACAGACACAAATATTTAGATGTGATGTTGGTATCTCTAAGTAGGTAATGTAATTTATGCAAAACACAACTGTTAACATGATAGCTTTGTTCCCTTTTCTGCATTCTTCCAGACTTTAGTATTACTTGGATTTTTTTGCTTCTCCTGATTTTGTATCCTCTTGTTCCAGTTCTCTTTTTGGTCTACTTCCAGCCTTACCTCTCAGAAGGACAACGTCTTGTGTTATACAGACACAAATATTTAGATGTGATGTTGGTATCTCTAAGTAGGTAATGTAATTTATGCAAAACACAACTGTTAACATGATAGCTTTGTTCCCTTTTCTGCATTCTTCCAGACTTTAGTATTACTTGGATTTTTTTTGCTTCTCCTGATTTTGTATCCTCTTGTTCCAGTTCTCTTTTTGGTCTACTTCCAGCCTTACCTCTCAGAAGGACAACGTCTTGTGTTATACAGACACAAATATTTAGATGTGATGTTGGTATCTCTAAGTAGGTAATGTAATTTATGCAAAACACAACTGTTAACATGATAGCTTTGTTCCCTTTTCTGCATTCTTCCAGACTTTAGTGTTACTTGGATTTTTTTTTGCTTCTCCTGATTTTGTATCCTCTTGTTCCAGTTCTCTTTTTGGTCTACTTCCAGCCTTACCTCTCAGAAGGACAACGTCTTGTGTTATACAGACACAAATATTTAGATGTGATGTTGGTATCTCTAAGTAAGTAATGTAATTTATGCAAAACACAACTGTTAACATGATAGCTTTGTTCCCTTTTCTGCATTCTTCCAGACTTTAGTGTTACTTGGATTTTTTTTTGCTTCTCCTGATTTTGTATCCTCTTGTTCCAGTTCTCTTTTTGTCTACTTCCAGCCTTACCTCTCAGAAGGACAACGTCTTGTGTTATACAGACACAAATATTTAGATGTGATGTTGGTATCTCTAAGTAGGTAATGTAATTTATGTAAAACACAACTGTTAACATGATAGCTTTGTTCCCTTTTCTGCATTCTTCCAGACTTTAGTGTTACTTGGATTTTTTTTTGCTTCTCCTGATTTTGTATCCTCTTGTTCTAGTTCTCTTTTTGGTCTTCTTCCAGCCTTACCTCTCAGAAGGACAACGTCTTGTGTTATACAGACACAAATATTTAGATGTGATGTTGGTATCTCTAAGTAGGTAATGTAATTTATGCAAAACATAACTGTTAACATGATAGCTTTGTTCCCTTTTCTGCACTCTTCCAGACTTTAGTGTTACTTGGATTTTTTTGCTTCTCCTGATTTTGTATCCTCTTGTTCCAGTTCTCTTTTTGGTCTTCTTCCAGCCTTACCTCTCAGAAGGACAACGTCTTGTGTTATACAGACACAAATATTTAGATGTGATGTTGGTATCTCTAAGTAGGTAATGTAATTTATGCAAAACACAACTGTTAACATGATAGCTTTGTTCCCTTTTCTGCATTTTTCCAGACTTTAGTCTTACTTGGATTTTTTTTGCTTCTCCTGATTTTGTATCCTCTTGTTCCAGTTCTCTTTTTGGTCTTCTTCCAGCCTTACCTCTCAGAAGGACAACGTCTTGTGTTATACAGACACAAATATTTAGATGTGATGTTGGTATCTCTAAGTAGGTAATGTAATTTATGCAAAACACAACTGTTAACATGATAGCTTTGTTCCCTTTTCTGTATTCTTCCAGACTTTAGTGTTACTTGGATTTTTTTTTGCTTCTCCTGATTTTGTATCCTCTTGTTCCAGTTCTCTTTTTGGTCTTCTTCCAGCCTTACCTCTCAGAAGGACAACATCTTGTGTTATACAGACACAAATATTTAGATGTGATGTTGGTATCTCTAAGTAGGTAATGTAATTTATGCAAAACACAACTGTTAACATGATAGCTTTGTTCCCTTTTCTGCATTCTTCCAGACTTTAGTATTACTTGGATTTTTTTGCTTCTCCTGATTTTGTATCCTCTTGTTCCAGTTCTCTTTTTGGTCTACTTCCAGCCTTACCTCTCAGAAGGACAACGTCTTGTGTTATACAGACACAAATATTTAGATGTGATGTTGGTATCTCTAAGTAGGTAATGTAATTTATGCAAAACACAACTGTTAACATGATAGCTTTGTTCCCTTTTCTGCATTCTTCCAGACTTTAGTATTACTTGGATTTTTTTTGCTTCTCCTGATTTTGTATCCTCTTGTTCCAGTTCTCTTTTTGGTCTTCTTCCAGCCTTACCTCTCAGAAGGACAACGTCTTGTGTTATACAGACACAAATATTTAGATGTGATGTTGGTATCTCTAAGTAGGTAATGTAATTTATGCAAAACACAACTGTTAACATGATAGCTTTGTTCCCTTTTCTGCATTCTTCCAGACTTTAGTTTTACTTGGATTTTTTTTGCTTCTCCTGATTTTGTATCCTCTTGTTCCAGTTCTCTTTTTGGTCTTCTTCCAGCCTTACCTCTCAGAAGGACAACGTCTTGTATTATACAGACACAAATATTTAGATGTGATGTTGGTATCTCTAAGTAGGTAATGTAATTTATGCAAAACACAACGCATTCAATTGAGAGAGAGGCAGTAATTATTTGTACTTTGGCCGAGCTGGATGTATCTAATGACAAAGTGGAACGATGACAACCGCTAGATAATCCACAGTCGCTCTATCTGGCGAGATACAGGTGAACAAACGACACCTCTTTGTTTATGTAAATCCATATTGATTTATTCATTTGTCGCCGACTAATAAATACAATCCGGTAATGGATATGGTATGTTTCTCGTATACGGATAAAATTAGATACGCACACTGTCTCTGTTCGTTGATCTTCATTTTCAAGCTTCGTCTCCACTTTAGGCGCAGAGCCACGCACCCACGTGGAAATTCTTTCGCGCTGTACTTACTTAATCAAGTTAAGCGTTATTCTACGAAAAAAATCTCTTCCTGACTCTCTTTCTCACGATAACGGCGCGACGAAACTAGACTGCTACACCAATGCAGGATAAAACTGTTTAAACGCCAGATCTACACGCAGATAGTGTTTATTAGGATTCTTATACTCGATTCCGTGGATATTTATTGGCAGTTAAGTTCGATTAATTTCGAACATTCGACGTAATGTGTTTTATTGCTCGTGGTCATTACTCTCAAATAATTGGTCTTCCTTTAAAAACTTTATTACCTGGATGTGAATTTTAGACGGGGTTTCAAAGCTCACGTATTGACTAGTTCTATTTAATTTTGCGCTCAAAGCAAGGAATAGAAAGTTATAAATACTACAATGACAGGGTACATAATAAAGGCATTTTACTGACTACGAAAATTAGTTATTGACAAAGCAATCAACTTCAGGATATTTTAAGATAGACACTTCAGTTAGGTAATTGCTAGCAGTGCGTAAGTAACATTAATGATAATAAATAACTCATAGAAGCAGTTAAAAGAATTGATTATCAACAACATTGTCGACACAAGAAGAAACAACGTACAACATTTTCCCAAAGAAACTAAAAGAAACTCATCCAGCAATGAACACCTAATTGCATTATGGTTTAATTGAATTATCGTCCTAGGTATCAGGATGGAATCGAAATAGTTAAGTGACAAAGATTCATGAAGCTGGCCTCTTCGTGGGCCTCTTCGTGGTGGTTGATCTCCACATCGCATCTCGGTCGACAAAGCCAGTTTACAAGTGGGGTACATGTGTTCATCTCAGACAAGATATTCGGAACGAATAAAACGAGAGTAATGAATAATTACTATAGCCGGGTCGAAAACAATCTCCGCGACCTGGTTCTGTGCCGCCCCATCCATCTTCAACCAATCTTCGACGATGATTATAAAGAACAAGGCGCGCACAGCACCAGGATTCACCTCCAGTCACATAAATATAATATTTCCAAGTTCTATCTTCTTAACAACGTTATAAACTTAAATACTTAACACTACTAAACTTCAGTTGAAAAGAACTGTTTAACAATTTTCCAGGGTCCAACTGATTTCTGAATACCTCTTCAAATTCTTATTACCTTCACTGCTAGTGATCAAACTCGAGAAAGGTAGGTTCTTGGAATTTTAAACGCCGTATACAAATACCACTTAAACTGCAGTCTGAACGAGACCGACAGTTGACATTACCTCCTAAAATAAAAGCTAATTTTATCCCGTTTCCTCTAAATGGACCGATTTACCTCTAAATGCCTTCATCTTCATCGCTATATGTTAAATAAAGTGGATAACAAATGCCCGACGCACTGTTTCAGCGCCGAAATGTGAAAGCTATCGGCGTGGAGGACACCTGTACCGAGGTGACCATCCACTGTTCTTAGGAATCGGATATTTCAATGTTTAACGTTACCGAGCTATTATCCATATAAATTCTACTAACGTGTTGTAATTCCCGGACGACAAACGCATGGGAAATAGAAATAGAAACTGAAATGGAAACAGCGTTGCCCAACGCGGTTCTATCACCGGCCGATAGGTGTAATGGACCGATTGTTTGGATGTGAAATCTGATATATAAATAAGGTTCTCCAGGTGCACTTGTAATCTTAATTTTCTGTCGGGATAAACTGAAATCTCTAGTTTCGTGAAATATAGTGAAATAGTGTTATCGCTTGAATGTTTCAATTTACTGTCAATATCGCTAGAGATTAATAGGAGGAGTTCTTAGGTACCTACCAAACCGTCCCACCTACAGGTATGTTCTATCTCTATTACACACTTACCAAAACTGTAAAATCAGCTACTAAAATGGAATTTGGTCAACTGATAATCCAAAAATATTCTTCTGGTGCCTTTAAAATCAAGCCCAAGTTAACTGAACCCAACTTCTAAACGATCTTTAATCATATTCTGCAGACAATGATAATACATCAATTCTGAACATCCCTATCACGAATACTGTTTAAAAGTAATTTCCAATGTATTGTGTGTTGGTATTGGTATTGTGTGTCTACACAAAGTTAGTTGGTTGTAAACATAAAACTTCATGCAATTAATGGACCTATTATTTAAGCAGTCCAGCTCATTCAGACGACAAAGCTTAAAGAAAATCATGCCCTATCTTCATCTAGCATCTGGTAAGAACTTAGGTAAAATTCTAGCAAAGTAAACCGACATTTGCTAACGAATGGGAATAACGAGATAGAATGGTCCATGGGCAAGGAAGGCGGTGTGCCCATTAGGTGCCCTTTATCTCAAACCGAGTAATGGGAGCTGGTCTCTTTAGAAAAGCCCTTTCCTAGGTCTATTCCCAATTAAATCGACGCGATAAGATGCTGACCACCACTGGTGAAAGATAAGTGAGGACGATGCTTAATAAGTACCAACTAACCTTTGTTGATTCCGTCTGGTGAGTCCAAGAATGTATCCACAACAGAAAAGAACCTATAAGAGAAAAGAATTTAAGTTTAAGGACTTCTATCATATTATTAAGTTGATAAATATAAAAAATGTTAAACAGTTAAGCTAATATTTGAATTGAACTTTTTCAATTACTCAAAAGATGGCCAAAATAAGTATAAAAATAAAAACCAAGTACCTAAACTTGCTGATATGTTGGGAATTCTTAAAATATAACTGCTCCAGCAATTTCCTTTCGTTATGCTGAGATTAACATCGATGTATTTCTACTAAACTTTATGAAAGTGGTGCTGGTTTAAATTCTCCAAGTCGTGTACGCCGTCTTGTTCGCGAAGTACGTATAGCGAATGATTTTCTTGTATGGAGGATTGTAGCGCCGTCGGCGCACACCGTTTACGTCCGTGTTTATATATTATTAGGGCCCATGCCCATATGAATCGACTTATGGAGGTAAAACGTGTAAACTAATTCTATTACTTGTACGTTGGACATCGCATTAGCATAATGCTTTCATTACCAAGCCGTGGCATCTCGCTGACCCCCATATCATTAACATATAGGACCACAATCGCAGTTTCTCGTGGGACATAATTGGATTGTTACAACCCTTAAGAAACAGTTCATGGTTTAATTGCTGGTTAAATTGATTTCACTGAAACTTGACAACAAAACAAAGAAATTAATTACGTTTTTGTTATGAAATATTAATACATGGCATAACATTTCTTCAAAAAGGCCAAGTTTTATATTAAAAAAAGATAATGATAATTTATACATAGCTAAAATGCAGTTCATTGGAAAAAAGCAGCCCGAGGCTGTCGAAACCCAAGCACCAATTCATCAAAACGGCAATTTCATCATCTAAATAACTATATTTAAGAGTTAATTATATCTATCGAATAGACCACTATACGTCATGTTGAAGGCACCAGTAGAAATATTGGCGCAATACCTCAACCAGTGACATGTATTATAGCACCGCTATCTAGGTGTTTCTTTTTTTCTTCTCTTCCTTCTGAATGCCAGGGGCTCCGGCGGTCAACAGGCCAAACCTGCTAATGAATAGATCCAGCCGCAAATGAGCTTTAGGTGTTACCGTACACCGTGTCATCTTCGGTCATTATGAAAATGAACCGACACTTACCGGTAATGGAAATTTATCTTCCACGTTCGGTGAAATTATGGCTGGCCTGTTAATTTATTTAAAGCATGCTTAATATGTTACCGGCACATAAATAATCGCCTTCTAGCACCTAATTTAATTAATAACATCATCTCTTTAACAAAGATTTTGAAAGAACATTCCATCAAAGCGAGCCGATCTGTTCCCAAGGGTTTACGCTGCAAGTTACATAGTAAACAAAGCTATTACAAAATCTTTAGAAGTATTTCATCCATAATTGGTTTCGTATGCGTGAGTGGTGAAAACCAGCGCAGGTATTCGTAAATAGGTTATTTTTATCTGACCAGAGAGCTACCATCGATTTCATCTAAGTCATTTACCTACCGTAAGAGGTGCTGGTGAACTATGTATACTATAAATATATCGACCAAAGTTTACTATTTTTTACTTCAGTTTCAAAGAATACTATTAATCTTAATCCCCAATAACTTCTTCATTTCACTTGAAGAATTATCAAAATCTACCAAAGATCCACCAAAGAGGTATTGAAGATCAAAATTTTAAGCTGAAAGAACCGTATTTTGTATCGCATGCAGTGCAAACGCTCAAAGTGGCCGCAGATTACCTGTCAGGCTAGCACGCAGGAGAGTGCCATACAAAACCTGGATTTACAAGTAAGCAGTGGACGTTAAACCGCTTAAATATTGTCAAATCAATACGAAGAGGTGAGGACAGCTAATTTTACGCGTGGAGCGCGATCCCGGGGACAAATTTCCGCAGCGACCACACGCACGTTCGCTCGTCCGTAAAGCTGCCATCTGCAGGCGCTTAATCGACGCATTACAGCGCCTGAATAGGCCCTATGAATGACAATACGAGGAAAAATATTGCGATACCAGGCAGTGACAATCCTGCTTTACCACCTTCACTAATAATTGCGAAGTTTTACGAGTATACATGACTGAGATCGGAAATTACACGAGTAGAGACGAATTAAGATCATTGTTATGGATTTTGATTGCTTTCTTAATGTTCTATTAGAAATTATTATATAGAGAATATATTTCTTTGGTTCCTAGAGTTAACTAGTTAAGTGGTTCTACTAATTTAGCGTTATCATCGAAGGAAAAGGTCCGAAGGAAAAGGTCCGAAGGAAATCGTCCTCGAATACAAAGGCTGAAATATAAAAAAGGAAAAAGTTGCCAGCGGTGTTATAAATAGTGACACTAATGGAACAAGCTCATCCTTTTGTTACTAGCCAATACCCGTGACGGTCCCGCAATGGATAATGGGGTGAATTGGCGTGGGCAGAGGTCCTCTCTGTTAGGGGAAATGCCGACGTCAGCCTGCGGTGATTAGATATATATATATATATTTGGAGCAACGAGTTTAATTGAGTCATCATAGAGGATTAATTATTGAAGCTGACCCAGTAATCGATGACCTCTGATTTCCAATAACTCTTGTAAACTTTGGTGGATTTTGATAATTCTTTCAGGAAATTATAGATAAATTCAACAAAACTCTTCCTAGATAATTGTGTTAGCTAGGAATAATTCCTATATACTTTTCCAAATGATATTGCTTGTATGTGGTATTGAAAAAGGCGAACAGACGTTACGTGGGTAAGAAATTTTAGTTCGGTATTTATATATATATATATATATATATATATTTGGAGCAACGAGTTTAATTGAGTCGTCAAAGGGGATTAATTATTGAAGCTGACCCAGTAACCGATGACCTCTGATTTCCAATAACTCTTGTAAACTTTGGTGGATTTTGATAATTCTTTCAGGAAATTATAGATAAATTCAACAAAACTCTTCCTAGATAATTGTGTTAGCTAGGAATAATTCCTATATACTTTTCCAAATGATATTTCTTGTATGTGGTATTGAAAAAGGCGAACAGACGTTACGTGGGTAAGAATTTTAGTTCGGTATTTATATATATATATATATATATATATATATATATATATATATATATATATATATATATATATATATATATATATATATTTGGAGCAACGAGTTTAATTGAGTCGTCAAAGGGGATTAATTATTGAAGCTGACCCAGTAATCGACGACCTCTGATTTCCAATAACTCTTGTAAACTTTGGTGGATTTTGATAATTCTTTCAGGAAATTATAGATAAATTCAACAAAACTCTTCCTAGATAATTGTGTTAGCTAGGAATAATTCCTATATACTTTTCCAAATGATATTGCTTGTATGTGGTATTGAAAAAGGCGAACAGACGTTACGTGGGTAAGAAATTTTAGTTCGGTATTTATATATATATATATATATATATATATTTGGAGCAACGAGTTTAATTGAGTCGTCAAAGGGGATTAATTATTGAAGCTGACCCAGTAACCGATGACCTCTGATTTCCAATAACTCTTGTAAACTTTGGTGGATTTTGATAATTCTTTCAGGAAATTATAGATAAATTCAACAAAACTCTTCCTAGATAATTGTGTTAGCTAGGAATAATTCCTATATACTTTTCCAAATGATATTTCTTGTATGTGGTATTGAAAAAGGCGAACAGACGTTACGTGGGTAAGAATTTTAGTTCGGTATTTATATATATATATATATATATATATATATATATATATATATATATATATATATATATATATATATATATATATATATATTTGGAGCAACGAGTTTAATTGAGTCGTCAAAGGGGATTAATTATTGAAGCTGACCCAGTAATCGACGACCTCTGATTTCCAATAACTCTTGTAAACTTTGGTGGATTTTGATAATTCTTTCAGGAAATTATAGATAAATTCAACAAAACTCTTCCTAGATAATTGTGTTAGCTAGGAATAATTCCTATATACTTTTCCAAATGATATTTCTTGTATGTGGTATTGAAAAAGGCGAACAGACGTTACGTGGGTAAGAATTTTAGTTCGGTATATATATATATATATATATATATATATATATATATATATATATATATATATATATATATATATATATATATATATATATATATATATATATATATATTTGGAGCAACGAGTTTAATTGAGTCGTCAAAGGGGATTAATTATTGAAGCTGACCCAGTAATCGACGACCTCTGATTTCCAATAACTCTTGTAAACTTTGGTGGATTTTGATAATTCTTTCAGGAAATTATAGATAAATTCAACAAAACTCTTCCTAGATAATTGTGTTAGCTAGGAATGATTCCTATATACTTTTCCAAATGATATTTCTTGTATGTGGTATTGAAAAAGGCGAACAGACGTTACGTGGGTAGGAATTTTAGTTCGGTATTTATTCGCAGTACAGCCTCATTAAATCCGTATTGAATGCGTACGAATGCTGCGGAATAATTTGGTTATTTACTGTCAGAGTCGTGCTGCCAATAATAAAACTTAACGTTCGCGTTTTTTCTCTACTCACTCCAAAGTCGTTAACGAGAAATATTTTTTTGGCGCGAACGTCAATTATATACACGGATAAAAACGCGACCAGTTTAGTATCCATCCCCGAGGTTGCACATTGTTATAGGTTACAATGTGGCCGGCAAAGTACGTGGTCCGAGTTCAGACATCTCGCTGACTGAGTGTAATGAATAATATACGCCTTGACCGAGCCGATACGCCGCCGCCAAGCGATCGCTACTTTGTGCGAATTGCTAAGGATTCGCTTCGGAATTGACAGTAATAATCGCTCCTGACTTCTATAAACATGATTTATACACGTTGGGCTCGCCCATACAACGCCGGTCTTTGCTCATTCTGAACGGATTGTTACGTTAGTTGTAAACGTTACGACTAGTACCCTAGAACAGTGTTTCCCAACGTGGGGCGTGCGCCCCACTGGGGGGGCAATATGATTCTCGAGGGGGGCAATTGGAATATAGAAAAATTTTGAAAAAAAACAAACCTACCTTTAAGTCTCTTTGTACCGTTCATACTGCAACCGTTAATCATATCCTTGAGGCTAATTATTAAATATCTCTATACAATTCTAAATCAGAAAAAAAACACACACAATAGGGAAAAATTTAATTAAGCCATCAATTTTTGTAAAAACGTTTTTAGAAAAATATGCCAAAGATGTGATAGCTATGCCACTTAAGATACATTGTTGAGGAACATTTTGTTGAAGGTATGTTATTCTGTAAATTAGAAAGCATCACAACCTCCGGAGATATTCTTCATAAGCAAAAAAATTACTTCAATATCTTTAATATTCCAATACAGAACATAACATCCTGTACTGCAGACTGTGCTCCTAACATGATGGACAAGAAAAGCGGCTGTTTAAAGATAAGAATCCAGAAATGCTTCTTGTGCATTTTCTAATATAGCTCCATAGGGAAAACTTGGTAACCAAAAATGTTTGTCCAGTTCTCAATGAAGATTAAATTCGGTTATAAAATATGTCAATTGTATCAAAGCTAATGTCGAATGTGACATTTCAAGTTAATTTGTGAAGTACAAAATAATTCATACTTTTTATAACTAAATTTAATACTTCATTGAACAAATATTTTTGGCTACCAAGTTTTCCCTGTGGATTACACAATGCACAAGCAGCATTTCTGGATTTTCATCTTTAAACAGCCACTTTTCTTGCCCATCATGTTAGGAGCACGATTGGCAGCACAAGATGTTATGTTCTGTATTGGAACTGTATTGGTCATAATTAATAACATAGTTTTTTAGCTTAGAAAAAATATCTCTGGAGGTCGTGGTGCTTTCTTATGATTTGCAGAATAACATTTCCTCAAAAAAATGTTCCTTATTAATGTACCTTACATAAGTCATCAACAAGGCCTCAGTGCCTCACTCTTGCTCATTTTAACCATTCTTTTTCTGACAGTGTTGTTACTAAGGGGCACAGCTATCACATCTTTGTCATCTTTTTCTAAAACCGTTTTTACAAATGTTGATATTGACAGTTTAATTAAATGTTCCCCTATTTTGTGCTTTTTCCAGATTTAGCAATGAGCACGAATATTTGATAACTAGACTCAAGGGTACGATTAACACTTGCAGTGACAATTTGAGTTTTAGAGTAAATGTTTAAGTTTGTGTTGTTATAATAAAATATGGCAGATTTGTGTTGTATTAGTTTTTAAGTGAATGTTTATTTCTATTTTGTTATAATAGAATATGTAGCAAATTTTGTTTCTGCTAAAATGCTTAGTATTTATTTCAATAATCAAATAAATTATTGTTTTATGTTATTATTTTTATACCCCCAATGGCGCAAGTTTTTCATTACGTCACAGAGAGGAAATTAGTCAAAGTTTGTTGGGCAGAATGGTACCAATCACGAAATGAGAAACGTACACCGTTCCGAGTAAAGTTCATTTCCAACTCTGTTATAGGTATAAAAAAAGACAATATGAAGTGGGGCATGAGATTTTTAGACCAGCTTCGGTGGGGCATAGCTCAAAAAAGGTTGGGAAACACTGCCCTAGAAGGAAAGTATTGTAATCGACGGAAAAAAAATTCGAGATTTTCGCAAAAATACACGTTTTGAGGTCCCCTGAATCCATTGCAATGAATTGTTTTTAGTTTTGATCATGATTTACATCTGTGTAGTTTGTATAAAGTTTGTGTCTGTTCCCTCCTTGGTGTCATCATGATGTGGACGCATTGTAATACTAAAAAACAATCCACATTTCCTTCAAATGCCAGTGAATTTGCATACCTATCAGGAATACCTCCAATAAAGCCGTATAATCGAAATTTACGTCCGAAACGATTGGATAATGAATGAGAATTAAATTTCGTAAATGGTAAATGGTGGAGACGAGCGCTTGCGGTTGCCCACCGTTTTACTGTTGCATTTCCACTTCGGTTAACGGCCTTTATGACACCTGGACTTTACTGAGTGCCAAACAAAACCTAATAAAAGTTACTGTTGACATAATGGGTTTATAATAAGATTATAGTGTTAATAGCAAACGTGCAAAGCGTTTTGTGGTTTAATTCTTAAAAATTAATTGTTCTTCATGTTGTAATCCTACCTTTGAACTAAATTGTTGCTTGGTACTTGGTTAGAACCTCCAGGACACTTGATGCTCTCAATTTTGATTCCATTGTCCCTTAAATCCTGAAAAATACAATTATACTACAGAATAATACTGCCTTTACCATAACAAACACGACAACGTTCAAAACAGATCATTATTCAACGGGTACAAAACAAATTTGTTCCACTTGTTCCACGCAACTGAAAACTGTCTGCGTTGTAGATTACGGGTGGCGTTTCAGCTTTTTCAGGGACCGCCTAGGTACTATATACAGTGTATAGTGTAGACTGTAGACGTAGCGTATTCGTATAGCAAGCAATTGCAAATTTCATTCTGATCATTAAAGCCGTTTGTACGAGGTAACGATCCTTGTCGTACCTAACAATACCACAGTTGTACTCAGCTAACTTACATAATAAAGTATCTTCGCGAAGCGGCAAAAAGTCACAATACGATTGTGAACCTGTGCTTATTTGTATGTGACACAGGCGAATGCTTGTAACAGCATTCGAGATTCATTCGTTCACTACAGTATCCTTATAAAGGATATAATTTAAACAATATGCTTGAGTGGTCAAAAATTACAATCATAATGGATAATTAACGTTTTAAACGCAGAAACTTGTTTGTTTTCTCTAACCTATCAAATACAGCGGGGCTTGGATGCAGAGAAAGACACTTAATTAATTCAACGTCGACGGTACCTCTAAATACTCTATGAGACTAAATTTCATCGCGTTCTCTTGACCTGTCAATTGGTTTGGGTACGTTGACACCTTTGAAGAGGCGCCGAAATCCAAGCTAATCTAAACCAGAATGCTTTGGGACTACGTGCTCGAGATACACTCTGAATTAGTTTATGTTGTGCGCATTACGGACGATATTCTTATTTTCTTCGAATGCATATTCATAAGCAATTATGGGATAGCCGGTATCTGGTGAGGCAGATATGCCTTGCTGTACAGTCGTTTGAGTGGAGTCTTTTATGTTTTGCGCCGGTGTTGGTGTTGAAAGGCCCTGTCAAATTACTCGGAGGATCGAGTTAAAACGCACGGTTCGAAATATTGACGTGAGACAGCCTCTAATGGTCGGTATTATACGTTTAAATTTGATCCGTTTTAAGTTTTGATACGCGGTATCGACCGAATTGATTTTTAATTGGTGGACTAATGGAGCAGGGGTGATTTTTTCAGGGGTACAAAAGCTATTGGAGATATTTTTCGTTTCCATTTCTTGTCTAACAGTATAAAATGATAAATTATTAAGAATTCTTGTTCCAAAACAGTTCAGGTAGAATCTTGTTAATGTTTATAACATTCATGCCATTTTAATTGATCCTTTATTGAAAACGCGACCATTGGACGAAAGGAGTAAATTGTCTTAAGACCTGTTGGCCATGATGTTGGTAAAATTAAATTCGCCATTAACGAAGTCTTGCTTTATATGGTCAGGAGCATATTAAGCCTACGTGCTCATTTCGAATGAGATACAGTCGTATTAACGTCACCCTAAACCGCGATTTTAAACGCACTTATATTATTACATATTGCCCGAATACCACACAAATAACATATTGAATATATCAAGTACCATAAAAGAAAAAAAACGATACAGTTGACAAAAAAACGAAGGGCATCGAAATCAAATTCCTGTCAGTTGAGATTATAAGATGAGAAATGTTCCCATGAGCAGTTCATTCGAAAGGCGACATATCGTTAGTGCCCGTTTTGGTAACAAGTCGTTGTACTAATTTGAATAAAGGGACAAGTTCGGCGCCATTAGAAAAATGTCATGTGCAGGGTGAATTTCAATAATAAATTCTAATGGGTCTTTTGTTCGTCGAGCTCATTTCTCCTTGTCACCAGACAACACGGTCAACATCTGATAATACTAGAAGAATTAACACAACAAACCAACACTTACCCGTGCGGAATAATATCTGTCGCCATTGGTAAAAGTGAGATCGATGACAAGCTGTAAATTCGGCACCTTGTTCAGAAGGATAGAGGGTGTAAACCTGCAACCAAGTTAAAAAAAAAACGATAATACTGAATGATCCACCCGAAAAAAAAAATTAATCACCCTGACAGACGCCGTTTTAGAAACGTAAGTCCCAGTTAAATTGATAAATTGTTGGGGTGGCTAACGAATGATTTGTCTTGAAGAGACCCTCTCATCATTATTACGCCGTTAACACGGAGTTGAGTGCGTGATACAAAGAAGAAAAAACAAGAAAGAGCCCCGATAGGAACCGTCTGGTTGTTTTTAAATTAGTAAGGCTAATTAATTCCGAGCGGAGGGTGGATACACCCCATCTTCTCAGACACCCCTGCCACGCGAACATGGATTTATTACTCATCTTAATGATTGTTGATTGCTTCGTAAATTGTAGCTGAAGGCCTTCAAAGATATTAATTAGCATTACAATAGTTAGGAGGTCAATTTTTCTTTGGTAAATACCAAGAATTCGGTATAATTTGCTGAAAGAAGAACCAAAATCTACTTGAAAACATTGTTTTCGTTCTGTCAGAACGTAGGAGATTAATTTATTACACAGTTGGCGTAACGACAGAGCCGTACGAGTAAATTTATGGGCGTGAGGGTCCCCGGTTTGAATGCCACGGCGACATTGGGAATTTCGTCCTGTTATTTATGCCCAATTAATGCTAGAACGGAGATGAGTGGCTCATTATACATCCTGCGGGTTGCTTTAAGATGACAACACTTTAGATATGCCCGCCCCGAGTGCTCGATAACGTTTATTGGACGTTTATAACAAGTAAATTGGACCATAGAGTTCCTCAGAAATATAGTTTACAACATATCAACCAATAAGATTAATTATAATTCCCACCATGTTCTAATACCTAATAAAAAAAATATTATAGTGTTATATATGAATTGTTGCATTACTGAAACTGCTAATAATCAACATTAATATCTCAAAAGCTCTTGTTGAAATGCTCATAAAACCACAGGACAAAGACCATAGGTTCCTTTCTGACGGGTCTCCTGGCAATAGGATCGTTATTATGTTATAAGTATGTACAGAATCTACATATCCTAATAAAGAGTTATAAGTACTTACCAATGTTTCTTCTCCACCTTTGAGCAAATACTCTGTGAACAAAGAAAAACGATGCATCAGTAAGCCTGAAATAAACAGGAAGTCCCACCATCGACACCAAGATATTTTTTAACGAGACAAAGCCATTTAAATGAAAGATCTTGAAGCTAATACAAGATGAACCTCTTCAAAGATTAATTACCCGGTATTCATTAACTCATTACGGTGGAAACTTACGCCTGGTAATTAGGGGAGGCAGTCTGACGTGGTGATGGGATATATAAATAAATTAACGGAAGCTTGGTTAATTAATTAATTAATTTGCAGGATTTGAGATTTTATACAGCCTCAACGTCGCGTATGATGATATGGGCCGCACAGATGCATGTGGCGTCCTCTACAGCTACTCGAAAAGGGTGGACTCTTGATGAGGTGTGAGAATTTGTCGCGACACCTTACCTGACCACCGCGTCGGTGTTTTACATTATTTATAAGCACCGTTATGGACGATATCAGGCGCCGCAACCCGCTGTGACCCAGACGAAACAATACCACGATTTGCACAAATTAATATTTAAAGTATTTGGACGTTAACGGGGCGAGGATCCCCCTGGTGCGCGAGGACATAAATCTTGTCGCCTTTATCTAAAATAATTATCTTCCAATTACGGAGGTAAACAATTTCTGACGCCGTGAACGAGAACAAAGTGTCACGGTAGATCTCGGGTCTACACTTTCAAAATGGACTTCAAAACTACAAACCCCCGGGTGTGTAGTTTCAGAGCATTCGATCGCCGAGCGCATACATACACTAAAACCTCTAGCCGGCCAGCTGGGAATAGGTGCTTCTTAAATATAAAAGTTCTCCGTTTTGTCGAGAACGAATCATTAAAATATTTAAATATTTAGGTGTGTCGGAATACCTACAGATAACCCCGCTCTGTGACCGAATAGTTTGAAAGTATAGACCCTGGTTTGCTGACCAGAGGTCAGGGTGCTCGCGTCTTGTAATAATCCTTCTTTTTGAGCTGTCATCAGTCGTCGTGTATTAATGAGCTCGACCGCCTTGTACTCACGTCTCGACTAAGTATATGGGGCGCCTGTCGCAGGAGATAAATGCCGTGGCATGCTCGCGCTTGTTCACCAGGACTCGACTTGAGCTTTTTAGCACCGCTCATTACCGCCAATTACACGCGTACAGCTTAGCCTTACGCTACGTGGATTGTATTACGAATAACTAACATTCGAATGTGAACTTTACGCAGCGACATTGTACGAAAAGCTTCTGACGACACCGTCACAGCAACTGAGTCAAATTTCAATGTTTCTGCAGTGAACGGTGCACCAAAGTGAACCAAAGATACACCAAAGTGAACAGTCTAAATTCTAAAAAAGGAATGTGGACTAAATCAATCTTAATTCTTAGATGGGGATGGTGGTGTTGGGTATAATGAAGTCCAGCCCTCCCGTGATCATAATTTTTCACCAAAGGGCCCTTCTGAAAACATCAGAAAACAATAAATCGACAACCGATGGAATTTTACCCGCAGTGGGACATCCGATGCTGTCTAAACCCAGCAGACGAATCGATTAACGTGGATATGTAGAGACACACACATATTGCAAAGACGAAGACCCAGATAGCCATCGGTAGCAGTGACGGTGTTCTGCTCACCAACGGCGCTAAGTACTATCTACTTCTCACTAAACAACATCTTGATTTCTATCATTTGGACCAACTTTTCCTTAAGAAAAAAAAAAGAAGATCTAATGTACTAACAGTAAAACAACTGGATGCTTCTGGTGTTCCAAATGGTGTGTGGTGGCCTCGATGGAGACAGCAGTAAAGAGTTGATTGATAGGTAGGTCCTCGCTCCAGGTGTGGTCCCCTGGCCTGTCTGTCCTCTCATATTCACTTTGTCACGTTGACGAATGCGGCGTTAAGCTGTCACGTGTCAACAGACTGTTGCACAATAAATCGAAGCGATTATGATATAAGGCGCCCAACGAAGTCATGATGACTCGGGCGCCTCGTCTACACTTTGATTTACGCAACCGTTTCTATTTATTTGACAGGTATATTGTACCGGTTTGAAATGATGTCGCACTACTATCTTACTTTTGTTGCCACTCGGATAAAACCGATGAAACTATATGCCTCTGTTTTCATAGTAATACACAGAATTGTGAGGTGAGATGGTGAGGAGTTCTGAGACTGGTATTGAAGACTCTGGAATATGAACTGGTATCACTTTTGTCAAAATCAGGTGAATCCAAACGAAGATGTATTCCGATTGCGGTTGTTAGATTGTCACCAAAAACAAACCCTTCTGTCCCGTGCTAATTCTAAATATGTATACCAAGTTTCCGAACGATTCGTTATATCGTTTGGGCGCTATCGTGTTCACAGACATAAGGGTGCTGGTACAAAATGTGACCTGAAATTCATAGGGTAACAGCGCGGGCATATCTCGAAAAACCTTTGAATGATTTATGGGCCGAAGTGTACCATTCACTAATGGCATTTGGAAAATTTCAATTAAAATCGGAATAATCATCAATTCTGGGCGCTAGGAAGGTGCCGATTCTCTAGTTTAACATAAATATGTCAGCAGATTGGGACTAACGGCTCAACACCCGCTGTGTTCTTCGATTACTTTAAGATACTTGCAAATCAAAACATCCGTATAAGTTTTGCTAACCAAAACATTCAAAATCTGTGGAGATGAAAAGATTTAGATGAAGTTGAATTACAAAACCAGTACAGTCCCCACCAGACACAATTCCTCCCAACAATTAAAGTACGCTAATTAGGAAATTGCGAATTCACCACAGGAGATTGACTTTTGCCCATAACGAAGTGCTGGAAACGCAGATTGCCTAAGTAGACAGCGCGTCCAAGATCTTTTATGGTGTTTGGGTTTCGTACGCCAACAAACACTGCCGTTCCATCACCAGAGGGGTAAAAGATGATGAGGGAGGTTATAATACGTCGAAGGCGCCCCGCTGCGTCCAAAATGTAAATGACGTGCGTGCGTGTTTTTATTTACAAGCCTATTTTCGACGGCGGCTTCTTTATACCATTAACGGAGCCGTCCTCTTGAGAGCCGTTATAAATATTCATCTTCTAAGAGGAAACGTGGAAAAGTATTATTCTAGAAGCCGGTTGTTCTAACCATTTCGGTGTTATCAATTAAACGTAGATACACTTCGTAAATTAGCTTGTCTAGGTTTGTATCACAATTTATTGACTCCTACATCGGGTTTTGGGATAAATTTAACAATTCTGAGCATAAAAAATTGATGATAAAAGCTATTTACTTATACATGAAGGCCAACAAGGATAAAAGACCACAAATCCTGGATCCTAAAAGAAAGAATCGACTCTTTTTCTGGGATCGCTACCTTCAGTAACGACCAAATGCATGGTGTCCTGCTGCGAAAACGGAGATACCAACAAATTTCGGCAGTACGAGTGAGTCGCGTCCCATTGGCCCGCTGCGACGGAATGTCTGCCGAACAATGCGCATTATAAACACGCATTTTTATGGCTCTTGTGTATGTTTTAACTGTCGATATTAATCAACTGAACCTTGCTGGTATTTATATGGATTTATGGTCGGAGTCGGCATAGACTAAGGGATGATTTAACATGGTCTCCAATCAGGAATAAATAAACTTCCTTCAAAATATTTTGATGTGTTGAGATATATGACATCATAAGTTCACAAGGAAATAAGTAAATAGTATGCTGTTTATAGATAGATGTCAAAAATGTCGTGTTGTAACCTAACCTAAATCCGTCAAGATTGGACCATTGCCACTGACATGTAGACGTAAAATGTTCTACAAATGTATACCATCAGAAAATTCGTGGACGTTCTCTATAGAACATTAACCAACGTCCGTGGTTGTTGCCACTCATGCCATCACTTCACTGGTAAAGAAACATGCGTGCTCCTGCCAGGCGATGGTATAGGACCAGAGTTAATAGATTCAGTAGAGCAGGTATTCGTAGCACATAACATTCAAGTGGACCTCCTGAAACTCGACTGCTCAAAGCAGGATGAAAGTACCTTTTACGGTGTTGTGGACTGCATCAACCGTACTGGCTTGTGCATCAAGAGTGCCTTCGACAATAACGAGCCAAGTATGCACGGCGAGTACCAGAACTACAACGTTAGATTGAGGGGTCTCCTAGACGCCTTTGCCAACGTCGCGCATATAAGATCCCTGCCTAATGTGCCATCAAAATTCAAAAATTTAGACATAATCGTCGTCAGGGAGCAAACAGAATCTGCGTACTCAAGTTTAGAGCACGAGAGCGTCAAGGGTGTTGTGGAACACCTCAAAGTGGTCACTTGGAAGAAATCCTGGAGGATAGCCAAGTTTGCGTTCGACTACGCGACGAAACTGGGCAGGAAAGCTGTGACCTGCGTCCACAAGGCCAACATCATGAAGTTGAGCGATGGTCTCTTCTTGGATTGCTGCAGGACCGTTTCAAAGCTCTATCCAACGATAAAATTCTCGTCAATGATCGTCGACAATACAACGATGCAGCTTGTCTCCAGACCGACACAATTCGACGTGATCCTAACACCAAATCTATACGGTAACATCGTAGACAATCTCTGCGCTGGGCTCATTGGTGGTGCTGGTGTCGTCAGTGGTGCGGCGTACAGTAGCAACTGCGTCATTTTCGAACCAGCTGCTCACCACACCTTCCAGTCAGCGGTTGGAAAGAATATTGCTAATCCAGTAGCTATGCTCTTATGCGCCTCGAGGATGCTATGGCACGTCAATATGATGGACGAGGGCACAGCCTTGAGACAAGCAGTCAAGAAGGTGTTAGCTGATGGGAAAATCAGGACACCGGACATAGGAGGAAAATCGACCACCACAGATTTCACTAAGGCTGTTATCGATACCATGGGAGACATCATAACAAAAAATAAACCTAAGACGTGATGTTTTCGGGTTATGTTTCGGAACTTGACCTTTCGCTGAGGGTGTTGTCTTCATCAATTGTCGATGAAGTAGTACACAGTTAGCGAAATGTCATAGTCAATTAAAAAGTATACATAATACCCGAGAGGACATTGTATAACCTAGTAGGATAATGGTCAGTGTATGTCGATTTGGCTCTTTTAATTATTACATTCGTCTTTTTGTCGTCCATTTGTAGTTTTTTTTTAACTCATATGTATGGCTGATGATAACACTCTGTTAAGGCTTGGATTATTATTATTCTAAACCATTATCATCAGTTTTACAGTAGACATACAATGTGGGTTAGTGCATTTTAGAAATTGTACAAAGAATACGATAGATCATAAAGATTAAAGACGCTTGTCACTTTAGTTAACGCACCAGTCTTGCGAATTAAAATTGCATTGTGTGCGATGCGAGGGGTATTGTTACAAGCCATTTGTATGTTCATTTTTGCCGGAGAATTCATTAATCACAGGTTGAATGGTTCGATGTGAATAACAACCGTTAACTCGGTCTATTGCATACTTCTTCGCAAAAATACGTACACCACTTTGTCGGAACAGAAGAAATTAAAGAAGTATAAGGAGAGTCTATGTTCTACAGCGTATATTCCGCAGTCCTAGTGAGACTATGATGAATATCTAATTATATGCAGAGCGGTAGCCTTTTTTTAAGTACACTCGTACCGACAGTACGGTATAATTTATTGCGACATTTGTTCTACCTATATTTATTGATACAGGAATAATTATACGTGCGTATCCGCTAAGGGCTATACATTCCAATTTTAATTGAATGGTGGAAGGTGTGGGTTTCAATATTTTAAGGCAAATACTTTGGTCATGAGCAATACTAGATCTTTATTCTTGAGTTGTAATCAAATGTTCACAAATTTGGATGATTTAACCACAATATTTCGTTCTGCGTGGAGTCCTGGCCCTTTTATGAGGTAAAGAAGGTGTTGTTACCATAGCAGTTGGTCAATTTCCTTGCCTCCACTTTGATACGTAGCAGAATCTGTAATAATGTAACATTATGGGTGAGTGAGATTTATCGAAACCATTAGTTTAGCAGAGAATAGTAAATGGCGTTGTAGGAAAAACGTTACTTCCTGAAAGTGTACCACAGGTTAATTTGCTTAATTCCACGATACAAGACAGGTACAATGTTTCAGTCCGCCTCTCACACTGTGTCTGTGGCGGGCCGATACACGTTGCCGCCAGTCCAGAGAACAACAAACTGAAACGGCACGCGAATAAATTCACATTCGGACGAGGACAAAAATGGATGAGTTATTGCCGCAATTCAATTCACTCAAACCGACCCATTAACATATATGATTATAGTACATAACTTCCCGTTATAAATTATTTATAAATTCTTTTGTTGTATTATAATTTTATTACCTGTCGAGGTTTGAGCGTACACACGAGATATAAAGAAAGTTATAGGGACTACACGACTACACCCCAGTATCCCACATCTGGACGATATTTTTTTACATCTTTTGTCAATGACTATTGCCATTTGGTTAAGTTTTAATGCAGTTACGCAAAGAGTCAGCAAAAGAGTGCAACAAGCCTTCAATCAACCATTTCTTTATTGTGGCACTATCAACTGGAGTAATCCAATTCACAATTCTAAAAGACTTATATAGAAGACTCGATAGGTCCATCAAAGAAGCATACAGAGAGTACATTTGGCAATAAACACGGGCAACAATACATAAAGTTCCCGTTCGGGCTGCGACAAGTCGCAAACGTGTCTGTGCGAGTGTGGCAAGTACCTGACGGAATTTAGCATTTAATGGTGCTAAAATGCGTGGCCTAGAGTTTTTAGTGTTCGGCCGGACTCTAGGCATGCCTGTTTTATTTATCGCTCGGGCAATAAATATTATTTAATGTTTGTTGCAATACGTGCGAGCAAGAGAGAAAGAGGAGGTCAGAAGACCGGCCGACGCAGCGCAGTGCACCGTTCGTGTGCCGCTCGCGTCACTCTGGCGTCTACACCTTATTTGGTGAGGACGAGGATGAGCGGTCTCAACGTCCCACGCAGGAGTAACTTGGAATCGCGATGCCCGACATACAGGCGCTGGAACCACGTCTCCTTGTGAACTAGCCAACCTTTTGGTTAAGCTGTTGGTCTCATTTTTGTGATGATTTCCCTCATCTTTGCACTTTTGACGTCTCCAGTACCAATTTTAAAGGTTGAGCGCGAACACACATAATTTTCTGGTTAGATCTGAAAGTAATGTTTACGGGCCGCGGAGAACTGACTCCACTATCAGTGCTCGGTCGGTAAACATGGGTAAAAAGTTTAGAACTGCGGTGTATTACCGGTCTCTACCTACTGGGTCGTCGCCATAGATTCGCGGATCAAACCGGGAGCAAATAACATAAATTCCATTGGCCGAGTGCTCGCGAATGCAATTTGTTTAACAGTAAAAAGTTTTCAGATGACGACGCATCGGGTGCCGGCGTTCTCTCGCGCCCGCGGTTCACCGAACTTATAAAACTGCATGCGTCGCGAACGAAACTTTGCACTGGATGGATATCGATCACGCGCCACCGCCAAACAACAACGGAACACCGGCGACACACTAACGTCCGATCGGTACGTGTCTTCGGAGCGCGCCACAGTGGCCCAAATAGCAAAAAGAACTATATGTGGAAACCCTCACATTGAATCTTGTCGGACCAATCGCATTCTTGTTGTTTGCGGAGCTCTGTCAACATAATATTATGAAGGGTAGACTTTTAGGCAGCGATTTCTCGCGAAATGCAATAAAATCTGAACAGCACACGCACGGTGCAGGAGGTGCAGGAGGAGCAGAGGAGCAGAGGAGCAGAGGAGCAGAGGAGCAGAGGAGCAGAGGAGCAGAGGAGCAGAGGAGCAGAGGAGCAGAGGAGCAGAGGAGTAGAGGAGTAGAGAAGTAGAGAGGAGTAGAGGAGTAGAGGAGCAGAGGAGCAGAGGAGTAGAGAGGAGCAGAGGAGCAGAGGAGTAGAGGAGACATATTTCCCATTTCTGAACCACAGGTAGCAAAAAATAAATTGGATGCAGTTAGTTTAAGTGAAAACTATAAAGATATCCAAAAGAACTATACATATCTAGAAGAACAAAACAACAATTTATGCATTCGATATACTTTGGCTTCGACAATAGAGCAAAATATAATTTATTATCAAGCGTAATACACATCGACTATGCACGTCGAACAGTCCGGTGCTTCGGAGCGAATCACACCATCATCAATATAGTCTACAGCGTAACAAGTACAATAATATTCATTCAAATCAATCGATGTGTCGTTTAGCTATATATGGAACGCCAGTCCTCGCAGGAGGCCCAAGTAATGCCAGTACTGCCGGTAAAGCGGTACGATGTTACCTTCCGATCAGCAGTGGCAACTCTGATGGCGCCACAGACCGACTGTGAATATTACGTTCAACGTAAGCGAGCTCTTGGAGTTATCGCAAGGACCACACGTACGTTGCATAACTACAGGGAATTCCTATCCACGGATTATCCTATAAATGTATATCGATGTGCTTTTAAAGGATTTATAGCCAACAGTGGTCAGTGCTGTATCTTTTATAGCACCAGATGTACAGTTACCCATGTAAAGTGTGCTGCTCCACTTCTAGGCCTGTCGTGCTGTCCTTGTAGAATATTTTTTCAGAAAAGAATATAAGATTCCTTGAGCACCGAGTGGATAACTGTCCCAAAGAAATTGCCCCAGTTTTGATTATCTTGTTGAGCAATGGAAGAAGAGTCAGTGGCCACTCACTTTGATCAAAGTTTGCCAATTTGCAACCATAGCAATGTTTGCAATGTTTTGGTTACCTTTTTCTCAGATCTGAGGTATTGCAGCAAATACCATTCGGTGTCCATAACACCTTTTGTCCGACTGTAGAGAGAGCGAAAAGAGCAATAACGAATGGGCCGTAAAGTGATCGGCCTTTTAGTATTGCCGCATTACAGTCATTCGATTTTAATGCACATGAACAATGGTACAGGCATGCTTGCATCCATCCCACCATCGGCTCTTTTCGCGCAGATTGGTCTCCTCATGGCGAAGCACAATAGCACCATAAGAAACATATGGAAGAATATGATTCGTTAATGAAGATATACGTCAATGCTTTCTAACTTTGAATGGTCACCAGACATACGTAAAGCATATGGCACACGCAGGTTGAATTATTCTTGTCTACAATGACCCCATTCTATTCAAAACAGTCACCGATGTTATTTTTTATCATAAAATACCTTTACCATCATCTTGGTCTTACGTCTCTTTATATCTGCTTGGTGAGAGTGGCAGAAGAGATAGTATGGAAGCTCAACGAATACTTTGAGAATATAGGCCCATTTAAAATTGCAAGCATTCCATGATGTAGAATTAGCAGGATAAATCATGTGGCTGAGCGTCGTGTTTGGTTCTGAGTGGGCTGAGCATTGTCCTGATCGAATGACTAGCATCTGTATAATTAAAACGCGTGTAATGGCAGGATTCGATCGCTACTGCATCGAGGGAAAATTGATATATGAAGATGGCGCACTTAATTTCGTATCGATTAACATATGGGGGACCACCCGTAATCGGAAAATTGGAGAATATACGTCTCGAGCCTATTTGTATTAGGACGGGCTTTCGTAGCGTCCCACTCAGTCCATAAACACGATTGACGAGCTCGTGTGGTCTATTTTTATTCTTCTATTACACCGGTGAGGTGTGGGCCACATAACAATAACGATGTTAATAATTCTATTAATAAGTTGGTTTATAAAAGACTCCATTCGGAGTGTCAGGAAATGTTGGTGCAGAACCAGGACGAGGAAAATCTCATGAAACTTTCTTAAGACCATAACTATGAAGTGACCCATAACTAGAATAATTTCATCAGGGCTACCGTTGGGTAGGTAATTGTCTAATGAAGTGTAATCTGTGTAGCAATCATTATACGCGTAGCCGTAGACACGATCACGGTAACATGATCTTATTCCTTAAAAGCAGTGTGGTCTCATCTGTTCGCAGCGTGTTTACCAATGTCTCGACATGGTAGTCCTGTTTACACACCCTCGCCCTCACCTCCTCCCAGCCGTGCCCGAAAAGAATAGAAATATTAATCTGGTCTCGTTAACTTTTGGCAGGCCAATAAATTCGCTTTATCGCGCCGCCTGCCTGTCCATGATTCTCTCCCGTAAGTTCGTAATGTCTAGAGTCTAGAAAGTATCGATGTTTACGGCCGGTGTCTTGGTTGAATCGGCGGCCCCGCGGTTGAGGATGGGTGAGGATATATAGCGGCATTTTGTCCGGGCGCACTGAACGAAAGAGATATACGTAAACTGAGCGAAACTTTGCACCGATTTCGGCTTTTTCGCTCACTGAAACGAAAAATACCCTGGTGCATTATTCATGTGGCCAGTCGACTGTTATTTTCGTGGAGTTGTTCTCCATGCAATCTCTTTATTGGAGATTCGAGTGAAATATCGATTTTATAATTATATGAGCAAGTATTTGGTTGTGGGGCGAGTGGCTCTAGCGGTAGAGTGCTGCTCTCCTGCTAGGAAGTCTTGGGTTCAAATCCAGGCATCAGCTGAAGATCCTCGTCCCACCGCCTTTCGCAAGAGGCGTAAAACCGTGGGTGTCGGCAACCAGTTGAACACCTCTGGTTGTCGTTATCAAACAGTATGTAAAAATGGGTAAGCACAAAGGGCCAATAGGTGCAGCGGAATAAACCGCACCCAAAACAACTACAACAAGTATTTGGTTGACATCTATAAAATCCTTAACTTTAACAATAGTATTAAATCATTTTTAAACGAAAACTGATTACATGTTACCCAAGGAGATGTAATTTCAAATTTACTATTTAGAAAACTGATTGAAACCTCAATGGGCTGGTTGCTTTCTAACAGCTCGAAGGGAATTACTATCCTCTGAGACTGTTGTGTTTCAGGAGCCATAAATCTGGGTGTTGCGGCGCACGGTTAATATACTTTTCGGTGGCGGTAACTACTTGAAACCGCCCGCAAGGTGCCCACTCGAGCTTGTCCACTTGACGTTAGAAACAGTAATTCATGTCGACTTAATTGTTATTAGATGACTTCTCGATTTGAGGCGTAATGTTATGGCCTCTCGCTCGCCTCAAGTAAATTGTCTGAGACTTAGTTTTAATAGTTTTAAGTACACTCAAGGAAAAGAAGATCTTGAGGGTTCAAATAAGTTTGGGAACCACTGCTCGAGATATAACATAAGTTCTCTAAAAAGTCCACCCCTTGCATTCTTCTCTGACATTCCTCATCTTAAATCTCATAAAACATAGTAAAGAAATCCTAATATTGTCGGAGACAATAAAAAATATGTAGAAGGGTAGATTTTGGGTGGTCACAACCCTGTTTTCCTAAACTGTGTAAGGGTGCAGACCCCCTACGGTCTAAAATGCACAGCACAACGGTATTTTGTCGGACGGCGTGAAATCTTGTTTTCCGTCTTTGGAACACCGTAAAAAATCATTACTTTGTCTTTGATATGTTTATAAAGCGATTTTTTATTGTTATAAGTGCAGTAAAGTCGCATTTTTTATTAGCTGTTAAAAGTTGTTTAGGACGAGCGTTGGGAACACACAGTCTATTTCGATATTTCGGTGGTCTTTGTTTCATCTTATTAGCCTAGTGTCGGTTCAGCTGTCCCCGCATAATAAGTTTAAATTATGTTAACACACGATCAGGTCATTAAAATGTTTCTCACGTGTCCCCGCGAATTTCGCGCGAGAATTGTAAATCGCTTTATTGTACCGACAATGACTGGTAATCCCGAAAACGTAATGAATTCAGGGAAATTTGACTATTGTGATGATCATTTGTTGCGCGAAAGAGAAATCCCCATATGGCCATTAATTGATTAATTGTTTTGTGATTGCTTTGTCAACAGAGTGAAGCTTTAATTAGAAATTTCGGCACAAAAGAAGCGGTATGTTAAATCAATGTCTTTCGAAAAAAGACATTGAGAGATCATCAAAACCTTGAACGTAGAACGTTATAGATTCATTTATCATTCGGTTTGTAAGATGAACAATAATGACACATAATCTAAAACAATAACAGGCTGAGGTATCTTTCGCAATGACACCGGACACGATTATGATGTGGAATGATTTATGATGAGCCGTCATCATTGTCGGCCCGTGCAGACGTCCGCGTATATTCGCATGTTGCGGTCGCACATCACATCGAGGGCGGACATCAGAGAACCCCACGCACCTTCTACTGGCGCCTGTAAGACGCACAACTGTCCATAAGCAATGTCCATAATGGCTGGTTTACACGTTGCCAGCGACTAGCATGCCAGTTGCTACGGCACTAGCATGTCACCATTGGCAAAGGATTGGGAAAGTCCAGTGGTTATTTACACGTTGCTGATAACTGTCATGCAAGTGGCGGTCTTTCTATATAATGCCAGTTAACGGACAATGTCGTGCCAGCAGGAGGAATCAGAATTTTGGCGATCCATTTTAGGGCCCTTTTTATCATTTCGGCCATAATTTATAATTATTCAATTTTCAATATAAACTGAACACTGCACTTTGTCATAATAAACTTGGACTGGCTTGGACTACCAACTGGCTTGAAACTGTTTACAGAGTGCAAGCATTTGCGCCAGTTCAAAAAAGTGGTGGGGAACTATGCCAGTCTGCCAGTGAATGAAATAGTTTTGTTTCGCTGGCATCGCCAGTAACTGGCACAACTAGCTTGCTAGCCGCTGACAAGATGGTGTCTACACCTTGCATGTCGCTTGCCAGTAGAGCTCGCCAGTCACTGGCAAACTCTACTGGCAGGCGTACTGGCAACGTGTAAACCAGCCATAATGCCTGGTTTGCACGTTGCCAGCGACTAGCTTGCCAGTTGCTACGGCACTAGCATGTCACCATTGGCAAAGGATTGGGAAAGTCCAGTGGCTATTTACACGTTGCTGATAACTGTCATGCAAGTGGCGGTTTTGGTATACAATGCCAGTTAACGGACAATGTCGTGCCAGCAGGAGGAATCAGAATTTTGGCGATCCATTTTAGGGCCCTTTTTATCATTTCGGCCATAATTTATAATTATTCAATTTTCAATATAAACTGAACACTGCACTTTTTCATCCTAAGCTTGGACTGGCTTGGACTACCAACTGGCTTGGAACTGTTTACAAAGTGCGCCAGTTGCGCCAGTCCAAAAAAGTGGTGGGGAACTATGCCAGTCTGCCAGTGAATCAAATATTTTTGTTTCGCTGGCATCGCCAGTAACTGGCACAACTGGCTTGCTAGCCGCTGGCAAGATGGTGTCTACACCTTGCAAGTCGCTTGCCAGTAGAGCTCGCCAGGCACTGGCAAACTCTACTGGCAAGCGTACTGGCAACGTGTAAACCAGCCATAATACCTGGTTTGCACGTTGCCAGCGACTAGCATGCCAGTTGCTACGGCACTAGCATGTCACCATTGGCAAAGGATTGGGAAAGTCCAGTGGCTATTTACACGTTGCTGATAACTGTCATGCAAGTGGCGGTTTTGGTATACAATGCCAGTTAACGGACAATGTCGTGCCAGCAGGAGGAATCAGAATTTTGGCGATCCATTTTAGGGCCCTTTTTATTATTTCGGCCATAATTTATAATTATTCAATTTTCAATATAAACTGAACACTGCACTTTGTCATCATAAGCTTGGACTGGCTTGGACTACCAACTGGCTTGGAACTGTTTACAAAGTGCAAGCATTTGCGCCAGTCAAAAAAAGTGGTGGGGAACTATGCCAGTCTGCCAGTGAATCAAATAGTTTTATTTCGCTGGCATCGCCAGTAACTGGCACAACTGGCTTGCTAGCCGCTGGCAAGATGGTGTCTACACCTTGCATGTCGCTTGCCAGTAGAGCTCGCCAGTCACTGGCAAACTCTACTGGCAGGCGTACTGGCAACGTGTAAACCAGCCATAAGCCTATTCCACATAAGCAAAATGTTCATATTTTATTTATCCGCATATTAAAATTAATTACTAAGCGGTGATGGCACATTTGTACATTTCCCGTGAAGGACCGTCACATGATGAAGTGCTTTAGCAAAAGTGTCATTGGTGGAGGAAGCCTAAAGACCGAAGGATAAACATGTACCGACTCCTGGTGCCACTGGTGCCAACTAACACGCCGACTTCATAAATCATATTTTATGTCACTGCTTTGCAGTACGCAGTGCAGCGATAAATAATTTAATAACTTGTTTTTCAAGAAGGTGTTAAACATTAAATGCTGTATTTACGCTAAAACTAGTTGCGATCAACTAAATCTATCTACAAGTAAGCTTAAAAACTTTCAAAACGACCTGGAAACAGATGCACGATGCACAACACGTCAGAGAAACGAGATTGTTTATGTCATTTCTAAGGTTATTATTTATATTTTTACATTACACTCTGCCACAACACCCTATATATTCACCAGTGAAGTCTAAATAAATTGTTTGTGTCGGCTGTCGATCGGTATCAGCACCCATCGAAAACTCTGGGTATTTATAACTGGAAGGCGTAACCTTAACGTAATCACTGCGAATGATAATTACGGTTATGTTGCTGCAGCGGTAATTGATTTCTTTGTGGGCAGTGGGACAGCGGCATACGGAACACCGAAAGACTAGAGTTGTGACCAGTTGAATTTATTGCGTTTTAATATAGATACGTCAAATGTGTATGTATATCCTGGATTATGTCTTGGATACAACGATTTAACAGCGCTCTTAGTCGGTTGTTACAGTATTGTATGCTGGCGTTACACTCTCTCGAATTTATCTTGAAGAAGCGGCCATATGTTGAGCAGCCAGCTTTAATAAAATGGACCGTGTCCAAAAACGTAAGCGGCTTATCTCTTCTCGGGTTATTAATTCCCATGAACGGGTCCTGAGCAGTCAACAGGTGAAAATTCTTCTTCCTTTCCGTACCATGAAATTAGTTTTTCACTTTACCGCCGGCCGCAATGAAAACGGAAATTTATGGTGGACGTGTACAGGAGATCTTCCCAGCTATTATGTACGTTGGTAAATATTTTGACGGGACTTTTAATTGCTTAGCGCCGACATTCATCATGTAAATTAATATGATAATCGGACAAGGCTACTTAGCAGAGACTCCAACAAGTGTGAAAGTAAAAATAATGATCATAAACACCGCCGAGTTATTTTTATTATTCAACCGGTACTGTTTTTTCTTTCAACACGACGCGATGGTGTCACCAACAACGTCCACATAACACGTGCTAGTTTATTATGTTATTAATTTTATGATTTCGTTTTGTTTTTATAACATTTTTCAGTAATTATCTCCTCAACATTATTGAAGAAAAACGCCACAGAAGGTACATACATAAATCTAAAGTCTAGACTCTAGAGCAGTGTGTCCCAACCTGTGGTCCGCGGACCTCTGGAGGTCCGTGGGTCTATCCCAGGAGGTCCGCGGAAAAAAACGCAACAGATAATAGACCTATGGAGTAGCAATACGCCTACAAATGTCCAAAATCATCTACATTAAAAATTTCCTCATGAGGCTGAAGAAAGATTTTGAACAAACGCCAATCAAACTTATCAGGCAAACTCAACTTTTTGAATGAAATATTGCACCAATCAATGTCCAAAGGGTTGTACACCAGAAGAAATTTCCTCAGCAGGCTGAAGCAACCTTTTGGACAAACACCAATCAACTTCCTCGGCAAATTTCGCACATACGAGTGTCCAAGCGCATCTAAGTCATTAAAAAATTCCTCAAGAGGCTGGAGGGAGCTTTTGGACAAACACCAATCAAACTTATCTGGCAAAGTCAATTTTTTAAAGTAAATACTGTACCAATGAATGTCCAAAGGGTTATACACCAGAAAAAAATTCGTCAAGAGGCTGAAGCAATCTTTTGGACAAACACCAATCAACTTCCTCGGCAAATTTTGCACCTATGAGTGTCCAAACTCATTTAAGTCATTAAAAAATTCCTCAAGAGGCTGAAGAAAGCTTTTGGACAAACATCAATCAAACTTATCAGGCAAACTCAACTTTTTGAATGAAATATTGCACCAATGAATGTCCAAAGGGTTGTACACCAGAAGAAATTTCCTCAGCAGGCTGAAGAACCGTTTTGGACAAACACCAATCAACTTCCACGGCAAATTTCGCACCTACGAGTGTCCAAGCGCATCTAAGTCATTAAAAAATTCCTCAAGAGGCTGGAGGAAGCTTTTGGACAAACACCAATCAAACTTATCTGGCAAAGTCAATTTTTTAAAGTAAATACTGCACCAATGATTGTCCAAAGGGTTATACACCAGAAAAAATTTCCTCAACAGGCTGAAGCAACGTTTTGGACAAACACCAATCAACTTCCTCGGCAAATTTAGCACCTACGAGTGTCCAAGCGCACCTAAGTCATTAAAAAATTCCACAAGAGGCTGAAGAAAGCTTTTGGACAAACATCAATCAAACTTATCAGGCAAACTCAACTTTTTGAATGAAATATTGTACCAATGAATGTCCAAAGGGTTGTAAACCAGAAGAAATTTCCTCAGCAGGCTGAAGCAACGTTTTGGACCAACACCAATCAACTTCGTTGGCAAATTTCGCACCTACGAGTGTCCAAGCGCATCTAAGTCATTAAAAAATTCCTCCAGAGGCTGAAGAAAGCTTTTGGACAAACATCAATCAAACTTATCAGGCAAACTCAATTTTTTAAAGCAAATACTGCACCAATAAATGTCCAAGGGGTTATACACCGGAACAAAAATTCCTCAAGAGGCTGAAGCAATCGTTTGGACAAACACCAATCACCTTCTTCGACAAATTAAACACCTACGAATGTTCAAACTCGTTTATATCGTTAGATCAGTCCTTCCCATTTTTTTAAGGGCGGAAATAAAAGGTTTTTGGGGTCCGCGGACCATGGTAAGATGGCGCTAGGGATCCGCCCTTGAAAAAAGGTTGGGAAACGCTGGTCTAGAGCATGCGCAGTGTCAATTAATGGGTTGACTCTTTTTCCGCGTGTTAATTTGAAAGATCGCGCGATCGCGGGCACTATTGGATGCATAAACACAAAATCTGTGAGCCATCTAGCGGCCATTCTATGAACCTAACTAGACTAAAAACTAGCTATGGACTCTTGAGTGAGCGTTTATTTGTTTCTTTACCTGTTTCAGCGGTACTTTGAAAGGTATAAAACTGGTCCCTGAGACTCTTTCGCCGAGGTTTTTGTAATCGGTCCACCTGAAATAGAGGCGAGATGTTAAAAGCTGTTGTACTGATGTTTGTTGTCATCAATCTTACAGTACAAGCAGGATTTCAAGCGGGGTGATTAAATGTGGCCCCCTTGCTTAAACCCTGACACAGCATTTGCGGCATATTTTAAATTTCATCATGTGTAGCCTGTACCGATTTGTCTTCGCCGCCAGGATCATTCCCGACAATCGGTCTCTGTTCAACGCTCATCCACATTACATAAACATTTCTCAGAAAATTATCTGAGTTTTTAATTTCAAAACAAACAAACTACAATGGTCGACAATGTTTTTCATACTGTTGATTATAGGGGGTTTTTTTTTTTTTTTAATTTTCTGCCAAAATATGACCAAAATAGCTATTTTAATGGTTCACGTAACTGACCCGCCATCTGTCGTAAAGTAGCTACGTCTGAAGAGTACGGAAGGCGATGGACATTACCTGTTAAAGATTGGCCCAAGTACTAACATGTTTTATTGTCGAAAAAGGAAAAATAAGGCTAATTGGAAAATAAAATAGAAAAAGTACGGTTGTAAAACAAAATATCAATTAAAGTGACAAAAAAAAAAGCTTACGGCTCCAGCGCCCTCTACATAACGATAGCAGAATGAGTAAAAATAAGGTTATGTTATAGTGTTAACATTTAAAAACCTTATATTTATGATAATACAAATAAATAACGTTAGTTTTCATAGTATTACCACAAATAAATTGAAACAAGCTCTCGATTTATATTTAAAATTGCTTAATTATGCAGTACTTATTTAAAAGTTCGAATACTAATGTTGACACGTGACCAAAATCAAGTTTGACGCACAGATGTTTTTTAATCAAGTATAACTCTTGTTTTGATTAGTAAATAATTAAAACTTACCTGTCTGGCACTTTATTTCTCTTACTCATTGTACTCACTGTTATTTATAATTTAAATATTGAAAAACCCAAGAAAAAACTATAAAATTTCACCACACATCTTTACTAAAGGTTATGTTGACATATACTGACAGAAAGTGCATTATTTTTACATAAATATAAAAAAACATAAAGATGATACAGATCTAACTAGGACTGCATTTTTCTTTATCTTCTGGTACTCTTCTTACTACTTCATAAACTTGTCGTTCAAAATCTGTCACCTCTTTTGGCTTTTTATAAGTAATTATTAGTGTATTACTTCTATGAGTAAACTGTATACGACTTTGTTCAGGTAACAGACTAACTCTATTCAATTCAGGTACATCTAACCTCTTAAAATATTTCTTATTAGTTGTTCTTACGACAAGACATTTATTTTCTTCATCCGCTGTCACTGAATATACTTCTAATGGATACGGGAGATTCCTTATTCGCCATTCTAAGATATTTTTTGTTATACGTCTAGATATAAAAGGCTGAAATGAAGTAAATTTTAGAAAAAAATCTTAAACCTATAACTGACATTACTTGATTACTGTTTTCTTTTATTACAAATCCTTCAGGTTTCAACGCAGAAGGTTCCGGATCACCAATTTCAATATCCCAGTCCCCCTCACTACCAAGGTCTGTTTTCCTACGCCAAGCCCTTCTGGTTAGCACTTGGGTCTCTGTGTTGTATTCCTCAACAAGCTCTACATCTGTGTCGAATTCGTAGTGCACTTTTTTTAGGTTATTATGCGAAATAGCAGACTTTTTTGCGTTTTTAATTTTTGATAACCAATCTGCCATCCTGTTTTAACTTTGAAATGTTGACAGGTGACAGGATCTAACATAGAAACGAGTGGTGGGGTGGACGCAAGTGTTTTGTTTTAGCGATGCTAGTGACACCTTGTGGCTGGTACATGGGCAATATATCCTATCTCTGACAAACCCCTGACCATATCCCTATGACAACTATCGTGTTTGGTCAATATTTTTGTCTCTATATTTTTAAACTATGCAGACATTATAAATTTGTCACTAGGAAAACCTATTCTAGTGTTTTCTTTTCTTTAGTGTCAGGTGTATATACACTTTTTCTACTTTGCATTCACAATGCACACATTGTAACACTGTTTTCGGTGTTATAATTAGCAAATTGTAACACCGTTTTTAGTAACTTTTTTCTAAGATTGGTGACATTGATATCAAATGCATGTCAAACGAAAATACACATAACCACAAAAGTAAGCACAAACTGATTTTTTAGAATCGCACAAACTGCGAAGTATGTATATTTTGATAAATATTTAAACATGCGTGTTGCATCGTTTCGTACTACTAGTATATGATGGTATATAATAATTATCAATAATTACTTTTTCACAGATATTTGAATTTAAGTGACAGATGACAGTGTTACCAACGGTTGCACCCATAAATACTCTAGATTGGAATTTTACCTAATATACTTCTAAATTTTTATAAAATTAATGACGCAAAGTAGAAAAAATAGTATATTACACTCGTTTTATAAGACATATTGGCGCATTCGTTCACAATTAGCAAATTGTAACACCGTTTTTAGTAACTTTTTTCTAAGATTGGTGACATTGCTATCAAATGCATGTCAAACGAAAATACACATAACCATAAAAGTAAGCACAAACTGATTTTTTAGAATCGCACAAACTGCGAAGTATGTATATTTTTATACATATTTAAACATGCGTGTTGCATCCTAGGTTTCGTACTACTAGTATATGATGGTATATAATAATTATCAATAATTACTTTTTCACAGATTTTTGAATTTAAGTGACAGATGACAGTGTTACCAACGGTTGCTCCCATAAATACTCTAGATTGGAATTTTACCTAATATACTTCTAAATTTTTATAAAATTAATGACGCAAAGTAGAAAAAATTGTATATTACACTCGTTTTATAAGACATATTGGGCGTCTTATAAAATTTGTATAATAATATACTATTTTGAGTTAGTCCAGATAGTTTAAAAATACACTGCAACTAGTATTGATTTCACAGTCGAAAATATAAGGTTTGAAATAAAACATTTGTCTGTCAGTAGAAAATTTTATTTGAATTTTATTTGTAAAAAATGGCAAATAAAAAAAAAGTCCTTCAACATTGGTTGTTCAAATGGTACAAGGCTTTTATTAAACTGATGATATAATTAACAATAAGTGCATAATTATTACTCTAGAAAGTAATGGCTAGAACTTCTGCAGATATAGAGTCAACGCTACTATTTTTAATAAGATTCATTAAAAATTCTTTGGATTAAATCTATACAAACAGTTCTATGTTATACTATGTAAAAATAGATTATGCTGTATGTATAAAATATAGAAGTGTAGTATACTAGTGAAGTATTTTACTTGGCTCCCACGCTTACTATCATTAACACAGCCAATTTTATTATAAGAACAGCATGTGATTATTATTTTCAATCACATGAAACAGAATATACACCGAAAAGATAGTACACAAAACTTTGAGCAGTGTACTTTATAAAGAATAAAAAAGATAGAAATCTATATACAGGGCCTACAACAAAGTATGTATTTTTATACTATCACAAACTGAACACATTCACATAATTCGTATCCTCGATTCGTTAATCACAAGGTCTGATCACCAAAACATGACAAAAAATGCACATTTATATTACAGATACGTTTTCGACTGTTTAAAATGGCATTTCCTATACCTATGAAAAGAAGTATTAACAAAAAATGCATATAAGTAAAAGCTACCTAAATAAAAAAAAACTCAAAGTAAAAAAAATGTAACATATGTTCAATAAAAGAAATCTCTAGTGACCATGAAAACTACTGTAGGTTATATAGCAAACTTTTTTTTACAACTAGAAATAATGTAAACAAAATAACAATTTTTCAACAATAAACAAAAATATCATTATCTGTACTGATAATCTTTACTATAATTAAAACTTGTCAAATTTGTATAGAAAAACAATTGTTCTTTATCACTCTGCCATCTTAAAAGGGACTTATCTACGTTCTCTTACTACAATTTTGTATATAAATATCCGGCCAAGTAAAATACAATAAATCTGTGGTTTGACAAAATGAAATTTGCACAAATTGCTGCATAAAGCTGTACATTTATAACGATATTCTTAGGTTGGTACTGCATTGTAACACATAAATAAAATTTTAAAACATGCAACACCATATTTTCATGCTCCATATTATAGCTGAATACCTATTTTATGTAATACATGTCTAATATGTGTAAAATTTGCGACACCTACCAATATTACGCTGCATCTTTTGCAGATGTTTCAAATAAATGTTACATAAAAATATATTTTTATCCACTACACATCTATTATTAAACTGTTACAAAAAAATAACAAATGTTAGAAAAAACTTAAAGCTAATAGGAACTATTGTTGAAATATAATTTTTATTGGCAATTTTCGAGTTATGCAATGATCTAAAAATGCTCATTTTCTTTTTGTATAGACTTTTCAGAGTACTAATAGATAGACAAAACATTCAAATACTTTATTTATTAAATTAAAAACAAAAAGCATTTGTGAACTGAATAATTTTTTTAATACCACAAAAATTACAAATAAACACAAATTCTGATAAACTTAACTCTTATTTTAAGACTGAAATCCTAACTCCTAAATATTATGATGCAGTGCAAATAGAAGCATGCCTTTCTACACTTTAAAGATGTATTACTATAGTTTATTGTTAACTATAGTGTCTATAGAAAGTCGTAACGGAATGGAACTTTTTAACGGTATCAAAGAAAATATGGCACAGTACAAAACAAGGAAACAAGCAAAAAAAAAACAAGAAATTATTTGCACTACACACTTTACATAATAAATAATATTCTCACTGTACATAACTTACTCCTGAAATAGAAAATTGATCACTATATCAAATTTAAGTAGAATAAATTAACATCAACATTTATAAAATAAACATACAAGTACCTAAATACTTATATTGCCGGAAAATACTCTACCAGTAACGTCAAAACGAATAACGTATAAAGTAATTTTGAAAACGGCAATGAGATTCGAATTTCTCGAATTTCCCATATAGAAAAACAGCCCAACAGGTTTATATATCATCTAAACCTCCTCCCGGAACACCTTCCTTCACTTTATCCAGGACATTGTTCACATAATCCGTTGTCTGCCCAGCTATCTTCGAATCTAAACAAATAATACAGGACATGTTAAAATTTTGAACAAAAAAAAAAAACAAACAGCTGTTGAATGTTATAATTATTTTTCGTTTAGTATTACCTCCAATTGTGGGATCGGGCACTAAAATATAAAAGAAAACATTGTTACTCATCAAGCAAAAAAAAATCCAATTAATTAAAACAATTTTTTATGTGACAAAATAAATCAATAAAAGAACTATTTTAAAAAAGTGCCCTCGTTTGGCAAATGGTATAATTAATTTTTATTTATTCTTTGATCCCAGAAAAACATAAATTCTACAATTATACAGGGTAATTTTCTAGAAAAAAAACAAAAAAAACAACTTACGTGTAGCAATTTTTGCAACTTTGTTAATGTTGCTTGTAATCTCTTCCTGGGTCTCCAATGGACTAGAAATTTTAACCCCCAAAAGTTGCTTGATTTGATGAATTCCGCTCATAAGACGTTCTGAAAGTCAAACAACATTTTTATCATTTAAGAGAACAGGTATTTTAGTCAGATTTTCTAGTGAATTTTTAATAACCTCTATTTATAATTAAATATGAATTATATAATGAATAAGGATGACAGAGCTTGTTTACAATAAAAATAGTGAGGTTATACCAATACCAACGTCCCCGCCCATTTGACTGCTAGCGACCTCTGGATTGACACCATCTACACAAAATCAAAAGCCGGATACAATAAAGCTACCACTTACTATGTTCATTTTCCAATCCATGAAGTTTAATCTTATTAGCTTCATGCTGGGCCTTCTTCTTCAAACGGCAAGCCCTAGAAGCGAGTTTATTCTTCTCCTTTCGCGATTTCGGCCTGATGTTAAACGGTAACTCGCTGACAGGCGTCATATCGTTAATAATCCTGCCGAGTTTGTCCAGTTCCTTGCCGATGTTGTACAGTTTCCTGGGATTTGGCGTCAAATCGTTACCGTCGCCTTTTCTCGCTTTTCCGCTGTGTTTTATGCCCCTCACGGCGCATTCCGTGCTGAAAACCGGGTCGGTTATCTCGTTGAGGATATGGGGATTCTCCATTTTCGTTTTCATGACTAGCCGTTGTCCTTTTGGACCTTTAGCCTGGACGTTGTATTGCCAGAAGTAACGTTCTTTCTTGTTTTGTTTTGAATGTTCGTCCTCATCGTCTGAGTCACCTGAAAATGTATGGTGTAGGACAGTGTTTCCCAACCTGGGGTCCGTGGGTTTATCCCAGGGGGTCCACGGATAAAACGCAACAGATAATAGATCTATGGAGTGGCAATACTACTCCACCAACTACCTACTTTGACAAACTTAGCACCTACGAATGTCCAAACTCATCTACGTCATTAAAAATTTCCACAAGAGGCTGAAGAAAGATTTTGGACAAACACCAATCAAACAAATCAGGAAAACTCTACTTCTTGAATGAAATATTGCACCAATGAATGTCCAAAGGGTTGTACACCAGAAGAAATTTCCTCAACAGGCTGAAGCAACCTTTTGGACAAACACCAAGCAACTTCCTCGGCAAATTTAGCACCTGCCAGTGTCCAAACTCATCTAAGTCATTAAAAATTTCCTCAAGAGGCTGAAGAAAGATTTTGGACAAACACCAATCAAATTTATCAGGAAAACTCAACTTCTTGAATGAAATATTGCACCACTGAATGTCCAAAGGGTTGTACACCAGAAGAAATTTCCTCAATAGGCTGAATCAACCTTTTGGACAAACACCAAGCAACTTCCTCGGCAAATTTAGCACCTGCCAGTGTCCAAACTCATCTAAATCATTAAAAATTTCCTCAAGAGGCTGAAGAAAGATTTTGGACAAACACCAATCAAACAAATCAGGAAAACTCAACTTCTTGAATGAAATATTGCACTGATGAATGTCCAAAGGGTTGTACATTAGAATAAATTTCCTCAACAGGCTGAAGCTACCTTTTGGACAAACACCAATCAACTTCCTCAGAAAATTTAGCACCTGCGAGTGTCCAAACTCATCTAAGTCATTAAAAATTTCCTCAAGAGGCTGAAGAAAGATTTTGGACAAACACCAATCAAATTTATCAGGAAAACTCAACTTCTTGAATGAAATATTGCACTAATGAATGTCCAAAGGGTTGTACATTAGAAGAAATTTCCTCAGCAGGCTGAAGCAACCTTTTGGACAAACACCAATCAACTTCCTCGGCAAATTTAGCACCTGCGAGTGTCCAAACTTATCTAAGTCATTAAAATTTCCTCAAGAGGCTGAAGAAAGATTTTGGACAAACACCAATCAAATTTATCAGGAAAACTCAACTGCTTGAATGAAATATTGCACCACTGAATGTCCAAAGGGTTGTACATTAGAAGAAATTTCCTCAACAGGCTGAAGCAACCTTTTGGACAAACACCAATCAACTTCCTCGGCAAATTTAGCACCTGCCAGTGTCCAAACTCATCTAAATCATTAAAAATTTCCTCAAGAGGCTGAAGAAAGATTTTGGACAAACACCAATCAAACAAATCAGGAAAACTCAACTTCTTGAATGAAATATTGCACTGATGAATGTCCAAAGGGTTGTACATTAGAAGAAATTTCCTCAGCAGGCTGAAGCAACCTTTTGGACAAACACCAATCAACTTCCTCGGCAAATTTAGCACCTGCGAGTGTCCAAACTTATCTAAGTCATTAAAAATTTCCTCAAGAGGCTGAAGAAAGATTTTGGACAAACACCAATCAAATTTATCAGGAAAACTCAACTTCTTGAATGAAATATTGCACTAATGAATGTCCAAAGGGTTGTACATTAGAAGAAATTTCCTCAGCAGGCTGAAGCAACCTTTTGGACAAACACCAATCAACTTCCTCAGCAAATTTAGCACCTGCGAGTGTCCAAACTCATCTAAGTCATTAAAAAATTCCTCAAGAGGCTGAAGGAAGCTTTTGGACGAACACCAATCAAACTTATCGAGCAAACTCAAATTTTTTACAACAAATACTACACCAATGAATGTCCAAAGGATTACACACCGGAAGAAATTTCCTCAAGAGGCTGAAACAATCTTTTGGACAAACACCAATCAACTTCCTCGGCAAATTTAGCACCTGCGAGTGTCCAAACTCATCGAAGTCATTAAAAAAATCCTCAAGATGCTGAAGAAAGATTTTGGACAAACACCAATCAAACTTATCAGGCAAACTCAACTTCTTGAATGAAATATTGCACCACTGAATGTCCAAAGGGTTGTACATTAGAAGAAATTTCCTCAACAGGCTGCAGCAACCTTTTGGACAAACACCAATCAACTTCCTCAGCAAATTTAGCACCTGCGAGTGTCCAAACTCATCTAAGTCATTAAAAAATTCCTCAAGAGGCTGAAGAAAGAATTTGGACAAACACCAATCAAACAAATCAGGAAAACTCAACTTCTTGAATGAAATATTGCACTAATGAATGTCCAAAGGGTTGTACACCAGAAGAAATTTCCTCAACAGGCTGAAGCAACCTTTTGGACAAACACCAATCAACTCCTCGGCAAATTTAGCACCTGCCAGTGTCCAAACTCACTTAAGTCATTAAAAATTCCCTCAAGAGGCTGAAGGAAGCTTTTGGACGAACACCAATCAAACTTATCGAGCAAACTCAAATTTTTTACAACAAATACTACACCAATGAAAGTCCAAAGGATTACACACCGGAAGAAATTTCCTCAAGAGGCTGAAACAATCTTTTGGACAAACTCCAATCAACTTCCTCAGCAAATTTAGCACCTGCGAGTGTCCAAACTCATCTAAGTCATTAAAAATTTCCTCAAGAGGCTGAAGAAAGATTTTGGACAAACACCAATCAAATTTATCAGGAAAACTCAACTTCTTGAATGAAATATTGCACCACTGAATGTCCAAAGGGTTGTACACCAGAATAAATTTCCTCAATAGGCTGAAGCAACCTTTTGGACAAACACCAATCAACTTCCTCGGCAAATTTAGCACCTGCGAGTGTCCAAACTTATCTAAGTCATTAAAAATTTCCTCAAGAGGCTGAAGAAAGATTTTGGACAAACACCAATCAAATTTATCAGGAAAACTCAACTTCTTGAATGAAATATTGCACCAATGAATGTCCAAAGGGTTGTACACCAGAAGAAATTTCCTCAACAGGCTGAAGCAACCTTTTGGACAAACACCAATCAACTTCCTCGGCAAATTTAGCACCTGCGAGTGTCCAAACTGATCTAAGTCATTAAAAATTTCCTCAAGAGGCTGAAGAAAGATTTTGGACAAACACCAATCAAACAAATCAGGAAAACTCAACTTCTTGAATGAAATATTGCACCAATGAATGTCCAAAGGGTTGTACACCAGAAGAAATTTCCTCAACAGGCTGAAGCAACCTTTTGGACAAACACCAATCAACTTCCTCGGCAAATTTAGCACCTGCGAGTGTCCAAACTCATCTAAGTCATTAAAAATTTCCTCAAGAGGCTGAAGAAAGATTTTGGACAAACACCAATCAAACTTCTCGGGCAAACTCAATTTTTTAAAGCAAATACTGCACCTATAAATGTCCAAAGGGTACACCGGAAGAACCTTCCCAACTCTTTTCAAGGGCGGAAATAAAAGTTTTTTGGAGGTCTGCGAACCACGGTAAGGTGGTGAGAAAGTAAATTGCCGATCTCAGGTTTACTATTTTTCATTCATTTAATAAAGAAAGTAAAGAAAAAAAACAATAATAAACAATTATAAGTTCATGTTTATCAATTAGATATGATTTAGAGAGCTGATAAGATTAATAATAGATTAATTTAATTAATTAATATGAAATATTATATACAAATTTACACTTTTATTTCTGCTTTTCAGTGCTGACCTAATTATTATCTGTATGACTATAGCACACTCAACAATTTATTAATTATGATTAACACTGTTTACTAAATAAAAATATTGTTATGTACTTTTTATTTATAGTTTCAGTTCAGTGACTTGGGCTTGAATCAGTTGGTTTAGAAAAAAGCTAAATCAGTTTTTAGCCAACTTTTTCCAGCCTGCACAAGAGACACACAAAAGATCCAAGAAACATAGCAATACAAAATCAATAATAGACCAAAACTTACCATCATCAGACGAAAAATCTTCATAATGATCGCTATCCTCCTCAAAATCTTGTTCATCATGTGACAAATCGTGCGCTTCCGGACTAAGAACACCACCAGTCGACAGAGAAGACGTGGAACCAGCCTCGACCAAAGAGCCGGTTGATAACAAATGCTTCCGGGGTTCCCTCCTTTGCCAAATATGCTCCAACCCGGAATTAGTGGGAGCAGAAGAGGACAGCCTCGAGTTAAAAGGCTTCCCCAAACGGGCAGCAAGCAAAGGATTGACCGTAGGGCTCGTAGAATGTAATACTGGAGGATCACTTTGCTTCGATAGCAATTCATGTAAAGTGCTTTTCTTCGGCGGCGTACTTGTCTGTGTTGTTAGCAACCGATTCCTCAAGGGGCTTGTAGGTGTGTGAGAGGGGGAATAAGTGAGGTTTGTGAACTGGTTAGAACTCGAATCGGAATTCGTAAACTCCATGGAATCGCGATAGAAACCGATACCTCCGGAAGGGCAAGAACTCGCTAACATAACATTATTACTAAAGTTATTATTACTCAAGGATAACGCGGGAAAAGGGATGTATTTTTGTTGAGGTTGGGGGATCGAAGTTCCATTGCATTGAGTCTCCTCCGGGAGTAGCAAATCATCGAAATTTAAGTCGTTTAACAAATCATCGTTAGCGTTTATCTCAGCTAGAGTCGGATCTTGAATCAAATCGGACTTATCAACGTTGAAAATCTCGTAATCATCCATATTCATGGATTCTTGTTTGGTTAAGGAATCGTCTTCTTTACTCCCCCACATCGTGTTGTTGAGGATTGGCTCGAACTGCGGTAAAATCTGCCCGCCGATGTTCAATGTTTGATAAGACGGGGACGGCGCTGACGACTCGAAAGTGTACTGGATGTCGTTTGGGTCATTTAGAATCAGTTGTCGTCTACCAGGGATTGGGACACTAGCTGAGGAGCTCTGCCCGTTGTCGGGTTCTTGTTTTATGGATATTCCTGGATCGAAGAAGAAATCTTCGTTGTAATCGGCCATTTGCTTGGTTTTGTTAACCTGTAAACAATTTAAACCTAATGTTCTTTCGTTTTCTTAACCAACAGACAATTTTTCTTTGGCCAAAAGTAGGGGGACGAAAGTGTGAATCCGTTAATCGTTAATTAACAAAATTACATTGTTAAAAGTATGTAGTACATTTTCCATTCAAGATTTCTCGATAACAGGTTAAATTCTCTGTCGTTACAAGTTACGAAGGAAGTCTTCGTGGTGTGAGTAAGTTCTGAAGATACTTCTTCCAAAAGAGTGCAAAACGTCGACAGCTGTACCGTCAACAAAGCGGAAACAAAACTTGTCTCTTCAATCACTTTTCGAACTTATTAGGGATACCGATTAGGTAACTGTTATGGTTTTTGAGACATTTGTGAATTGCCATACAATACATCAGACAGAAACGTCAGGTCAACTTACTCTAACCTCTAAAAGTTGCATAATGACATAAAACAAAAAAGAGGCGTAAGTTTTAATAGTAATAGAATTTTTTTTATTGAACATACAATACATACAATTTTACGTAACGTTTCATAATAGTATATTACTAGCTCTGTGTATATGTCAAAAATTTTTTTAGTTATTGGGCATTCTAGAAATATGTGGTTAAGGCTTCCCACCTGTCCACATTCGCAATATGGACATTTTAGGATACATTTTAGGTTATCTGCTATCTGTTACTGTTGGTACGAATGTCCGGCAGGGGGCGTTTCGGGTTTGACGTTACTGTGGTAATAGCAGCAAAACACGGGTCGACAAAAATCGATTTTTTGGATCGAAAATTGTTTTTAAGGCCGTTTTTTTGCTCAAAACTCTTTGCGAAGGGTATTTAGAGGGATCTTATCGTAAGACATGAGAGCGAGCGGCTTTTATAAGGTCGGCAGGAACGGATAAAAAATGTAAATTTTTGACGTTCATCGATCCGCTTGTCGGAATTTCTAGACGTCACGTGACATTTTCTCGAGGTTCGCCTTCACCCGAAGAGGTGCAAAAACGTGATTTTTTTTCAAAATTGACGCATTTAATTTACAAAATATCACGCAGTCCACGCGGAATTGTGTCCTTTTTTCAATTCGAGCGTCAAAAGTAATATCGAAAAACCCAATTTTGCAGCTACTCGATCGCAAATGTCGGCGAAAATGGGCGATTCCGCTGAACGCGCCCTACACTTGAAAGTTCGTAATTAGTATAGGTAGATTATACAAGTTTTATAAGACGTCAAATTGGCGCATGAGTTGTTTGGGGCACGAGGAGCGCCAGCGACGAGTGCCCCAAATGAACGAATGCGCCAATATGTCTTATAAAACGAGTGTAATATACTATTTTTTCTACTTTGCGTCATTAATTTTATAAAAATTTAGAAGTATATTAGGTAAAATTCCAATCTAGAGTATTTATGGGTGCAACCGTTGGTAACACTGTCATCTGTCACTTAAATTCAAATATCTGTGAAAAAGTAATTATTGATAATTATTATATACCATCATATACAAGTAGTACGAAACCTAGGATGCAACACGCATGTTTAAATATGTATAAAAATATACATACTTCGCAGTTTGTGCGATTCTAAAAAATCAGTTTGTGCTTACTTTTGTGGTTATGTGTATTTTCGTTTGACATGCATTTGATGTCAATGTCACCAATCTTAGAAAAAAGTTACTAAAAACGGTGTTACAATTTGTTAATTGTAACACCGAAAACAGTGTTACAATTGTGTGCATTGTGAATGCAAAGTAGAAAAAAGTGATTTGGAACCTATATTTGCTTTGGTCGATTAATATCCTGTATCTGATCAATTTTCAATGTGTCGCAGCGACGTCAGCACCATCAAACATAACCTAAAATCTAAACAAAAACTGACCTCTTAACGAATCAACCGTAACTTCCGTCTCTTTCGTGCCAAATTAACGGATTAGCGGTTAACAAAGTTAACGTTGTGATTAGTTGTTAGATGAGAAAAACAAGTGCATTAATATAAAAATCGATGGTCCCCATGAAAGTATTGCACAACAACATGCAAATGTAAACAAGGATGTATATGTCAACAAATATTGACGGTACCACTTACCAGTATGTAAATTTATCCGAAAAATTTGTTGAAGGCGATCTTTGGACCTCGAAAAAGCAACCTTATCGACTTTTTGTCGATAAATACACAATTTCGGAGTCCGTTATTCCTATCAAAAACTAGTATGGTGACTCAACACAAGTCCACGATGTATTTTCAGCGAAAATAAAACACGGGACGATGTCACACACACACACAACAACAAAACAACACGCGAGTTGGGTATAAATATATCCGCAAAACCTTTCTAAGATTGCACGATTAGTTTTTCACAGCGAAATAGGTGTGAATTTGCACAATATTACACAAAGGTCACCAGCCAACCGAAATGTTCAATAATCTCGACCGATCACTCGAAATAAACCCGTCCGCACATTTCTAAGATCATAACAAAATGTCCCCTTGAGGTGCCTTGAGACCTCGAACTTCTAATCTCCTATTATCCACGCTTTATCGCGACGAAATACGAGCGCACTCCGCTATTTGATTACAGAAAAATCTGGTACACCGTGTACTGCAACGTTTAACGAAATCGCGAGACACTCGATCAAAATACGATCACAATGAAACACTATTTTGGATAAGCTGTCAATGCGAGCGTATTCTTTGCGAACGTTTACACGATTGTAAAATACGTCATAGTACGAAACGTCAGCGTGGCCTTCGCAGACGCAAACAAATACACGTGACCAGACAAATAGAGAAAAACACAACAACGCAAACATTCGCCCCGAGGAGACATCTAGCGGCAAACGCGCCAACTGTTTTGCGTTGGCGGTGTAAACAAAGTTAGACAACGCGGTGAACAGATGTGTCAAATGTGTTGCATACTTTCATTATGATTAAAATACAATTTCTGAATTTTATTTTAATTTAGTTCTGGCTTTTCTCTTAGACCTCATTACATAAATTATGACTTAAATATTGTGCTGGTGCTTTATTTAATGAAAAGTCAATAAAATTAAGTACCTATTTGTGCAGAAGTACCTAACTGTATAACTAACTACTTACAGTAAAGATGTAAAACAAGTTTACCAATTAAACCACTCTAATATAACCACTTCAACAACTCGAGAATTGGCGAGATGTTGACCCAGAAGGATTGTACAGTTAGATGCCTTTCCTATATAAAACATGCTCAACCAACTACGACCAGTCTAGAATATATTTGCCACTAAAGAACTAAAGAATTCCCAATTCTCCAAATGAGCTGTTTAACAAAACTAACAGTTTTCCTGCTCGTTGTGAGCGCATGTTCTGCAAAAGTGATCCAGAAGAACACGAGAAATGAAGGACTTGAAGTGCTAACAGCGGAGGTTGTCAATAAATTACCGAAATCGAAGAACTTGGACCTTTCTAATATGGGTATAAAGACCCTTGCGTCTGGTTGTTTTGAAGATATCACCGATTTGGAATGTGTGGATTTATCCAACAATAAACTCGAGGTAATCCCAAGCAAGGTGTTTAATAATCTGACTGTGAATTACGTCAAATTGAACGATAATTGTATAAAAACCATCGCTGAAGATGCCTTTGATGACATGCCGCGTGTAAAAGAAATTGATTTGTCCAATAATAAGCTCAACGCGTCCAGTGATCCTGTGTACTTCAGAAATTGCCCCAATTTGAAATTTGTGCAACTTCGAGGGAACTACGACGAGAAATATGATAAACTGGTGCAGGAATGGGTCAAAGTTTATTTTTTAACACCGCACGTTAAAGTGGAATAAACAGAAAAGGGATTACTAAAAATTCTAAATTAAGTTTTTGTAATCGAACTCTGTTAATAATAAACTTATTTATTTGTGTATTTGTTCATTTTTAATCCCTACCTAATGTTCAGTGACGATTAAAAATAAAAGGCGACACATTATTCAATATAGTGCTTTTTATTGATACATCTTCGAAATATAAATATTGCCTTTTGTAAGCATAATAATAGAATTATGTCCTACAAAAACAATATATTACAATCTTTGGTCAACTCTAATATTATTTTGTCGTTTGTTGCTTCCTGCAATTGTTATAAATGCTCCACTACAAGTCTTAAATCGTACATAAAGAGAAATGGAATGTTGTTAAACAGCATAGCACCCATTTTCGACTTTTTGGACATTATTTTCGATTGAATATAAAGTCTTTAAATAGAGAAAAATAATGGAGATAAAAAATAATAGGTTGATGTAGAAATCTACAATACATACAATTTTACGTAACGTTTCATAATAGTATATTATTATACAAGTTTTATAAGACGTCAAATTGGCGCATGAGTTGTCTGGGGCACGAGGAGCGCCAGCGACGAGTGCCCCAAATGAACGAATGCGCCAATATGTCTTATAAAACGAGTGTAATATACTATTTTTTCTACTTTGCGTCATTAATTTTATAAAAATTTAGAAGTATATTAGGTAAAATTCCAATCTAGAGTATTTATGGGTGCAACCGTTGGTGACACTGTCATCTGTCACTTAAATTCAAATATCTGTGAAAAAGTAATTATTGATAATTATTATATACCATCATATACTAGTAGTACGAAACCTAGGATGCAACACGCATATTTAAATATGTATAAAAATATACATACTTCGCAGTTTGTGCGATTCTAAAAAATCAGTTTGTGCTTACTTTTGTGGTTATGTGTATTTTCGTTTGACATGCATTTGAAATCAATGTCACCAATCTTAGAAAAAAGTTACTAAAAACGGTGTTACAATTTGCTAATTGTGAACGAATGCGCCAATATGTCTTATAAAACGAGTGTAATATACTATTTTTTCTACTTTGCGTCATTAATTTTATAAAAATTTAGAAGTATATTAGGTAAAATTCCAATCTAGAGTATTTATGGGTGCAACCGTTGGCAGCACTGTCATCTTTCACTTAAATTCAAATATCTGTGAAAAAGTAATTATTGATAATTATTATATACCATCATATACTAGTAGTACGAAACCTAGGATGTAACACGCATGTTTAAATATGTATAAAAATATACATACTTCGCAGTTTGTGCGATTCTAAAAAATCAGTTTGTGCTTACTTTTGTGGTTATGTGTATTTTCGTTTGACATGCATTTGATATCAATGTCACCAATCTTAGAAAAAAGTTACTAAAAACGGTGTTACAATTTGCTAATTGTAACACCGAAAACAGTGTTACACAACATCGAGGAAACTACGACGAGAAATGATAAACTGGTGCAGGAATGGGTCAAAGTTTATTTTTTAACACCGCACGTTAAAGTGGAATAAACAGAAAAGAGATTACTAAAAATTCCAAATTAAGTTTTTGTAATCGAACTCTGTTAATAATAAACTTATTTATTTGTGTATTTGTTCATTTTTAATCCCAACCTAATGTTCAGTGACGATTAAAAATAAAAGGCGACACATTATTCAATATAGTGCTTTTTATTGATACATCTTCGAAATATAAATATTGCCTTTTGTAAGCATAATAATAGAATTATGTCCTACAAAAACAATATATTACAATCTTTGGTCAACTCTAATATTATTTTGTCGTTTGTTGCTTCCTGCAATTGTTATAAATGCTCCACTACAAGTCTTAAATCGTACATAAAGAGAAATGGAATGTTGTTAAACAGCATAGCACCCATTTTCGACTTTTTGGACATTATTTTCGATTGAATATAAAGTCTCTAAATAGAGAAAAATAATTGAGATTAAAAATAATAGGTTAATGTAGAAATCTACCCCATTATATAACCCACAAAAAGTCAGCGACTAAATAGCGACAACAGGGGTAAACTTCCACGTTTATATTAATATTAATAACAGAAAAAAAAAACATCTACTTTGAGAACAAACTTCATGAACGTTTTTAGCTTTTGAAATTCACTAGTCATAAATATCACATTGGCCGTGGATATCTGCCAAAGCCCCCTAAGTTGTTTTCCTTTGTATCGCGAAAGTAAACCTTGATCAACAAAATAAGGGGAGAAGATCACTTGTTGTCACTCGTTATACCCCATGGATCGGAAATTTCTTATAATAAAGCATTTTGTCCGCGAGATTAAAAAAATTTTAGATTTAAAAATTGAGGCGCGCGCACACTTCTACACCAACGAGCAAGAAATTTATTTAAGAACAAAAAAAAAGATTTAAAAACGTCTCACCCTAGTCATGGTCCTCACTACGCAGAAACGAAAGATTTATCACATACTTTGCTTAGTTTTATCATGGCCACATCACGTCTCAGTTTCGTAACATAATATCGAAAAATTTATGATAGTACGATACAAAACTCATCGGCCAAACAAATCTCCCGCTCGCTGGTTTGTGCATCAATAAAGTGTGTTTTAAAGAACCTTTTTCGGGTTAAGAAACCAACAGGAAAATACTAATATTTCGCACGTTTTAAATAGGAAGTATTTAGAATTAAAATGTAGAAGCTGCAGTGTGCGTCGTCAAGCAGCGCCTAACATTTTTTTTTTTTAGTTTCGCTTGTCGTTCCCTTGGAAGAGCGAAAGAATTATTTTACGAAGAACCCGTTGTCCCTCCACCCTGCGAATCGCTGTTCATCTCATGCGGCCGCAAGATGGCGCGCACCGTTTGGAAGTTTTTCTTGAAGCCAAGTTTCGTATACAAGCTAGTGGAAGCGTCATTTTCAGGCCGGATCACAACGCAGGGTACGTAACCGCGTTCCGTCACCACTTTTGATAGGTACTTTGCAAGATGGATACCGTAACCTTTCCGTCTATATTCTGGCTTGGTTTGCATGGAAAACATCGCTCCATAATAAGACTGCACCATCCAAGCTGCTAAATCACCACTTGCTGAGAAGACACCATAACACGGCAGCTTTTCTATCAGCTTCTCGAATACTTCTATGCATTCCATGTCATTCGCCGGATATAAGTCGTGTATTATTTGAGCGTGGTCTTTTGTTAGTTGCATCATTTCAGCGTCTTCGCTGATTGGCCTAGAAGAAAATATTATTTGTAATGTTCAAGGATGATTACTAAAATTATACCTACCCATCAAGGGTGTTGTCATTTTCAGGTTTCTCCGCTTGTACAAAAACATCCCCCAGTAATGTTTCAGCCGTTCCTATATTCTTATAAAATTCCTCAATCTTCTGGAAGATTTTACCGTGGGTAAAGTTAAGGTAGATCGGTAGCGTCCAGTCAATGAGGACGTCCTCGGTGAAAAGGACCTCCATGTCCTCCAGTCGATCACAAGGACAAAACACGCTGAAGCTTTCGTACAGCTTTCCGTTCGGCTTGAACAGAGAAAGCGATAAAGTGGTCATTTTTACATTTAGGCAAGTTGCCACATCGCTTAATTTAACTTCCCACGTATACACTCATTCTATTTTTTTTGGTTGTCTATAAAACTAATTGCAAACTAAAGTTGTCAAAAACACCAAATTCTGAAACCGTCTATTAGTATGCGTAATAAAACCCGTTACGGCACTGCGCCCTGCATGTTCTTTTCTCCATGACCCTGACTTTGGCAGATGGCCAAATCGGTCGCAAGGCTGGAAATTCCCGACAAATTGATCAAAAATTGCTGGTTGGCTTGATTAGTAAAGCGCAGTTTATGTACGACGCGACGTGAACGCAAAACGTCAAAACTTGAATCATACACTTCACGTACATGTGTTTATGTTCCACGCAACGCAAACGCGTTTACATCACGTCTTGATGTTCGCGTCTAGCCAATCACAGCGTTCCCATATGTGACAGTCGCGATTATAACCTCATATTTGACAACTGCTCAGTCACAATGGTGGCAGCATTGGTTACAACAACCAATAGTAATGCTACTAGCTCTGTGTATAAGTCAAAATTTTCGATTTTAGTTATTGGGCATTCTAGAAATATGTTGTTAAGGCTTCCCACCTGTCCACATTCGCAATATGGACATTTTAGGATACATTTTAGGTTATCTGCTATCTGTTACTGTTGTTACGAATGTCCGGCAGGGGGCGTTTCGGGTTTGACGTTACTGTAGTAATAGCAGCAAAACACGGGTCGACAAAAATCGATTTTTTGGATCGAATATTGTTTTTAAGGCCGTTTTTTTGCTCAAAACTCTTTGCGAAGGGTATTTAGAGGGATCTTATCGTAAGACATGAGAGCGAGCGGCTTTTATAAGGTCGGCAGGAACGGCTAAAAAATGTAAATTTTTGACGTCCATCGATCCGCTTGTCGGAATTTCTAAACGTCACGTGACATTTTCTCGAGGTTCGCCTTCACCCGAGGAGGTGTAAAAACGTGATTTTTTTTCAAAATTGACGCATTTAATTTACAAAATATCGCGCAGTCCACGCGGAATTGTGTCCTTTTTCAATTCGAGCGTCAAAAGTAATATCGAAAAGCCCAATTTTGCAGCTACTCGATCGCAAATGTCGGCGAAAATGGGCGATTCCGCTGAACGCGCCCTACACTTGAAAGTTCGTAATTAGTATAGGTAGACTAGTGTGGGTAGACCGCCGATTGGGTAGACCGCCTATTGGGTAGACCACCGAGCCCCATTGTGGGGCCCATCCGGAGTTAATCAAGTTATACATATTTGGCTAACACCTAGTGGCGGCCCACGCGACGTACGTGTTTTACGTATTAAAAAAATTAAAAAAAAATCTGACAAAAAAACACCCGGTATATGACAAAAATATTTTGTAGATGATAAAAAATCACCCGGTATACGGACTAGTGAAATCGCCAGATTTTCACCCTAAACAGGCCACGCCCACGTTATCGTTACAAAACATGCCTTGACAAATTGCAAAATTTCTGCGCGAAAATGGCTTCTCGCCGCGATTTTTCGCTCAATACTCGGTGGGAATGGTATTTAGAAGGATTTTGTCGTAAGACATGGAGGGAACGGTCGATTGTAAGGCCGGTAGGAACCGTTGAAAAGTCGAAATTTTTGACGTTTAGTCATTTCTAGTGATATTTCTGGTAACTTTGAAAATCTAGGGACCTATTCGCGCAACCACGTTCACGTGCATACTTCTACGTTCAGCAAGTCGGAAAAAAAATCGTTATTAAACGTTTTTAATGAATAAAATATATCGCGAACGCCGCAAAACGATACCGCCAAGCGATCGCGACCGTCAAAAGTAAAATCGAAAACGCCGTTTTCGCGCCAGATCGATCGCAAGTTTTCGCACTTTGCGACGTAGCCGCTCGCCGCGACGCAACAGGTGTCGGTTTTTGACGTTTCTTCGTTGACCGCATTCACTCGAGGCGTCAGAAAAACACGCCCTTTTCCAAAATAGACGCACTTAATTTACAAAATATAGCCTAAGCACTGTAGAATCGTACCCCCTTTCGATTTTTCACCCCAAAATCCATATCGGAAAGCCCAATTCGCCTCCTACTCGATCGCAGTGGGCCCCGAAAAGTCACGCTTTCCGCTGAACGCGACCATCTTTGACATTTTTCACGTTTAGTATATATATGATAATGATGATATGATGAATGATAGATAAACAAACATCGTGGGGATGCCAAGTTAGTATGAAGTTAGTTACTTCAAGGTCTGCTGTCAAAAATCGAACCCAACAAATGCCAACCCTTTAACACAAAAAACTTTGAGCTTGCGTTCGCGTCTCGGGTTACATAAACACTGTTATTTCATGTTTGCGTTTTCTGTTCACGTCGCGTGGCGTTCGCGTCGCGTTGCGTTCGCGTCGCGTCGTACATAAACTGACCTTAACTACTTCTACAATGCGGCGGAACTAAAAAAGGTGCCAAGGAGCATAATAATAGGAACGGTAAAAAGATTTCTTATTATTACTTATGGTCGTTTTACATTCTACAATTTTCTTGTGCCAACATTGGGATTTTTCGAAACGGGGACAAAGCAAGCGGATAATCGAATTTATCGCTACGTTATTTGTCAAATTGTCACCGAGAAAAGGTGACAAACAAATAGAATGGGTATTTTATATCTATCTTTTTAAATTATATTTGTAAAACAGTGTACAAAAAGGTTAATATGACAAACTTACCGTGTGTGTCATACCAGGGAAGTGAAGTACGACCATCTGCTCAGGCCAGGTCTTCGTAATGTAAAAATGGAAGTCCCAAACTCGGTCGTTTATATAAGTCTTGAGAGTTTGATGAAACTGCAACAATAGTGACGACCGTTTCGAATTGCTTGGTAACACACAAAGCTGATCTAATTAGAAATTGCTGTTCTTAATAATGTTCTAGTACTTGTGTGTACAATTAGCAAGTAACATTTCAAATATTTGCGATATTTATAACGATAAAATATGAGATAACGAAATTATGTTTACATTTTTTATATAGGTACCTATACGTATAATCTATGTACAGCATGCATACTTGTAATTTCTACAAGATAAGCCTGTTGTAAATACCAAATATCCAAACATAAAGAAGTTAATGGCATAGTGAGGTTTCCCTAGTTTACTCTGAATATCCGTACTAAGTCTTCTTCATCAATTTTCTGTGATACCGCCTACATATGAGCGGCCTTTAATTCAGCCCATATAAAATGTTCAAGGCCTTCCGATTGTCGGTCGAAAGACACCTAAGAAAAGTTAATTACGTCTGTCACTGTACGGATTCTCATTTTTCTTCAGAAACATAAAATTTACTGAATTAATCTTCTCGTTCAAGGCGAATCTTTCATTTTATGATTAAAGGTGTCTCTATCCTTTATAAGTCTTAACTTTCCTCAAACTATTACAAAGATTTTGAAATGAAGATGAGAAAAATTATTATAAATAATCGTGTTGTACTTTTCCCGTTAGTTTGTGAAAATAAAGCGTATAACATACCTTAATGGAATCTGGTAAATATTTCTCCAACTCCTCTAAAATTTTTGGAAGCTCCTCTTCTTTGACTAACTTGAAATTTTTTCCTTCGGTCAGTACTTCTTCCATTGCTGTAAAAAAATATATGCCCAAATTTGTCCCACAGTATTAATTTGGGTAATAATGTATGAAAATAAATCTATAATAGGAAATTCGTCGTTATTATATCATCTGACAAAGTAAAAGTTATTCTTTTACATTTAAAATAGCATATTATTATACAAGTTTTATAAGACGTCAAATTCGTTCATTTCAAACAACTCATGCGCCAATATGTCTTATAAAACGAGTGTAATATACTATTTTTTCTACTTTGCGTCATTAATTTTATAAAAATTTAGAAGTATATTAGGTAAAATTCCAATCTAGAGTATTTATGGGTGCAACCGTTGGTAACACTGTCATCTGTCACTTAAATTCAAATATCTGTGAAAAAGTAATTATTGATAATTATTATATACCATCATATACTAGTAGTACGAAACCTAGGCTGCAACACGCATGTTTAAATATGTATAAAAATATACATACTTCGCAGTTTGTGCGATTCTAAAAAATCAGTTTGTGCTTACTTTTGTGGTTATGTGTATTTTCGTTTGACATGCATTTGATATCAATGTCACCAATCTTAGAAAAAAGTTACTAAAAACGGTGTTACAATTTGCTAATTGTAACACCGAAAACAGTGTTACATTGTGTGCATTGTGAATGCAAAGTAGAAAAATAGCTTTTTCTACTTTGCGTCATTAATTTTATACAAATTTAGAAGTATATTAGGTAAAATTCCAATCTAGAGTATTTATGGGTGCAACCGTTGGTAACACTGTCATCTGTCACTTAAATTCAAATATCTGTGAAAAAGTAATTATTGATAATTATTATATACCATCATATACTAGTAGTACGAAACCTAGGATGCAACACGCATGTTTAAATATGTATAAAAATATACATACTTCGCAGTTTGTGCGATTCTAAAAAATCAGTTTGTGCTTACTTTTGTGGTTATGTGTATTTTCGTTTGACATGCATTTGATATCAATGTCACCAATCTTAGAAAAAAGTTACTAAAAACGGTGTTACAATTTGCTAATTGTAACACCGAAAACAGTGTTACATTGTGTGCATTGTGAATGCAAAGTAGAAAAATAGCTTTTTCTACTTTGCGTCATTAATTTTATACAAATTTAGAAGTATATTAGGTAAAATTCCAATCTAGAGTATTTATGGGTGCAACCGTTGGTAACACTGTCATCTGTCACTTAAATTCAAATATCTGTGAAAAAGTAATTATTGATAATTATTATATACCATCATATACTAGTAGTACGAAACCTAGGATGCAACACGCATGTTTAAATATGTATAAAAATATACATACTTCGCAGTTTGTGCGATTCTAAAAAATCAGTTTGTGCTTACTTTTGTGGTTATGTGTATTTTCGTTTGACATGCATTTGATATCAATGTCACCAATCTTAGAAAAAAGTTACTAAAAACGGTGTTACAATTTGCTAATTGTAACACCGAAAACAGTGTTACAATGTGTGCATTGTGAATGCAAAGTAGAAAAACTATTTTTTCTACTATGCGTCATTAATTTTATAAAAATTTAGAAGTATATTAGGTAAAATTCCAATCTAGAGTATTTATGGGTGCAACCGTTGGTAACACTGTCATCTGTCACTTAAATTCAAATATCTGTGAAAAAGTAATTATTGATAATTATTATATACCATCATATACTAGTAGTACGAAACCTAGGTTGCAACACGCATGTTTAAATATGTATAAAAATATACATACTTCGCAGTTTGTGCGATTCTAAAAAATCAGTTTGTGCTTACTTTTGTGGTTATGTGTATTTTCGTTTGACATGCATTTGATATCAATGTCACCAATCTTAGAAAAAAGTTACTAAAAACGGTGTTACAATTTGCTAATTGTAACACCGAAAACAGTGTTACAATGTGTGTTACAAAGTATTTTAACAAATAGTTTCTTGACCCGTATCGCTTAAAACAGACGTAATTCCTTCCAAACAGTTCCATCAAGAAAACCTTATTCTTATATTTTTCTGTGTAAAAATACATAGGTAAAATGAGCTGTAAAATCATTGTTTTCAAAATCGCAAAACCAGGTGCTTTTATTATTTTAACATTGATTTATAGCAAAATAAGCAAGAGCTTTCAAATTGCCTTTCATGTATTACGCAGAAACAAATCTACGCATTGAAATGTTGATTAGGTACAGGTGATGAAAAAAGTAACGATGTTTCATCGTTGTTTATTCATAATTATTCGAAAAAAGTTAAAACAGCAACACCCAAAAACTGTCGTCTTAACGCTAAATTCTCATTGTTTCAAAATCGACTGTTGCTTGAAGCGGACGTAACAAAAAACTCGGCGAACAATTTGCATGCTAAAGGGCAGTAATTCAAATAAAGGTCAGGGCTAATGCCCTACAGAATCACAAACGCGTTCAACTATGACCGTAAAATCACAATTCACGCGACAAATCCAAACGCTATAAGCTCGAGCAGGATGAGTCATAAAATAAATAAAATCTTCAATAAAGTTTACGAAATAATAATAAGAATACCTCGTTGGGAACGAGCTGGGGGATGAATAATTCGCTTCCAGACAAAACTACCCTCTTGAAATTCTTCACACTTAGTAGTAAATTGGTTTTCTTTTTTTCAGTTATGCAAAATTCTGCGGAAAACCGGGGCCGGGCCACTACTGCCTGTGTGGAAAGCAAACGCACATTGATCGAACCACAGGGTGCGGAGAAACCTGCATCCCCCAAGCTTTTCCCTTGTACTGCAGCAACCCCTTTTGGTTTTCAGCGGTATTCAAACGTACACAAGTCCGGCGCATTGCAATCTTGCGCCAAACACCGCTAAAACAGTCACGGTGGCGCACCAGTTATCATCGATTCTACAAAATTTCGACCGAAACTTTCCTAACATATCAAAACAAGCATAACCGAGTGATAACATTTTAAATATTCGTGATAAAAGTGCCTTTTGGGATATCAAAAATATATCGTGATAAGATTTGAAGGAAATTTAAGTAAGTTAATCAGGAAAAAAGCTTTTTTATTTCGGTAAAAATATCGATTTTTACAGGAAGATGAGCTTCGACGACAATGACCACCATCTATCGAGTAGCTTCGAGAACTACTTGCATCAGTTATCGTTCTTACCGACTATGAGCCTGCATTCACTTTCAGGTTAGGTTACGGCTGTCAAAATCGAAATGTAAACGAAGTAATGTTGTCGTTTTTTGATTTTAGACTACTTGGACGATATTAAAATGTCAAGGAGGAAGGGTAAAGACTATGATAACGTTGACTACAAAAAACTCCATGCTACAGACAATGGATTTGTTGACGCGCAATTTATTTATCCACCACAGAAAATACCATGGAGATCTATATCTTTAGCCGCCTTGCTGTTGATCATTGGAACTCTACTGCTTGTACTGGGAAGTCTGGTCATTTCCGGGCATATTGACGTAAAATATTCTGATCGTATGTGGCCTATGATAATATTGGGAGTCCTAATGTTTATACCAGGGGCTTACCATACCAGAATTGCTTATTTTGCTTATAAAGAAGTTCCCGGATATTCATTTGATGATATACCAGAATTTAATTGATCCTTAGATGGAAACAAAACTGTTATAGATGTTTCAAACTAAGAAGAGCACAGTTGTATATGCAACCAAATATACACAGGCAATTTATAAACCATACACTGGGTATGATTGGTTGCATATACAACTGTGCTCTTCTTAGTTTGAAACTACTCCATCTAAGCCGACATTCGCATTATATGCGATCACCACACTTTTAAGTGTGATAATATCATAAAATGGGAATGAGACAACTGCACAGCTGCTTGTTTATAAAAACTATTTTTTTTTTATATTTATATTATTGTTATTAAGCTATGAATACAAATAATGTATGTTGCTTTGTTTGATAATGTTTCTAAAAGACATTATGTTGTCATTTAATAAAATTCTCTATCACCATGAAATATACACCGTTTTATTTTGAGAATTACTTGTGTAAGTAAAGAAATAACTTACCTGGATGTAAATATACAATGTATAGATGTTTCAAACCAAGTAGAGCGCAGTTGTGTATGCAACCAAATATACGGGTATAATTGGTTGCATATGTCACTGTGTTCTACTTTCAGTGGAGACATGGGACACCTGTATGTTGCATGTTATAATAAAAGACAAAATAATATAAAAAAACTTTATTAGAAAAATAAAATAAAACTGAAGAATACTTTACATATGTAATAATGCTTAAAAAAAAAAACACCTAATGGTCATAATATACGCATACTTCAGAATAAAAGGAACAAAACCAAAATTGTAACGTTTAAAAAATAAACTTAATCAAGACTGCAAACTGTACAAGTTCAACATGGTATAAAATATAACTTGACAAACGAATAATGTCACCTTGCAACTTACATCTACTATTTACAATATATGGCGTTTTTTTTTTTTTTATAATACAAAATAGTTTTCCCCTGTACTTTACCTTATCTTAAACAAAGGAGGCAATTTATCCTTAGTATACGGATGAAGGAAATGCCGAAGTTCCTGGAACGGTACTGTAATATAACTATCTTGAACGGTCAGTCTTTCTATCCCGGGAAAATTCGGTAACCTTTTCAACACCATCAAAATCCTCCTCACCATATCGGTATGGGGAACCTCAGAGTTTGTCAACACACTCATCAAATCGGCATATTCATCCTTAGGCAGGTAATCCTCTGTCGTGATAACCAAATTGTTGATTGGAAACTTTGACTGAACAATTTTGTCTAAGTGATAGTGGAAAATTAGGTATATCTCTTCAGCTACCAAGTTTGAACGGAGAGTTATCGAATTTCCAGTACCCTAAATGTCGAGGTATTACATTTCCGGGCATATTGACGTAAAATATTCTGATCGTATGTGGCCTATGATAATATTGGGAGTTCTAATGTTTATACCAGGGGCTTACCATACCAGAATTGCTTATTTTGCTTATAAAGAAGTTCCCGGATATTCATTTGATGATATACCAGAATTTAATTGATCCTTAGATGGAAACAAAACTGTTAATTTGTTATCTAAGCCGGTATTCCCATTATATGCTATCACCACACTTTTAAGTGTGATAATATCATAAAATGGGAATGAGACAACTGCACAGCTGCTTGTTTTATAAACTATTATTTTTTATATTTATATTATTGTTATTAAGCTATGAATACAAATAATGTATGTTGCGTTGTTTGATAATGTTTCTAAAAGACATTATGTTGTCATTTAATAAAATTCTCTATCACCATGAAATATACACCGTTTTATTTTGAGAATTACTTGTGTAAGTAAAGAAATAACTTACCTGGATGTAAATATACAATGTATAGATGTTTCAAACCAAGTAGAGCACAGTTGTGTATGCAACCAAATATACGGGTATAATTGGTTGCATATGTCACTGTGTTCTACTTTCAGTGGAGACATGGGACACCTGTATGTTGCATGTTATAATAAAAGACAAAATAATATAAAAAAACTTTATTAGAAAAATAAAATAAAACTGAAGAATACTTTACATATGTAATAATGCTTAAAAAAAACACCTAATGGTCATAATATACGCATACTTCAGAATAAAAGGAACAAAACCAAAATTGTAACGTTTAAAAAATAAACTTAATCAAGACTGCAAACTGTACAAGTTCAACATGGTATAAAATATAACTTGACAAACGAATAATGTCACCTTGCAACTTACATCTACTATTTACAATATATGGCGTTTTTTTTTATAATACAAAATAATTTTCCCCTGTACTTTACCTTATCTTAAACAAAGGAGGCAATTTATCCTTAGTATACGGATGAAGGAAATGCCGAAGTTCCTGGAACGGTACTGTAATATAACTATCTTGAACGGTCAGTCTTTCTATCCCGGGAAAATTCGGTAATCTTTTCAACACCATCAAAATCCTCCTCACCATATCGGTATGGGGAACCTCAGAGTTTGTCAACACACTCATCAAATCGGCATATTCATCCTTAGGCAGGTAATCCTCTGTCGTGATAACCAAATTGTTGATTGGAAACTTTGACTGAACAATTTTGTGTAAGTGATAGTGGAAAATTAGGTATATCTCTTCAGCTACCAAGTTTGAACGGAGAGTTATCGAATTTCCAGTACCCTAAATGTCGAGATATTACAGAATCATATATATTTTTTTTATAAACTAGGATGTCTTACCTCATGTGTGGGATATATGTGTAAATCAACACACAATTTAAAAAACTCCAAAATTTTAGCATCTGGCAGATCGTAGAATGTCACAATTAAGAATGACCTTAGAATACTCTTCTTTATATATTTGTACCAGCTGTTTAATATATTATCATACATATTGATTAAATCGTCTTTAAAACTGGAATAACCATTAAGCATTTTACCCATTAAAATGTTCAGATACATGATCATATCTAAAATAAACATCGTCATTATAAAAATAAACGGAGTTTTTTTTTATATATTCTAGTTTTAATATCATCATGAAAACTAACCAGGAAACGGTTCAACTCTAGAATTAAGCATGAAAAATACAATTCCATCTTTCGCGTCGGCCGTGCTATGCTTTAACGTGCAGTCGATAAATTCCTTTATTAAACCCCTTTTGTAGTTGTTTAATTTTTCAGTTCCGCCCGAGAAAAAGCAATCCAGTATATTTAAGTCTAAAAAAAAGAGGCAAGCCATAAAACAACACGTTTTCAACAGAAGTTAGTAATCCCTAATACCTGGTTGTTTCAAGAGTCTTATGGCGTCTTTATACCGCAAGTTGCGAGTGAATATTTTAAAAATTAAAATGTATCTCAGATCTTTGGTGGCTAGGAATTCGTTTTTCGTGAAACACTGCAAACAAATGAATTAATACGGAGTGTTAGTTGATTAGGTTTAAGTACGAAACCTTGGCTGTAAAAGAATTCAGATCTTTAGAGAATAGATCGATTATTTGGCAGGCGAGTTGGTAACATTGCTCCTCGTCCAAACGCGGCAAGAGATTGAATCCTAAAAGTCGCATCATATCCACCATACTTTTATCGTTAATAAACAAATAATGTTCCCCTAAAACGTAACTACCAGTCAAGAAATTCAATATTAAACTTCTTGGACTAGTTACCAAAACATTTGTAAATCTTATTTATCACAGTACAAGCCGCTTCGATGGTGGGCAATTTCTTCAGAGCAGTTATCATGTGCACCACAAAACTTTTCATCGTCGTGTGGGGCTCATAATATTTCTGCATCAGAGAGAAAATACGACTTATATCTTGAGCTTTGATTGCCTCCACAAGCGATATTATATCCCCATCGGCAAGTTCTAAATTCTTCACGCTTTTTACACTTGATATACTAGACCCAGCTATAGACGGCGCTGAAAATTATCAATAGGACTCCTATTTTGAGATCATTCAAAACAAACAGCAAATATCAATATTTGAAATAAACAACTTACTTTTGACCATCACTGGCGTCTTGTCAGGACTTTGTTTGTTGCATATCCAATTAGTCGTATTTGAAATAGGTCCTGTAAAGGATAAACTATCGACGTTGTTAGGTTGAAATGCTTGACAATAAGATCCAGACGATAACCTGGATTCAAAACTGTTAGTACGTTTGATCGTTTGGGAAAAACCCTCTCTCTGCACCCGTTCTTCTTCCATTAGATCAAATTCGCTCCACTCTACGGAATTTGGGTCGTACTGACTTCCCCTATAATCGTCGGTAGGGAAGTCCACAAAACTGTGTTCGTCGATACCATCTTCAACTTCATTTTCACCACTTGTTCCATCGTGTTTCTCTGGTAAGTTGGTAACTGGGATATTAGATGTGTTGATCTGTTCTGGATTTGGGTCTGGTGTTTCTTCTATTCGCGGTAACAAATACTGTTGAACTTCCTGCATCTCAATGCCGTTATTACGTAAAATATAAACGGCACACGTATCTAAATTGAAATGTAATAGCAAAGCGATATATTTCAAGAGAATAGTTTTGTTCACTGCTTTTATATTAAACTGACTTTTGACGCACAGATCTTCATAGATATTCGCACAGAGTGTTTTATTCGGCGGGTCCAGTTTGACGCACTTTTCGAAAATATCAGTGACCACGCCGCGATCTAAGTTTTGCTTCCTGAAACTTATAAGTTTCTGAATGAGTTCCCAATGGTCCACAATGCAACTATCTTCGTCCACGGCAAACGACAGCAAAATATCCAAGAGGCACTCGTTCGATCTCCCGGTGGTTGTTAAAATTTCGGTCAACGCCTGTTCAAAAGAAAACCCGATACTCTTCAATTTATTGATAATCTTCTCGATATAAGGCATCTTATCACAGTGCATGTTCATTATATCCGACACAAAATGCAACATCAGATCCTGTCTACCGCGCGCACTCATATAATTCAAAAGTAGATCAAACGCGGATTTGAAAATCACATTTGACGTAAGGGTGAAGTTGAGCACCATTTGAAAATCATTTTCCGACAAAATCTCGAGATTTTCGAATACCGGCGGTAATTCGTGAGAGAAATGACAAACGCGGTGGACGCAGGTAGTATTTGTTAAGTAGTACCAGCACATCCTATCAAACTGTCGCTGTAAATTCAGCTGGTTCTTATTTGTAGTCGTTGCGATCCAGTCCTTGATGAGAGGGTTTTCTGGTTTGTACGGCTCATCCTGCGTTTGACAAGCTTCATCTTGTTCATCGGTCGCGCAATCTGGAAAAGTAAAGTTTTCCGCGTCGAAGGGGTGATCGGGCGATGCAAAATTTCGTTGCGGCTGCACAGCGTCATCCAGTATTTCAGAACTAAAATGGAAATTACTATCTCAAAATATAGTTTGCCCAACGCAGTTTTTGACAAACTTCTTATCGTAAACTATGTTTATTCTGATATTAGATTCTCATTATTTTTACTTTCCGACTACCACCTGTTGCACAGATATTTTACCAATGCAGATTTTGCTAGCCAGGGTTTATCTGGTACGATTGATAAGGCGTACGGAGGGTTAATGTAAACACCACGATACACTTACGGTATAACGGACAGGTTGCTTAAAAGCGTTCCTACTGCGCTCTCATCTGAGTGACGTCACGGCACATGCGCGCTGTTTTAAAATTCAAATTAAGTTGTTTGCCGAACCCAGATGCGCTGGCAGATTTTTAGCAGGTGTCTTTAATTTGTATTACTTTACAATGTTGAGTTGTGCCGTAAAGACCTGCACGAATCATCATAGAGGAATTAGAACTTCAAGTTGAAGCAAAAAATAATAGGTACGTGAGCCATCGTCAGTTTTTTACTCCTGTGTCACGTAAGGAGGAAAATAATCATGTTGTTTTTTACATGGTGATGCAAACGATAACTATTCATCATCGTAATATACTTACATTCTATTCTGTGCTTGTATATAAAACAGAATTCAGAAAATAAATAAAGAATGTTTAATTTAGAGTTTGGGTTACATCGCATGTAAAATATTTGCTGAATATGTATCAAAATGAAAAAAAAATCATTTATATTAAACTCTACTTGAATGATTGTGTGTAAATACTAGCGCTCCTTTTGGCGCCATCTCGTATCAACTAGCCGCATTGACCGATCTCAGACGAGTGACGTAGCCAAAAGCTGTCCTCCGTTATACCGTGTATAAGTGTATCGTGGTAAACACTAGGGAAAGTAACCTAGAGGCTCGAGAAAAAGAGGCCAGGCAGTACCATAGATTGGCTCTGGGGGTCTAGTTGTGTGAAATATGTTGTTGCTGCAGTATTGTAAAGTGGCTCTAGGGGTATAGTTGTGTGGAAAGTATTGTTGTTCTTCTAGAATAATATAGACATGGAGTCATATAACTTGGGCTTGTCATGGAGACATGGAGTTATATGGCTTGGGCTTGTCGAGGATAGTATAGATATGGAGTCATATAACTTGGGCTTGTCGTGGAGACATGGAGTTATATGACTTGAGCTTGTCGAGAATAGTATGACATGGAGTCATATGACTTGGGCTTGTCGTGGAGACATGGAGTCATATGACTTGGGCTTGTCGTGGAGACATGGAGTCATATGACTTGGGCTTGTCGTGGAGACATGGAGTCATATGACTTGGGCTTGTCGTGGAGACATGGAGTCATATGACTTGGGCTTGTCGTGGAGACATGGAGTCATATGACTTGGGCTTGTCGTGGAGACATGGAGTCATATGACTTGGGCTTGTCGTGGAGACATGGAGTCATATGACTTGGGCTTGTCGTGGAGACATGGAGTCATATAACTTGGGCTTGTCGTGGAGACATGGAGTTATATAACTTGGGCTTGTCGTGGAGACATGGAGTTATATGACTTGGGCTTGTCGAGAATAGTATGACATGGAGTCATATGACTTGGGCTTGTCGTGGAGACATGGAGTCATATGACTTGGGCTTGTCGTGGAGACATGGAGTCATATGACTTGGGCTTGTCGTGGAGACATGGAGTCATATAACTTGGGCTTGTCGTGGAGACATGGAGTTATATAACTTGGGCTTGTCGTGGAGACATGGAGTTATATGACTTGGGCTTGTCGAGAATAGTATGACATGGAGTCATATGACTTGGGCTTGTCGTGGAGACATGGAGTCATATGACTTGGGCTTGTCGTGGAGACATGGAGTCATATGACTTGAGCTTGTCGTGGAGACATGGAGTCATATGACTTGGGCTTGTCGTGGAGACATGGAGTCATATGACTTGGGCTTGTCGTGGAGACATGGAGTCATATGACTTGGGCTTGTCGTGGAGACATGGAGTCATATGACTTGAGCTTGTCGTGGAGACATGGAGTCATATGACTTGGGCTTGTCGTGGAGACATGGAGTTATATGACTTGGGCTTGTCGAGAATAGTATGACATGGAGTCATATGACTTGGGCTTGTCGTGGAGACATGGAGTCATATGACTTGGGCTTGTCGTGGAGACATGGAGTCATATGACTTGGGCTTGTCGTGGAGACATGGAGTTATATGACTTGGGCTTGTCGAGAATAGTATGACATGGAGTCATATGACTTGGGCTTGTCGTGGAGACATGGAGTCATATTACTTGGGCTTGTCGTGGAGACATGGAGTTATATGACTTGGGCTTGTCGAGAATAGTATGACATGGAGTCATATGACTTGGGCTTGTCGTGGAGACATGGAGTCATATGACTTGGGCTTGTCGTGGAGACATGGAGTCATATGACTTGGGCTTGTCGTGGAGACATGGAGTCATATGACTTGGGCTTGTCGTGGAGACATGGAGTTATATGACTTGGGCTTGTCGAGAATAGTATGACATGGAGTCATATGACTTGGGCTTGTCGTGGAGACATGGAGTCATATGACTTGGGCTTGTCGTGGAGACATGGAGTCATATGACTTGGGCTTGTCGTGGAGACATGGAGTTATATGACTTGGGCTTGTCGAGAATAGTATGACATGGAGTCATATGACTTGGGCTTGTCGTGGAGACATGGAGTCATATTACTTGGGCTTGTCGTGGAGACATGGAGTTATATGACTTGGGCTTGTCGAGAATAGTATGACATGGAGTCATATGACTTGGGCTTGTCGTGGAGACATGGAGTCATATTACTTGGGCTTGTCGTGGAGACATGGAGTTATATGACTTGGGCTTGTCGAGAATAGTATGACATGGAGTCATATGACTTGGGCTTGTCGTGGAGACATGGAGTTATATGACTTGGGCTTGTCGAGAATAGTATGACATGGAGTCATATGACTTGGGTTTGTCGTGGAGACATGGAGTTATATGACTTGGGCTTGTCGAGAATAGTATGACATGGAGTCATATGACTTGGGCTTGTCGTGGAGACATGGAGTCATATGACTTGGGCTTGTCGAGAATAGTATGACACGGAGTCATATGACTTGGGCTTGTCGTGGAGACATGGAGTCATATGACTTGGGCTTGTCGACGAGAACATAGACATGGAGTCAGACTTATATGACTTGGGCTTGTCTATCTTCCTGGGTGCCATAATAGGATATTATGCGGGTTCCCCCATGACTTGCACCGGTATATGGTAGCAATGGCACTGGCTAGTGCATTCCGCTCTGCTTCACTGTGTGTGTAAAGTTCCATCCAGGTTGTGGTTGATTTGGAGTATTCTAGGTGTGATAAGATAAAGTGTGCAGATGACCAAGCTAGCCTATGAGTCCAAGGAAATAGACGACATGGACTGGGACTGAAGTCTGGGGACAGGAGTCCCCGGGTAAGTTAACCTTACACTGTATCGTTATCGCTGTTTAAAGAGGGTATTTCTATATTGTTACATGATACGCGAGGGATGTGTAACCGTTCGGTGACGATTGGAACAGCCGCGGATTCTTTCCAATAGCGTGATAATCCATTTACCAATGACGCGTCATTTCGGTGAGTTATTATCAATCTATTAAGCATGTTGCAGTTTTGTATCAGATGAACCCCTGAATCAATTGCAATGATTTCTGGAAACAGTAATGTATGTCCGTGAACACGATAGCGTTCAAACAGAACAGCGGATCGACCTGAATTTTGGTATACGTAAGTTATATTGTAGGCAATATAATTCCCATGGTTCACTGTGGTATAAGAACCATGAGAAGCGAATGCTGCCTGTTTGCACATTCCATAGATCAGGTTCCCGCTCGTAGATTCCAAGAAACGCTTTGTTCGCTCTTTGGGCACCCTTGTGCCAGGAATTATTGTAAACGCCAGACTGTTTTAGACTACTTAGAAATAAAGACGCTTTTGATTAAAATAAAACTCTTTAATATAATAAAGCACTTTGTATGCTGTCTTATTGAAAAGTAGTGGTCTCCGTTACCAAAAGGTAGTGCCAGATAGACGGAACACCAGGAATAAGGCGAGAATAGGAAAGTAACCAATAACTTCAATAATCCCTATCGAAGACCAACTAAAGTTGGCCACTACGTAATTCGTATTTAGAATTACCGGGGGACGAACTGGATTGTTTTTGGTCACGATCTGACGACAAGACGTGGTAAATGTTAAATGCGTTTTCTGTCTTGTATTGTTATAATCCCAATATAGTATTGGGTGGAGGCCACCCCAGATATTAATTATTGAGATCAAGTACTATTTTATTGCAAGGGCATTTATGGAATAAAATCTTTTTAGATTGAAAAAAACATTGTACCTACCTGACATAAGTTTCTTAAATACAATGACTACTTACCTGTTATTTTATCATAAGGAATCGAATTCTTTCTAGTTATAAAAACATTCCTTTTAGGTACAGAAGTGGAAACTTTTTACATCCGCAGACCTGTCTGTACCGGAAAAAAAAAACCTATCTACCACAACAAAAAACTTACCCTGCATAAATCGAAATGACGTCGTCCTGCGGCGGATGTGAAACATCGACCCTCTTGCTGTCCAGCTCTTTCGAATGTGACGTGAATTTTATCCGCGTTGGCGGTCGCTTCGTATTCGGCAACAGCGGCATTTTGAAAGTCACCCGCCTGTGCGGCGAAGTATTTGACGTCCACGAGGTTTGTTCAAAGTCCACAGCACCACATATCGGACTTCTAGCATTCTTCTGAGGACTGTTCGCAACAGACACGCATATAGGTTTTCGCATTGGCAGCACTGGGGAAGTTGACTGTGCGTTGGAGTTCTCAGTGGAGTTATAGGAAATAGGGTTATGATTATTCTTTGGTTGTGTTACGGTATTTGTGGAATTGTAAGATTGATTATTCTCTGTTATAAGGTTATTGTGAGTAATGTTGTTTGATATTCCTGCTGGCGTTGGTGACCCAGTGCCTGAAGTGTACCCACTGGATGCTGTAGCTGGGGTAAAGCATAGATCAGGCCTATCAGGACTGGTCAACATTCGTTGTTTCCAATCAGAGTTCAATTTAATCCTTTTTAAACTACAAGGCTCTAATGTATCCAAGCCCAAAACAGCAGATTTGAACAGAGGAGTGTCTGTTGTTATCCTTATAACATTCTCAGTGGTTTTCTTCCACTTTCTTACAGACCTGGTCTTGACAACATTTTGTGGTTGCCTGCTAGTTGTCAAGTTGTTAAATGACTGAGAAACGGGCAATCTTGTCACAACATGTCCTTCATAATTCTGTTGATTAACAACCTCTGAAACCCTTGGAGGTTCTACCGTTTCTTTTGGAGTTTCTACTTTTGAGGTGTTTCCACCAATGGTGATTTTAATCACCGGTAGAGAGAAAGGAACTGAACTGTCCAGAGATTGCGACGCGGTACAAGAGATTTTACGAACTTCCCGCATGTCTACTGTAAGAAAGTTTAGTTATATTTTTTTTTTTATATTATATTGTTAATTATATTATATTTTTAGTTTGGTTAGAATAATGTTTATGATGAATAGCCGCTTAGACGACGAAATTTCTGTGGGAAAGAACGGATAGCAATAAACAACTTGCAGAGAACTTTTCAAGACAATCTTTATGATTTATGGTAAACACAACACAACACTCTGTGTAACTTTTCTTCTAAAAAAAGAAAAAAAAATAACACTTACCTTTATTTTTGTTGGGTTCAGCATCTACAATGGAATGTTTGGTAGTTGTGCTAGTCAATGTGCCTAAGAAAAAAATTAAAAAAATATATTCTCTAGTCACTTATTTTGTTATGCTTACTTTCTGGTCTAGCTGGTGACAGAATATCTGCAGAACTAGCACTTATGGGTTTTCCTTCAAAACTGTTATATTTAATACCTGCAAAAATTATTATATATGTCTAGCTTATACTATTTTTCATCATTTTGAAAATTAACAATATTCTTACTTTTTGGTTTTACTGGAGATGGAAGGTCAACAGAATTATCCTGTCTTGTCGAGCCTTCAAGAGTTTGACTTTGTGATGTTTCTATTTCCACAGAATTTTGATTTGATATTTCTTTAGGTATATTTTTTGGTTCTGTTGGGCAGGAAATAGGTTCACTACTTCGAGATTCAATACCTAAAGAAATTTCTGGTTTTGTTGGAGAAAAAATAAAAGATTTTTTATTAATAAATCTGATCAAAATAATGTTTACTAATAATGTTACTTTTTGGTTTTTGTGGAGAAGAAATAACCTCAGATTTTCCTGGATTTTCTTCACTACATCCATACACAAAATCTGAAACATTTTCTCATCGAATCAAAATAATATTTGAATATAATATTGAGCAAGTTTTTCTTACACTTACTTTGTGGTTTTAATTGAGAAGAAATGTCAAAAAAACTAGCACTTTTTTGTATTTCTTTACAACTTTCAGTGACTACAAAGAATATGCATTGTTAAATCATTAGAATATTGAATTTTTACATTATTCTTACTTTTTTGTTCTATTGGAGAATTTATCGGTTCGTGAACTTCACTACTATGAGATTCAAGACCTGAAAAAAATTCTTTTGTTTATTATTAAAATAATTTTGAAAAATCACAAATTGCAAGTTCTTTTACATACTTTAGAATAAGAAAACAATTTTAAAATAACGCTTACTTCGCAGTTTTTCTGTTTTTGAACTAAACTTCAATTTTTTACGTTTATTTACTGAAATATTGATAATAAACTATCAGATTTTACCCAGATCTGCTCTATACTATTACAAAAATTACATGATAACTAAGAAATGTTCATTATAAGAATTATGCTTACTCTGCGATTCTATTGGAAAAAAAGCTGCGCTTGTTCCACGAGTTGATCTGTTGATGAACTGTTTTTGCACTAATGCTTCAACAAGTTGTGATCGTTTGATAATCACCTGTACGATTTTCTTTTTGTTCTTCTTCCGTTTGCCTATTTCTCTCCTGGGGCCAACTCGATCTAACACATCTCGACCACCCTAAAATTATGACTGAATTAATACACAAACCAAAGATGCTGACATTACGTACTTTATCCATTAAGAATTATAAGAATATAAGACAAAACAAGCTGTTTACAACACATTAGTGCCGCTAAGGTTAAGATAACCAAGACACGTGAAGTTTGCTGCACATTCAGGTAACCCTACCTTTTCGACATGGCTGGTTGGGCTGCTTATTTCCTCTTGGCCTTTTATCTGATTATTTGTTATAACATCACTTTTACACAATTGTCAGTCTCTTTGAAGGAAGCTGTTATATTGTTGAACAATCCTTTTCCCAATAAAAAAAAAAAACAACCAACAAAACTTAAAACTTCAAACGTTACAGTACTGCCAATATAAATCCAGAATGTTTGTTGTTTCCCTAGTGATCGTTTGAGGTTAGAAAATGGTAAATAAGGTTAATTTTTATTTAGTTTTATTTTAGAATTTATTATTCGAATTTTTCAGTCTGTTACTTTGCATACTGACCTGGGAACTATTAAGATAGAATTGTTTTGCGAAGCCTGTCCGAAAGCATGTGAAAATTTTCTTGCATTGTGCGCCAGTGATTACTATAATGGTAGTATTTTTCATCGAAACATAAAAGGCTTTATCGTACAAACGGGAGATCCTGGTGGTACTGGAAAGGGAGGTAACTCAATTTGGGGTGCCAAATTTGAAGATGAGTTCAAAGAAGAACTGAAGGTATTTACTTGTAACTTTTGTTTGACTGTCAAAATTATACAGTTTTTGTACATTCTTTTGCCTTGTTTAACAGCACAATGCAAGAGGTATGGTGTCAATGGCAAATAACGGTCCAAATACAAACGGTAGCCAATTTTTTATTTCTTATGGAGCGCATCCACATTTAGATCTAAAGTATACTTTATTTGGAAAGTGAGTACAAAACACAGAAGTAACAGCTATTTGTTAATCATAAATTCCATAAATTCCGTAGGGTTATCGACGGTTTTGATACTTTGGACGAATTGGAAAAACTACAAGTTAATCCGAAAAATTACAAACCACTAAAAGACGTAAAGATCAACAGCATTACAATACACTCAAATCCGATGGCCGGATAACAAAACTAGTGATAATAAGTATATTTATTATGTATTTACGTGGAAATAAAGTGATTTTTAATAGCTATCAACTTCTACTTCTTTATAATCCATAATTAGCGCCGACAGGTCATCTCGAGCTTCCTGAAATTCTCCCTCCTCCATCCCTTCACCTACATAGTGATGGACAAACGCCCTTTTCCTATACATCAAGTCAAACTTATGCGTTATTCGCGCCCATGCATCTCGTATGGCAGTACTATTTGATAACATTGTAACTGCCCTTTGAACTTTTGCCAAATCGCCACCAGGGACGCATGTCGGTGGTTGATAATTTATTCCAACCTATAAAGTATCAATGTACCATAATTATTTATTTTATCACTTCTGCCACTAATTTTCTTGACAGAGAAATAGAAATATAACAAAATAACACATGTGACAATACAGTGCAGGCAAAAATGCAACAAACCAGACGCACGTGTGTGTAAAAACCGGTAATGAGGGCAACGTGCCGGCAGATCATGATAAAAATCACTGATTGTTGAGAATTGTTTGGTAACAAGGGAGAAAAATCACGAGAATATCTAATAATAAACGTGACGACATAGTGTAGGCAAAAATACACCACGTTGTAACAAAAATCACGAATGTGCTTAATAGCTGGTACCCACATAACAATTTAGAGACACGTTCCCAGCATGGTGCTAACACGTCGTGCTAAATTTTGCACGCGTGTTGGTGCCTTGCTGGCGCAGTGAGTCCGCATATGAGAGCGATATGTCAACACGTTGTGCTTCTCCCGCGTTCTTGACACGCGTGAGGAGCGTAAGGTTCGTAAACAAACGTAAACAGTCCTACACGGTGGGTGAGCACATTGCTCACCTCGCAAACGGGGTGACACCTCGCGAACAGACCGAGTCCTCACAGCGTCTACACGCTGTGCTGGCATGACGTGCAAACACAGTGCGGGCACAATGCAAATTACACGGTTGTGTTTACGCTATGTTTTCTTCGTGCCAACACATTGTGCAAACATATCGTGTTCGACACGTGCGTGCTAAAAATTGTTATGTGGGTATATCTTAATTAGGAAAGAAACTAGAGAAGACCAAAACATATTAAATTTACCTTGAAACCGGTTGGACACCAGTCCACAAACATTATAGATCTCTTGCTCTTAATGTTTGCGATGGCATTGTTGACATCGGTGGGAACAACGTCGCCTCTATACAGCAAACAACAGGATATGTACTTTCCGTTCCTGGGGTCGCACTTGACCATTTGGTTGGCGGGCTCAAAACAGGAGTTTGTCAACTGTGCAGTTGACAAACTCTCATGGTACGCCTTTGACGCGGACACAAACGGCGCAAATGTAATCAACGGAAAGTGAATTCGCGGATAGGGCACCAGGTTCGTCTGGAACTCGATCAGGTCCACATTGACAGCTCCTTCGAAGCGTAAAGAAGCCGTGACTGCGGACACTACCTGTCAGAAAGCACCAAAACTTATTCTTTGTATAACTTGGAACGTGCGTACTGATCATATGCGAGCATGGCGTGAACACGACATGTTGGCACCTTGCTCGAACCGTGTCGACACTTTTCGAGCATGATGCCCACAAATTGTTATGTGAATGGCGTCTAATATAATACCTGGCCTAAAAGTCTGTTTAAATTTGTGTAAGTTGGTCTGGGCACGTCGAGTTCCCTGGCTAAAATGTCATACATAGCTTGATTATCCATTACAAAGCATACATCCTCATATTCCAAGCAACCGTGAGTAGTCAAGACCGCGTTGTACGGTTCCACAACCACTGGAGATATCTGCAAAGATTTTTATGTTAAATGGTAAAAAATGGTCTAGATCAGTGTTTCCCAACGTGGGGCGTACGCCCCACTGGAGGCAATATGATTGTTGAGGGGGGGCAATTGGAATATAGAAAAATTTTGAAAAAAAAAACCCTACCTTAAAGTCTCTTTGTACCGTTCATACTGCAACCGTTAATCATATCCTTGAGGCTAATTATTAAATATCCCTACACAATTCTAAATCTGAAAAAAAAACACACAATAGGGAAAAATTTAATTAAGCCATCAATATTTGTAAAAACGTTTTTAGAAAAATATGTCAAAGATGTGATAGCTATGCCACTTAAGATACATTGTTGAGGAACATTTTGTTGAAGGTATGTTATTCTGTAAATTAGAAAGCATCACAACCTCCGGAGATATTCTTCATAAGCAAAAAAAATACTTCAATGTCTTTAATATTCCAATACAGAACATAACATCCTGTACTGCAGACTGTGCTCCTAACATGATGGACAAGAAAAGCGGCTGTTTAAAGATAAGAATCCAGAAATGCTTCTTGTGCATTGTCTAATATAGCTCCATAGGGAAAACTTGGTAACCAAAAATGTTTGTCCAGTTCTCAATGAAGATTAAATTCGGTTATAAAATATGTCAATTGTATCAAAGCTACTGCCGAATGTGACATTTCAAGTTAATTTGTGAAGTACAAAATAATTCATACTTTTTATAACTAAATTTAATACTTCATTGAACAAATATTTTTGGCTACCAAGTTTTCCCCGTGGATTACACAATGCACAAGAAGCATTTCTGGATTTTCATCTTTAAACAGCCACTTTTCCTGCCCATCATGTTAGGAGCACGATTGGCAGCACAAGATGTATGTTCTATTGGAATATTATCGACATAATTAATAACATAGTTTTTTAGCTTAGAAAAAATATCTCTGGAAGTCGTGGTGCTTTCTTATGATTTGCAGAATAACATTTCCTCAAAAAAATGTTCCTTATTAATGTACTTTACATAAGTTATCAACAAGGCCTCAGTGCCTCTCACTCTTGCTCATTTTAACCATTCTTTTTCTGACAGTGTTGTTACTAAGGGGCACAGCTATCACATCTTTGTCATCTTTTTCTAAAACCGTTTTTACAAATGTTGATATTGACAGTTCCCCTATTTTGTGCTTTTTCCAGATTTAGCAATGAGCACGAATATTTGATAACTAGACTCAAGGGTACGATTAACACTTGCAGTGACAATTTCAGTTTTAGAGTAAATGTTTAACTTTGTGTTGTTATAATAAAATATGGCAGATTTGTGTTGTATTAGTTTTTAAGTGAATGTTTATTTCTATTTTGTTATAATAGAATATGTAGCAAATTTTGTTTCTGCTAAAATGCTTAGTATTTATTTCAATAATCAAATAAATTATTGTTTTATGTTATTATTTTTACACCCCCACTGGCGCAAGTTTTTCATTACGTCACAGAGAGGAAATTAGTCAAAGTTTGTTGGGCAGAATGTGTACCAATGACGAAATGAGAAACGTACACCGTTCCGAGTAAGGTTCATTTCCAACTCTGTTATAGGTATAAAAAAGACAATATGAAGTGGGGCATGAGATTTTTAGATCAGCTTCGGTGGGGCATAGCTCAAAAAAGGTAGGGAAACACTGGTCTAGATGAACTAATATCGTCATACTTGTGGAGCGGGATAAACGGCAAATTCCAGCTTGCTTTTTCTACCGTAATCACCGCACAGGTACTCTAACATCAGCGCAGTAAAACCAGAACCAGTACCACCACCGAAAGCCCTGAAAAGGATAAATCCTTGGAAGGAGTGGCATTCCTCCGCGACTTTTCTAGTCCTGTCCATTGCCAGGTCAATCATCTCTCGACCTACGCTGTATTCCCCTCTGGCAAAGTTACTGGCGGCATCTTCTTTCCCAGTTAGCAATTGCTCAGGATGAAATAGCTGTCTATAGTGTCCAGTTCGTATTTCATCTGAAAAAAAAAAGTTGATTGAGAAGCCTTATGTACGGTCCTTAGTAACGATAGACCATTTACCAATTACAGTTGGTTCTAAATCAACCATAACGACTCGAGGTACACATTTTCCAGCCATCGAGACGCTGAAGAACGCGTTATATGTATCGTCAGCATTTCTTCCTTGATATCCCTGATATAATCTTCCATCTGGTTGGATGCCATGCTCAAGACAGTACAGTTCCCAACACGCATTTGCTATTTGGACACCAGCCTGGCCTATATGGATCTGGATAACCTCCCTCTGCAAGAAAAATAAGTTTTTCTCGTTTGGTTTTGAACGTTATAGTGGTTTTTGTACGTTTGACGGCATCACTTATACGTTGGTTTTCATTATAGACTATTTTCTCATTTTTTTTTGTGAGTGTTGAATTTACTGGGAATTTTGATGAACGGGTGACAGGGCGGAGAATTTAGGATGGAATGTTGACACTTTATTCAAGTCATCATAAAGTCATCTGTCAGTGAGAGATCATTGGTGTGATCTAAAGCCTCCTAAATCTTATAATTTGTGTTTATGTATGTACTACATTTTCAGAAACATTGTCGTTTTAATTTTTTTTGATGGATACGAGTTAAGATTTTTATTTTTTTCCTGTGTTATTAATGTTTTATATTTGGAAAACATTGTAATCACTTCGTTATGAAATTTCTGATAAGCGAGATACAATTTTTTCGACTTAAATTTCGTCAATCGTCTTCAAAGTGCGCCAGCAAAATGTTGTCGGGTAAAGTAGCGTTGATAACGGGTGCCAGTGCTGGTATCGGTGCAGAAACTGCAATCGAATTTGCAAAACAAGGCGCCTTTTTAGTTCTAACAGGTAGAAACGTGCCTAACTTACTAGCAACAGCCAGCAAGTGCTTCGATATCAGCAAGAATGAAGCTGTGATAGTTCCAGGCGATCTAACCAAAGACGACAATGTAAAATCCATAATAAACACGTGCATTAAGTCTTTTAATAAAATAGACATTCTCGTGAACAACGCGGGAATCGTAGACTATGGAGGGATCACAGAAGCCGGTGTCGAACAACTTGACAAGATGTACCACAACAACTTAAGACCTGCCTATTTGCTAACACAGTTGGCAGTGCCACACTTAATGCTAACACGAGGAAATGTTGTCAATGTCTCAAGTGTAGCAGGAATTAGATCATTTCCATTGCTGCTCACTTATTGTATTAATAAAGCCGGATTGGATCATTTCACGAGGACTATTGCAGTTGAACTGGCGAAATATAAAGTACGCGTGAACAGTGTCAACCCTGGCCTGGTAGATACAGCGATTCACATTACAGCTGGAATGGCAAAAGATAAGTTCGATACACTTGCAGAAAATTGTAGAGAGACTCATCCTTTGCAAAGAATTGGAAGAGTGGATGAGGTTGCTAAGACAATACTGTTTCTGGCTAGTGAGAATTCTAGCTTCATTACTGGAGAAACCATTTGCGTGGATGGTGGGAAACATGCCTTGTGTCCGTTATAGTAAAGAATGTGAAAGACAAAAAAAGGAATTGGTGAAAGACAAGAAGAAAAACATCAGTGGTTATACGTATTGGCGAAATCATCAAAAGTACTTATGGTCCAAAGTTTTATTTAATATGATTATATCTGCTGCTATGAATAAAACCACATTAATTAGTGTTTGTTGTTATTATTATACGATTGATAACCTTTATATGGAGTTAAAAATACATACAATTATTTTTAACATTGCATAAATTGAACAGATGAGGTCACTGCTTCTTGAGGCTACGGAAATCATCAAAATTCAATCAATAATTGAACAAATTAATTAATTAATTGTCGTACAAACATGGGAAAATGACTATGCAGTTTTCCTGCATGACCAACATTTCCACTTATCTTTGGAATTGATGTTATTGAGAAAAATACATAATTTACCACAACTCGTTAATGGTATTTGCGAGCAACACACATAAAAGCCGCAACGAAAACAAGTATTACTCATTGTTAGAAGTGCATCGACAGCTCCAAGATGTTTTCCAAGAAGGTCGTTTTTATTACTGGTGCTAGTTCCGGTCTGGGTGCTGCGACAGCCATCCGTTTCGCCAAAGAAGGTGCTGACTTGGCCCTAACAGGTCGAAACGCGCAAAATTTAGAGGCTACCGCGAAAAAATGCCACGAAATCACCAAGAGAACGCCGCTAACAATACCAGGAGATCTAACCAAAGAAGAAGACATGAAGAAGATGATCGACAAAACAATCCAAACCTATGGTAAACTCGGCATTTTAATCAACGTCGCCGGAGCAATGGAATTAGGCAACATCCAACAAGCCTCGTTGGCACAATTCGATAAACTCATGGGTACGAATGTCAGAGGAATGTATTATTTGACACATTTAGCCGCCCCCCATCTCATAAAAACAAAAGGCAACGTCGTCAACATATCCAGCATCGGAGGTTTAAGAGCTTTCCCTGAAATGACTGCGTATTGCATGTCGAAAGCAGCGGTAAATCAGTTTACAATGTGTGCGGCGCTTGATCTTGCTGGGAAGGAAGTTAGAGTTAATGCGGTATGTCCAGGATTCATTGGAAGCGAAACTCCTAGGCATGGAATGACGGTAGAGCAATGGAAGAGCTTCCAACAGAAGATGGCAGCTACTTACCCAATGGGTAGATTAACTACCACAGATGAAGTTATTGATGGAATCATGTTTTTGGCTAGCGAGAGAGCAAGTTTTGTTACTGGGCATATTCTTGCTGTCGACGGTGGTAAAGCTATTGCTTCACCAAGATAAGAGAAGAGGATGATTCATTTGTTATTTATGCACATTTTATACCTATTCTTGTAACACTCAATAAAAGCAGACTTCTTATTACTTATGTGATTCTATTTTTTATATAGAAAATGTAACACTGAACCATGGCCATTTCATTGGATAAAACATGCAGTTATCATGTTATCAACATACAATTTGACTTATTTCTGCCTATTCATTATTTCATGTACACAGCGAATTTGCATTCATATTACCAACACTCTGAAGTAATACAATTTCAGCAATGTATTGCTGTTTTCCCGCAACAATGACAAGTAATGATGTCATTACTTTATATACCCGAAAGAATCTTCTGTGTGGAAAAGTTTGAAACACATTTAATATCTTCTAAAGGTGTTATGAATAAATTGTTCACCTTTGTTTGGCGTTAGTTTGCTTTCCAGACAATTAATTCTGCCATCTTAAAACAGCTGTGGAAATCTGCGCCTTTTTCAATAAAGTACATCACTATCATCCACCAATTTCAGGATCTACGGTTAGTAAAAGAGTGATCGCCAAATAATCAATAAATTTGAAATTTTGGTGAGAATTGATGATAATTCTCGTTCAAGTTCTTGTGAAATGGGTTCAGGACTGAATTTTAGTCGTCATGCTGACTTTTATCTGTTATCAAAGAGTATGTAACAATAATTCGATGTTTAAAACGTTATACATGGCATAAAAGATAACAAGGCGCAATAAATATATTTACGTTATTTCACACAGCTAACCTTCGCATTCTAAAAATAATTGCGGTCTTATATATGTATGTGTTTGTTGTGTATTTCGTGCAATTGTAGTCGACATGTTCTCCGATAAAGTTGTGTTGATAACTGGAGCCGGGGGCGGTCTTGGGGCGGAAACGTCCCAACGCTTTGCCAAAGAGGGTGCAAAATTATCCTTAACCGGTCGAAATATACAAAACCTGGAAGAAACAGCTAAGAAATGCAAGGAGAAAGCCGCGAATTGCACGCCTTTGGTAACACCGGGCGATCTCACAAAAGAAGAAGACATGAAGAACATTATAAACAACACTATATCAACATACGGTAAATTGGATGTTTTGATCAATTGTGCTGCTATTATGGAATTAGGCAATATCGAGGAAACATCGTTAAGACAGTTCGATTCGATTATCGCCACAAATACAAGAGCCATGTACTATCTAAGCCATTTAGCAACACCGCACTTGATCAAAACCAAAGGAAACATCGTCAACGTGTCCAGCCTTGGAGGTTTGAGGGCTTTCCCCGAGATGACAGCGTATTGCATGTCCAAAGCAGCAGTTGACCATTTCACAAGATGTGCTGCTCTTCAACTTGCACCAAAACATGTTAGAGTGAACGCTGTTAGTCCAGCGTATATGGCCAAAACAAGTGCGAAGGGTTGTGGTTTTACTGAAGAACAACTGGACGCATTTGAAAAGCGGATGATAACCACTTTTCCAATGGGAAAACTGTGCGAACGAAGCGAAGTTGTCGACGGTATCGAGTTCTTGGCTAGTGATAAAGCCGGTTTTATTACAGGGCAGATCTTGTCTATTGATGGTGGTAAAAATATCGCTTCACCAACATAATTTTTGTTTTGCTTTTGATTTCTTATACGCTATTGATACAATTTATCAATAAATCGTATTTAAGTATTTCCATGTTTTCTTTTTTTTTTTTTTGGTCATGATAAGGTCAGGAGAAAAGGAAATAAGGTCACAGAAAAAAATGCAAAATATATATTTCATAAATACTATATAATCCATCATATTACAAATATCATTATCTATCGTGGACACATGGAATGTCTTCCACCATCAACTGGAATTATATTCCCAGTCATGAAACTGGCATCTTCACTGGCAACAAATGCAACAGCCTTGGCAACCTCTTCAACAGTTCCTGGTCTACCCAAAGCATGGGTTTCCTTACATTTACTAAGAAACTGTTCATACTGTTGTTCATTCATACCACCTCTTTTATGGAGATCAGTAATAATAACCCCAGGGTTCACAGAGTTTACCCTAACACCTTTAGGTGCAAGGTCAAGTGCACAACATTCTGTGAACTGATTTATAGCAGTTTTTGACATGCAGTAACTCAGTAGACCTGGGGAAGCACGTATTCCTGTTACACTAGAGATGTTCACAATATTACCTTTGGTTTTTATCAAATGGGGCACAGCTAGCATAGTCAGATGGTACACTGAGCGTACGTTAACATTGAATAGGCGGTCGTACTGCTCGAGATTTGTCTCTTCTATACCACCTGTTTCAATAATTCCTGCGTTGTTTATTAGAATGTGCAATGCCCCAAAGTGTTTTATCGTGGTTTCGATGATTTGTTCTACATCATTTTCCACGGTCATCTCAGCTTTGACTAGTAGGGGTTTTACTTTTCCCGTGCATTGCTCTTGGATCTTCTGGAGATTGTCCATATTTCTGCCTACCATTACAACACTGGCACCACGTTGGTTAAAAAGTATAGATATAGCTGCACCGATACCTGAACTGGCACCGGTTATTATAACTACTTTTCCAGAGAAATCCATCATTTTGTGGAGATGCTGAATAGCTCAGGAATAGTTCAGGAATAGCTGAACAAAATTCTGAGGTTATGTTGTGGGTGTGGGTGAGCCTGTGGCGGACTATAACCGCTAACCACCATTGAAATTAGATATCATTTAGTTATCTTAAGTTGTCAACCTGTGCTATATAACTAACTTCACGGGTATTTTAGTGGCGCATGTTGTTTGAATTAATAAAACTTGTTCGGCGAATTGAAGATTTGGCACATTTTATTATTGCTAAACTTCAGAATTCAACATTAAAATAGCCTTCGGACTCCATGAACACAAATAACAAAACTTGCTTTGTATAGTAACTACCGGGTCATCATAAATGAGAGTCACCGGGTGCAATACTTTGTTCCGGTAGTTGCGCTCAAAACTTTAGTCCCAGTTATAGCGCCAGTGAATTTAAAATGCCTGGAGCGTTTTTATTGGTCCAACTAGGTCCAACTTTTGGTAAACAGTGTGAAGTTAGACCTAGTTTGACCAATAATAACGCTCCAAGCATTTGGCGCTATAACTGGGACTAAAGTTTAGTGCGAAACTACCGGAACAAACTTTTGCACCCGATGACTCTCATTTATGATGACCCGGTATTTTAAGGACAGAGGAACTCGCGATTTTTTATTTTATAGTGCTATTTTTCGTATTTTATCATGGATAATAAAGCCAGAATCAGAACAGATATAGTAATATAACTTTATTATACCTACAAACGATATCGCAATCACCTACAAGTAGGTTGTAAATAGATGTAGTATCTTTTATCATCACGTAACAAAATATATATTTGAGCAAGATAAGAATAATGAGAGATTATTTTCAACGTGGACACATGGCGTGACGACCTCCGTCAACAGGGATGCTTGCTCCAGTAATAAAGCTGGCAGCATCACTAGCTAAGAAGGCAATGGTTTGGGCAACTTCCATGGCGTCTCCAGGTCGACCCAAAGCATGGGTATCTTTGGTCCTCTTAAGAAATGCTTGGTATGCCTCCTCATTCATCCCACCACGCTTGTGTAAATTCGTGACAGTCACACCAGGGTTTACACTATTCACCCTGACTTGTTTCGGCGCCAAATCTAAAGCTGTACATCTTGTAAATTGGTCCAAAGCAGCTTTGGACATGCAATACGCCAAAACTCCAGGAAAAGCTCGAATACCGTTGACGCTGGAGACGTTCACAACGCTTCCTTTGGTTTCTATTAGATGTGGAACAGCGAGCGATGTTAATTGATAGACACAGCGTACATTAATGTTCATCATACGGTCCAGTTGATCGAGATTTGTATTTTCGATGCTGCCAGTTTCTATGACACCGGCGTTGTTGACCAAAACGTCAAGCTTTCCATAGTGTTTAATTGTCGATTCTAGGATGTTTTTAGTGTCGTTTTCGTTCGTCAATTCGCCGGTCACGATGAACGGTGTTGGTGTGCCAGTAGGAACTTTGCATTCAGCGGCCACCTTATTTAAATTTTCTACATTCCTACCGGTCAACGCAAGACTGGCTCCTAGACTCCCGAGGAATTTTGCTGTCGCTGCACCGATACCGGAACTAGCACCAGTTATCAGAACCACTTTCCCAGCAAACTGCATTTCTTGCAATTAGTTAAGTCACCCGAATACCACTTACGCAATGGAAGAACTAAGCAAATAACGTTGCCGTGGTCAAAGTTAAATTATTTCAAGTATTTATAACTCGGTAGAGTGTTTTGAACGTTGTTGTGACATTGAAACAGCTGTGAAGGCGTTTGTACCCCTCCACAATTCCAGTATTTTTTTAGACTTTCATTGATTGCTACTGGATATTGGTAGGCTCCCTTCACAACAGAAGTGTATAAATGTTTGCATACTTACTTACCAGTTGATATGAACAGATCGAAAGGCTAGCTAAAAGTTCGCTTTTCGGCTCATTGTGAACGCACCAGTCATTACCCAACAATTTTTAGCATGCACGTGTCGAACACGATATGTTTGCATAATGTGTTGGCACGCAGAAAACATAGCGTAAACACAACCGTGTAATTTCCATAGTGCCAGCACTGTGTTTGCACGTCATGCCAGCACAGCGTGCAGACGCTGTGAGGACTCGGTCTGTTCGCGAGGTGTCACCCCGTTTGCAAAGTGAGCAAGGTGCCCACCCACCGTGTTGGACTGTTTACGTTTGTATACGGACTCCACGCTCAAAGAAGCACAACGTGATGACATATTGCTCTCATATGCGGACGCACTGCGCCAGCAAAGGCGCTAACACGCGTGCAAAATTAAGCACGACGTGTTGGCACCATGCTGGAAACGTGTCTCTAAATTGTTATGTGGGTATGTGCAATAATAAACGAAATTGTACTAAAATATGTACTTATATCAGTCCTCATAAAGTATAGTTACAAAATTTAAGAATATATTACACACGGATACTTAACGGTACTTAAATAACTAATGAGCAGTACTTCTGTTGTCTTCTTTGGGCGATGGCATAAGCACCAGTTTGAGCAGTTGCACTATCGGTGCTTCAAATGCTACAGAAATCAGGAAAGAGAGCATGAACGATATGACGAGGTTTCCAAGAAAGATCGTCAACTGAAACAAAGGAAAAAATAACTGAGATATATCTCAAAGAGTAATTTTTGTCAATTAAAACATAGTAATCAGCTTTTGATTGCTTGGGGCCATCAAAAAGCCTATGAGGAAAAAGATATCTCCACTTGGGATGGAATCTTTGTTGAACTACGTATTTTGATTATATATTTTGACATGCTCAATACTTACCACCATCACATTGTGGAGATGTAAGGGTCCATCCATTTGGAAACTAACGAAAACCATGATGACTGGATGGATGAGATATGCGCAATAAGTTAACCTACTAAGTGGCAAGAATCCTCTGAAACCTAGCAATGCGTTTATTGGTCCTGCGTAACCCCAACAGCAGGCAACTGTGATCCAGGCTAAGGCAACTCCCCAGGCTGTATGTCCAAATGCAGCCTACAAACAACTTAATTAAATCCAAACCGATTTAAACTACTCATTCTTACATAAATAGCTGATAAAGGAACAACCAATCCTTGTCTTCCCAAACCATAGACCAAACTGAGTATTAAGCCGCCGGAAACTAGCCAACCACAAGTGGCTACAAGTGGAGACAGCTTCACTTTACCATCCACTGTAAACAGCAAATAACCAGTTGCCATGCCGATGAGGTATGGGCCAATCCTCAACCATGGTTTATCATACAATTGGTCGAAGAGGGCAAAAGGTTCCTCAACTCTCGCAATGTAATTGTATTGCATGGCGATGACAAACGTGGTGATCCATGATGTAACCAAGAAGGTCAATACAATTCCAGCTGCCCATTTCAAATGTGTCTTCGTCCTAACAGCTATTGGGAGAATCATGATGGCCAATATATAGAATTGGGTGTCGTTTGCTATATACCATGACCAAAGCATGCAGAACTCCGATTGTGGGAATAAATTATTGATGTATAATGCGTTTCTCCACCAGTAGCTTCCGCAGGTGAGATGATCGATCATTGCAGGCGAGAAGACTGAGAAGTTATGAGAGTATTTGAGCACGAGTTCGTTGACTCCAAGAACGAATAGATAAGCCGGAGTTAATCGTAGGAATCTGTATAGGCATAAGGTGAAGAAATGGCTGATGTCTTCGTGGAGTTTTCGATTCCTCTTCTCTGGTCCTTCTGATTTTCGTTTGGCCGAACGGAAGTAGACGATTGTCACCAAGAGACCACTGAAAAGAACAAATGATATGTTCTTATTACAGATTTAACTGGAATTTCTTTTCCATGAGTTATTTTTTAATAAATATAATACCGTTCGAATTTTTCGTCAGCTGATTTTTGTCATTTAAAAATCCCAATGGTTCTGGTATTTATATTATTTCACCACTACATTATGCAATATCCATTATTAATAGCACTAATTACAATCTGCTGCAATACATATAGAATTATCATTGACGTAATAGCGGAAATTGTTCAACTGATCATTGACTAATAGTAGGTAATTGCTAAAATCCTGAAGACATACCTTATGAAGAAGAAAGTGTCAACTGAAAACGTCGCATTGGAAACTGTTTGGTACAGAAATGATCTCTCAATCACAGATCTAAGCGTCTTGTTTTCAGCAATTGCAAAAACTTCCAAATAAGTGTGTACCATAATAATCCACGCTATGGAGAAGAACCTCAAGCCATGGATGCACTTAATCGCGTCATCTGTCACTCTATCGACACTCAAGATCTTCTTTGAGTTCTTCGCGAAACCAAAACACAACAACAACCTAACAACCATACCTGAAAAAGATCATAAGCATACTAGTTTCATTTTTGTATAGTCACGTCTCACTACTTTTGATTTTTTCTGGTGCTTTGCTTTTTCCTTTGCCATCTTCCAAGTTGTTGTTGTTGTTGTTCACTGATGGTTTCTGCCGTTGCCATAATTCCAAAATTGTTGCTATTACTATGAGGATGAAGATAAATGTACCCAGTCCGCTAAAAATATAAAATCAGTGAAAGGTTTTCAACTAATGTTTGATATACATATATGTCGAAATGTTGGTCACACAACAAGTAATTGCTAAATAATTTTAGATAAATCTCATTTTTAGGCAGCAGCCGTTTGAGATTTACTATGCTATAAATGAGACAACATCGCCCAGGCTATTGCACTTTCAAATTCTTGGACTTTTGTTATTTGTTGTTGTTGTTGCACTTTTATGCATAATTTAAACTAAAGTGGGTCAAGCAAAACGCATATGCGAAGTCATCCGCGCAAGCTGGCTACATATTACGTAAAGTAATTCAGGAAAAGCGAGAAGTAGTCAACAAATTAGTATTTCGTAATGACATTTTTATATCTATAGAAATTTTGCGTTATATATCATAAAATTGTGGACAAACCTACCTTACAACGTAGAATTTTACGTCACCAAAGACGCTATATTCTCCCGGAACTGGCCGAACATCAATAACACTTAGCGATGTTGCTCTTGACCTTTCTTTGATTAGTAAAGTCCTCACATCACTGGTTTTGCATGATTTTGGAAGGCACTGTCCAATATTTAGTTGCCTTGTCTATGATTAAGAAGAAGAGATGTGAACGAGTTGCCTTTAGTTTAGTTTAGTCTTTAAATGCCACTTACCACTGGTGTCATATTATCATTGATATTAATTCTAATTTTCGCCACATAGAACGTAACATCAAAAGGTGGCACCTCCCCATTGGTAAGATTGTTCCCTAAATCCCAACATAAGGTACTCGAACCCAACCAGAAATCATTTCCGAAAAAGAACTGGCCTGCATACCGTCCAGAGGCATCATATACTAAAATTACATTAAGTTATTCATCTGCGCAATGCATCCTCATCATTATTATGTAAAGATTCATTGATTTCAATAGGTAAGAGTGAAAGTTGATTACTTTTTGAAGCCCAGGAAGTGTCGTTCTTCAACGCCTCAAGGTACATGTGCATGTCCTTTTGACATTTTAGGTCCGAGAGGTGAGATAGACGGTCTTCCCAGCCATGGTGGCCGTATAATTTTGAAAACCACTCGATATCCGAGATATTTTCCGGCGATTGCAATAATGGCACTTCCGTGGCTCCCGGTGCGGGAAATTGTATGCCATTCGATAGATACGATAGGTCGGATGAATTGTAAGAGATGTAACTTGGCGTATTTGTTTCACTGTTTACAATAGTCACTAAACTAACACAAAAAACTATAATTTTCCACATTTTCATGAAAGTGACAGTTCAAGAAGTCGATGTTGTATTACGTATTTTCAAAAATTATCATTTTTGGTCACTTTTCAGTGCACTTTGTAAGTCACTGGTCACCAATCGACTACTAAGCGTCGAATTGATAAGCAAACATGAAGTTCTTAGACGAGATTTTCCCCACCTTGACGGAGAAAGGTGGTGAGATTGCCTCCCAAAACTGAATGGGCCGCTTCAGCAAATACACGCGACGCAATGTTTTGAACAACTTATTTTTTATGTAAGCTGAATTTTCCTTTTTGTAACATTTGGAAACCGGTACCATTGTAGCCCATTAACCGTCGAAGGCATTTACACTTTCTACAAATCTTGCGCAACAAGAAATGCACATATAGGGTCTGATGATTACACAGAATTGCAATACTTACGGCAGGGTATGTCTGTACAAATAGTGATGACTTAGTGGGGATCAATCAGATCAACAAAATATGTAGCATCTTTTTTGACAAAAACCCTAAAAAATTTTTGGGGTGGCCCTCACCCAACTTTCTGACTATATCATTGGCACAATGAAACGACTCTGTACTGTAACTAACGTCAGTTTCTATGACATAACCGCATTTGTCATCCTGACATTTAATGTCATGTCATGTCAGTGGTACTGATCGCTGGTTTACACGTTGCCAATACGCCTGCCAGTAGAGTTTGCCAGTGACTGGCGAGTCCTACTGGCAAGCGACTGCAAGGTGTAGACACCATCTTGCCAGTGGCTAGCAAGCCAGTTGTGCCAGTTGTGGCTGGTTTACACGTTGCCAGCGACTAGCATGCCAGTTGCTACGGCACTAGCATGCCACCATTGGCAAAGGATTGGGAAAGTCCAGTAGCTATTTACACGTTGCTAATAACTGTCATGCAAGTGGCGGTCTTTCTATACAATGCCAGTTAACGGACAATGTCGTGCCAGCAGGAGGAATAAGAATTTTGGCGATCCATTTTAGGGCCCTTTTTATCTTTTTGGCCATAATTTGTAACTATTCAATTTTCAATATAAACTGAACACTGCGCTTTGTCATCATAAGCTTGGACTGGCTTGAATTACCAACTGGCTTGGAACTGTTTACAGAGTGCAAGCATTTGCGCCAGTTCAAAAAAGTGGTGGGGAACTATGCCAGTCTGCCAGTGAATCAAATAGTTTTGTTTCGCAGGCATTGCCAGTAGCTGGCACAACTCGCTTGCTAGCTACTGGCAAGATGGTGTCTACACCTTGCATGTCGCTTGCCAGTAGAGCTCGCCAGTCACTGGCAAACTCTACTGGCAGGCGTACTGGCAACGTGTAAACCAGCCATAATGGTTGGTTTACACGTTGCCAGCGACTAGCATGCCAGTTGCTACGGCATTAGCATGCCACCATTGGCAAAGGATTGGGAAAGTCCAGTGGCTATTTACACGTTGCTGATAACTGTCATGCAAGTGGCGGTCTTTCTATACAATGCCAGTTAACGGACAATGTCGTGCCAGCAGGAGGAATCAGAATTTTGGCGATCCATTTTAGGGCCCTTTTTATCGTTTCGGCCATAATTTATAATTATTCAATTGTCAATATAAACTGAACACTGCGCTTTGTCATCATAAGCTTGGACTGGCTTGGACTACCAACTGGCTTGGAACTGTTTACAAAGTGCAAGCATTTGCGCCAGTTCAAAAAAGTGGTGAGGAACTATGCCAGTCTGCCAGTGAATCAAATAGTTTTGTTTCGCTGGCATCGCCAGTAGCTGGCACAACTGGCTTGCTAGCTACTGGCAAGATGGTGTCTACACTTTGCAAGTCGCTTGCCAGTAGAGCTCGCCAGTCACTGGCAAACTCTACTGGCAGGCGTACTGGCAACGTGTAAACCAGCTATAATGGTTGGTTTACACGTTGCAAGCGACTAGCATGCCAGTTGCTACGGCACTAGCATGCCACCATTGGCAAAGGATTGGGAAAGTCCAGTGGCTATTTACACGTTGCTGATAACTGTCATGCAAGTGGCGGTCTTTCTATACAATGCCAGTTAACGGACAATGTCGTGCCAGCAGGAGGAATCAGAATTTTGGCGATCCATTTTAGGGCCCTTTTTATCGTTTCGGCCATAATTTATAATTATTCAATTGTCAATATAAACTGAACACTGCGCTTTGTCATCATAAGCTTGGACTGGCTTGGACTACCAACTGGCTTGGAACTGTTTACAAAGTGCAAGCATTTGCGCCAGTTCAAAAAAGTGGTGAGGAACTATGCCAGTCTGCCAGTGAATCAAATAGTTTTGTTTCGCTGGCATCGCCAGTAGCTGGCACAACTGGCTTGCTAGCTACTGGCAAGATGGTGTCTACACTTTGCAAGTCGCTTGCCAGTAGAGCTCGCCAGTCACTGGCAAACTCTACTGGCAGGCGTACTGGCAACGTGTAAACCAGCTATAATGGTTGGTTTACACGTTGCAAGCGACTAGCATGCCAGTTGCTACGGCACTAGCATGCCACCATTGGCAAAGGATTGGGAAAGTCCAGTGGCTATTTACACGTTGCTGATAACTGTCATGCAAGTGGCGGTCTTTCTATACAACGCCAGTTAACGGACAATGGCGTGCCAGCAGGAGGAATCAGAATTTTGGCGATCCATTTTAGGGCCCTTTTTATCGTTTCGGCCATAATTTATAATTATTCAATTGTCAATATAAACTGAACACTGCGCTTTGTCATCATAAGCTTGGACTGGCTTGGACTACCAACTGGCTTGGAACTGTTTACAAAGTGCAAGCATTTTCGTCAGTTCAAAAAAGTGGTGGGGAACTATGCCAGTCTGCCAGTGAATCAAATAGTTTTGTTTCGCTGGCATCGCCAGTAGCTGGCACAACTGGCTTGCTAGCTACTGGCAAGATGGTGTCTACACTTTGCAAGTCGCTTGTCAGTAGAACTCGCCAGTCACTGGCAAACTCTACTGGCAGGCGTACTGGCAACGTGTAAATCAGCCATAACGTTTGTCAAAATCTGAAAATTTGCAACACGGCGACGAAGTCTGTAAAAGCTTATAGCGCCTAAATCGTTCATCATTTGTATCGATGTGTGAATATGAACATTGACATTAATGAATGTCTGCAAAATATCAGGTCTTACCCCAATGCAACAAACGTTCTAAAACAACTAATTATTACTTTTCATGGTACGCTGCATAATTTCACTCAGCAATAAATTGACGATGGTTATTATTACATTGTCTGTGTAAAATGCAAGATTGAAATCAAGCATTACAATCAAGTTTCTCTTCAGAATGGAAAAGCATTTATTACGAAAATGATTAAGTTACGTAACAAAATGAAATTTGACTTATTGATCTTTGAGTTTGCACCTTCTGCGAACAAAAGAGAAGCATCCATATCGTCATTCGTTAAGAAATTAAATGCAAACAATTCGTGTTATATAATGATCGACATATGTGTACAACTTTCTGTGTCTATATCCACAACATTACATACTCTCATCTCAACCAGCTTTCTATAAGCATACATAGAATTAGGAGATGTTATCCATACTTAATTTGGCACATCTCAAATCTTAATTCTTAAGACAAAAAAAAAACACCTCACAATATTTGATCCGTTGATAATGGTTTAGGAATCCATTGCTAACAGATATTAATGGTTAGTGCGTGTTCTTTGCAAGATGAAAATTAATGAAAGTTGGGGTCACTTAAGTAATACTCAGTTATTCCATCTCGTAACAACTTTCTCTGCGATCGAGATATTCGTGTTTACTTGTTGCTGGCTGGTTCTGGGTGTACACCTTTCCTTCTGCCAACTTCCGACATCGGACCAATAGCGTATACAGCACCCGTCAATTTTTCTTCGACCACAATCCCGCAAACCAGTACAGCCACTCGCCTAAGTGCCATACTTGTACGTAACTTGTTACGCAATTCACGTCATGATCAGACTGAAAAGCACGATGACCTAGTTTACTCTTTACTCTGGTACATGCAATAATCCACGTTGCTATATGGTTGCATTGCATTGTACATATCTATCTGAATTTACTTGTTATATTTTTTGGTAATAAATAAAATCGAAATTCGAACATTACTTGGAAACTATTAGAAATAGTTTCGTTTAGTAGGCAACCCAATGTGCTGACGTAGTGGAATATTTAGAACGAATTTAGTTTCAGTTTAGTATCACGGACACCGCCGTATAGTATACTCACGTGTATAACCTATCTCTTCAGTAAATGTTTTAAGTTAACCCAGTGTTTTATTAAGACATAACACTTATTCTATGCAAATATGTAATCAGTGCACTCATTTTAGTGGACTGAAAAATTCGCCTCAACGAACGAGAGTCACCGCTCTGGTGGTAGATATTTGAATTAAACAATTTGAGTTAAATAGCGCCATCTACATTCGCTTGTTCAGGCAGATGTGATGGTAGTTAATTAGAGCTTTACATTTCTAGATAGGCGTTAGTTAAAAATGATTTAAAAAATTCAATTAATCAATTTATTAATCAACATTAACATAGTAAGTCAACTTATATTAAAATCCAGGTATGACCTTTCCCTTTTTGGCAGCCTTTTTCAGTTTATTCAACTTCTTGTCTTTCTTTCGTTTCTCTATGTTGTCGTCCCTCTTTTTCTGCTTTTCCGCTTGTGCTTTCTCCACACTTTCCTTCCTAACGCCCCATTTCTTTTTACTAGCCTTTTTCTTCTGCTCATTCTTCTTAATGGTTTTCTTAAGCAAGATAGGATCATCTTTAACCTTTTCTCCTTCCGCTCTAGCCAGGGCATTTCTCCATGCTGCCTTTTCGGCAATTTTCACGGCTTTCTCAAGCTCTCCGGCTGACTTTAGATTTTCCACCCTTTCCTTTGTTTCTTGTACCTTTTCTAACAGTTTTTTGGGATCTTTTACACCCTTTTTCTTCTTCTCTTTACCTAAACCTGCAAAATCTATTTTTGAGAAAACCATTTTTCCCATCTCTTCTGTTGCAGGTTCAGGTTTTTCTTCTGTGGTGACCTCTGTTGATTTGTCTTCTGCTTTTATCGATTCACCCTTTTTTGCTTTCTCTTGTTTAATTTTGCGGTTCTGGGTTCCGTCCGACATTCGTTTTTCTTGCTTCATTTTCTTCTTTAACCTACTTTTCAGGTTCTTCTTAGTCAGTTTATCCTTGTATGTTGCATCGCTCTTGTTTGTTAATTTTTCTATACGTGCTTGTAACTCCACGAAGGAAGTAGCCCTACTGGTTTTATTCTGGACTGAGGGGGCCTTTTTTAACGTCTTTTTATCATTATCTTCTTCTGTTTTAGTTTCATCCTCTACAAAAATTAATATCATGATGTAAAATTGTTAGGAAAATAGTGTTTTTGATAGAACTTACCATTTGTGTTATTTGTAGGCAGTGCTATTGTTGAAAACAAGTCTGTAAGATACGTGTGGGCATTACGTAAGATATTTTCTATTTTTTTAGGGTCAAATTTTGTTTGAGTCCTTTCCGTGCCCATTTTATTGCAGCAAAACTTCAACAAAATACACGAACACGTTTGTCTATAACCTCAAAAGGGTTTTAAACTAAAACAACACTGCTACCAACCGTAAATGGTGTTTGATTGGCAGAACTGCTTGGAAGAAAACCTTTTCAGATATTTAAATATTGTATAGATATGTATTTACATATTTCCTCATTTCTTTATGTAGTTTGATTGGCTATTTGTTATTTTTCTTATTGATTGTTGGAATACTAACAAAATTATTTAAACAAATTTTTAAGTTGGCCGATAGAGGGCGACATTTGTCACCTTTTGACGTTGCTGAATAGTCAATGTGCTCTGGTGTGCTGTTCACATATTGCCGGTCTGGAATTAATAATTTCTTTAAACATTGGTAATTAAATTAAATACCGTTAAAAGAAATGTCTGGCGATATAAAGCAAGGTAAGGAATCGGAAATCTTTGATAGTTTTCCCAAGTAAGAACATTATCCATTTCCAATGCCTGATGCAATTCTTGTGCAATTGCATTATCCCAATAAAAATTAATTTCAGCAATTTACACCTCTGATAAAAGAGGTTCCGATGAAAACGGAGATGGCTCCGAATCATTACCATTCAAAACGATTCTCCAGGCAATGCGTTCTGCTGGAGCAGAACCATTTCCTGTGATTTACGTGGACAGCAAAGAAATAGAAACCGGTTACGAACCGGCCGCCAAATCCCAGCTGAAGAAAATCCAGAAACTATGGGTGAGGGAAAACTACAAGCAAGCGGACAAAGTCAAAAAAGAAGACGAGGATGCCGACAGACGTGCCAAAAACTTGGATGACGCAAAGAAAATTGTCGTAGCGGAAGATAAATCTTTACCGGACGCTAAAAGAATTAAGATTTCTGAAGGTATGTGATTATAAGCTGTATTTAAGTTAATTCTAGCGAGATTACTCGATTTAGGGAAGGAATATAGAGGCCAACGTGTTGTCATTTATGGGTGGGCGCATAGAATACGAAGGCAAGGAAAAGCTTTGATGTTTATTACTTTGAGAGATGGAACTGGGTTTTTGCAAAGTGTTTTGAATGATACTTTATGCCAGACTTACAATGCAGTTATCTTATCCACTGAGTCGAGTATTAAATTATATGGAACTTTAGTTGCTGTTCCAGAAGGAAAATCGGTATGTTGACATTGATTTTTATGTTTTTTGCTTTCAATATTTATAGAATTTGCCATAATTTGAAGAATTTTGAAGAATTTGTCTATAAGTTATTGATTATTACCTCTTAGGCACCTGGTGGCCATGAACTTCAAGTAGATTACTGGGAGTTGCTTGGTTTAGCGCCACCTGGCGGTGCAGACTCTCTACTAAACGAGGAAGCCCTCCCTGACGTACAAGCTGAGAATCGCCACATTATGATCCGTGGTGAGAACACTTCAAAAGTACTCAGAATGAGATCCGTACTTTTACAGGCATTCAGGTAATTTCAGAAGTTCATAAAATAACATTTTGTTTACTAAATGTTGGGTTTTTGCATTTCTAGGGATCATTACCTTGCCAGGGGATACTGTGAGGTCACCCCACCTTCTATCGTCCAAACGCAAGTGGAAGGTGGATCAACTTTGTTCAAATTGGACTATTTTGGGTAAAATTTGGTTGAAATATTAGGTTGTTGGTTTTTGTTTCGCCGTTCATGCAACAGATGGCGCTCGCATATGTTCTGTTGATGTGTCAAATGTTTTAACTGTTTAATTGTCAAATTTCCTAACCTATACCCAAATGTGTTTTTTATGATTATATTTCTCATTTCTTTGTTTAGGGAAGAAGCTTATCTGACACAATCCTCACAATTGTACCTTGAGACATGCATGCCATCTATGGGTGATGTCTATTGCATCGCTGAGAGTTTCAGGGCTGAGCAGAGCAGGACCCGTCGTCATTTAGCTGAGTAATTTATAACTTGAAAACCCATCCTCAGTGGAAGAAATTATTTTTTAATTTTTTTCAGGTACACTCACGTTGAAGCCGAGTGTCCGTTTATCTCTTTCGAAGACCTGCTCAACAGACTGGAGGATCTAGTTTGCGACGTCGTTGATAGAGTTTTGAAGTCACCGTACGGAAAAATTGTTCACGAGCTCAACCCTGATTTCCAGGTGCCGACACGTCCATTCCTAAGGATGAACTATTCCGAGGCCATCGAGTACTTAAAGGACAACAACATTACCAAAGAGGATGGATCTTTCTATGAATTTGGTGAAGATATTCCAGAAATGCCCGAAAGAAAGATGACCGATAAAATAAACAAGCCGATAATGCTGTGTAGATTTCCGGCGGAAATTAAATCATTCTATATGTCAAAGTGTCCTGAGGATAGGCGTTTGACTGAAAGCGTCGATGTTTTGTTGCCGAACGTTGGCGAGATTGTTGGTGGATCCATGAGGATTTTCGATCATGAAGAGTTGATGGTTGCGTAAGTTTTTTTGTGGTTAATTTTTATATTTGTGAGTTTTATGGTTTTTTTATGTTGGATTTTCAGTTATAAGGGTGCCAATATTGATCCAACGCCATATTTCTGGTATACCGATCAGAGGAAGTATGGAACTTGTCCTCATGGGGGTTATGGTTTGGGTTTGGAGAGATTTTTGTGTTGGTTGCTGAACAGGTATCATATTAGGGAGGTTTGTTTGTATCCTAGATACCTACATCATTGTAAACCTTAGTCGCTTACATGTTACTTTCGAATATTAACTTATGGTGTAATTTAGTTAAAAGGATTTTTATGAATGTATTATTTGTAACTGCATTTACTTTCTCTTGGGCATTTATTTTATTTAACTGATGTATAAATATTCGAACAATAAAAGTTTACCTGCTTACAGATATTTTTTATTTTCTGTCTATGGAGTGTTTTTTTAATAGAAACGTGTACAAAAAGTTGTCTCAATCCGCCCCTTCCCCCTTACCTGCTGTTTTATTGCCTCTGGTTTTTTGATAATTAAATTCCTTCTAGTAATAAACTACAACATTTCTGATCTAACAAGGTTATTATTTATATAGACTGCCTGCTGTTTTATTGCCTCTGGTTTTTGCGAATTAAATTCTTTCTAATAATAAACTACAACATTCCTGACCTAACCAAGTTTTATTCCTTCTATAGACTACCTGCTGTTGTGATTGAAACCACCTGCTGGTTTATTGTATTTGGTTTTTGGCAATTAAATTCTTTTTAGTAATTGTTTTATTGCATCTGGTTTTTGGTAATTAAATAGTTTCTAATAATAAACTACTACATTCCTGACTTAACACAAGTTTATTATTTATATAAACCACCTGCTGTTTTATTGTATCTGGGTTTTGGGAATTAAATTCTTTCTAATAATAAAAACTACAACATTCCTGACTTAAGACAAGTTTTACATTTATAGGTACTATACCTGCTGGTATTATTGAAACCACCTGCTGTTTTGCATCTGGTTTTTGATAATTAAATAGTTTCTAATAATAAACTACTACACTCCTGATCTAAGACGGGTTCATTATTTATATAGACGACCTGCTGTTGTTATTGAAACCACCTGCTGTTTTATTGTATCTGGTTTTTTGGAATTAAGTTCTTTCTAGTAATTGTTTTATTGCATCTGGTTTTTTGTAATTAAACAGTTTCTAATAATAAACTACTACAGTCCTGACTTAACACAAGTTTATTATTTATATAAACTACCTGCTGTTTCATTGTATCTGGGTTTTGAGAATTAAATTCTTTCTAATAATAAAAACTACAACATTCCTGACTTAAGACAAGTTTTACATTTATAGGTACTATACCTGCTGGTATTATTGAAACCACCTGCTGTTTTATTGTATCTGGGTTTTTTGGCAATTAAATTCTTTCAAGTAATAAAGTACATCATTCCTGACCTAAGACAAGTTTTACATCTATAAATACTACCTGCTGTTATTATTGAAACCACCTGCTGTTTTATTGCATCTGGTTTTTGATAATTAAATAGTTTCTAATAAAAACTACTACATTCTTAACCTAAGACGGGTTCATTATTTATATAGACTACCTGCTGTTGTTATTGAAACTACCTGCTGTTTTATTGCATCTGGTTTTTTGGAATTAAGTTCTTTCTAGTAATTGTTTTATTGCATCTGGTTTTTGGTAATTAAACAGTTTCTAATAATAAACTACTACAGTCCTGACTTAACACAAGTTTATTATTTATATAAACTACCTGCTGTTTCATTGTATCTGGGTTTTGAGAGTTAAATTCTTTCTAATAATAAAAACTACAACATTCCTGACTTAAGACAAGTTTTACATTTATAGGTACTATACCTGCTGGTATTATTGAAACCACCTGCTGTTTTATTGCATGTGGTTTTTTGATAATTAAATAGTTTTTAATAAAAACTACTACATTCTTGACCTAAGACGGGTTCATTATTTATATAGACTACCTGCTGTTGTTATTGAAACCACCTGCTGTTTTATTGCATCTGGTTTTTTGGAATTAAGTTCTTTCTAGTAATTGTTTTATTGCATCTGGTTTTTGGGAATTAAACAGTTTCTAATAATAAACTACTACAGTCCTGACTTAACACAAGTTTATTATTTATATAAACTACCTGCTGTTTTATTGTATCTGGGTTTTGAGAATTAAATTCTTTCTAATAATAAAAACTACAACATTCCTGACTTAAGACAAGTTTTACATTTATAGGTACTATACCTGCTGGTATTATTGAAACCACCTGCTGTTTTATTGCATGTGGTTTTTTGATAATTAAATAGTTTTTAATAAAAACTACTACATTCTTGACCTAAGACGGGTTCATTATTTATATAGACTACCTGCTGTTGTTATTGAAACCACCTGCTGTTTTATTGCATCTGGTTTTTTGGAATTAAGTTCTTTCTAGTAATTGTTTTATTGCATCTGGTTTTTGGGAATTAAACAGTTTCTAATAATAAACTACTACAGTCCTGACTTAACACAAGTTTATTATTTATATAAACTACTTGCTGTTTTATTGTATCTGGGTTTTGAGAATTAAATTCTTTCTAATAATAAAAACTACAACATTCCTGACTTAAGACAAGTTTTACATTTATAGGTACTATACCTGCTGGTATTATTGAAACCACCTGCTGTTTTATTGCATGTGGTTTTTTGATAATTAAATAGTTTTTAATAAAAACTACTACATTCTTGACCTAAGACGGGTTCGTTATTTATATAGACTACCTGCTGTTGTTATTGAAACCACCTGCTGTTTTATTGCATCTGGTTTTTTGGAATTAAGTTCTTTCTAGTAATTGTTTTATTGCATCTGGTTTTTGGGAATTAAACAGTTTCTAATAATAAACTACTACAGTCCTGACTTAACACAAGTTTATTATTTATATAAACTACCTGCTGTTTTATTGTATCTGGGTTTTGAGAATTAAATTCTTTCTAATAATAAAAACTACAACATTCCTGACTTAAGACAAGTTTTACATTTATAGGTACTATACCTGCTGGTATTATTGAAACCACCTGCTGTTTTATTGCATGTGGTTTTTTGATAATTAAATAGTTTTTAATAAAAACTACTACATTCTTGACCTAAGACGGGTTCATTATTTATATAGACTACCTGCTGTTGTTATTGAAACCACCTGCTGTTTTATTGCATCTGGTTTTTTGGAATTAAGTTCTTTCTAGTAATTGTTTTATTGCATCTGGTTTTTGGGAATTAAACAGTTTCTAATAATAAACTACTACAGTCCTGACTTAACACAAGTTTATTATTTATATAAACTACCTGCTGTTTTATTGTATCTGGGTTTTGAGAATTAAATTCTTTCTAATAATAAAAACTACAACATTCCTGACTTAAGACAAGTTTTACATTTATAGGTACTATACCTGCTGGTATTATTGAAACCACCTGCTGTTTTGCATCTGGTTTTTGATAATTAAATAGTTTCTAATAATAAACTACTACACTCCTAATCTAAGACGGGTTCATTATTTATATAGACGACCTGCTGTTGTTATTGAAACCACCTGCTGTTTCATTGTATCTGTTTTTTGGCAATTAAATTCTCTCAAGTAATAAAGTACATCATTCCTGACCTAAGACAAGTTTTACATCTATAAATACTACCTGGTGTTATTATTGAAACCACCTGCTGTTTTATTGCATCTGGTTTTTGATAATTAAATAGTTTCTAATAAAAACTACTACATTCTTGACCTAAGACGGGTTCTATTATAGTTCTATTATTTATATAAACCACCTGCTGTTTTATTGTATCTGGTTTTTTGGCAATTAAATTCTTTCAAGTAATAAAACAACATTCCTGACCTAAGACATTTATAGATACTACCTACTACCTACTGGTATTATTGAAACAACCTGCTGTTTTATTGTACCTGGGTTTTTGGAATTACGTTCTTTCTAGTAATAAAAACATTTAGATGGGGGTGGGCCGCTGAGGCGGTGTGGTGCGATTAGAGTACTAATTGTCGGTCCGGTCTACATTCTCCCACCATTCTTCCCGGTTAAAAAATGTCCCAGTCCGCCCCTGCCGAGTCATCAAATGAGTGGAACAGAATAAGGACATAGAGCTCAGGTATTGGTGAGATCAATTTTATCAATTTATATTATTGTATCGCCCTGACTTCTTTTATACCAACTACCTGCTCCAAAGCCACCAAAGCTTTTTTTATTTCAAATAATTTGTTTTAGACACAAATCTGACAGTTTATTCGATTGGCAGCATTGTCAAGAAATTTGCCGCGTGAAGTTCGCCCCTTCAACGGTTTTTCATTCAAACTTCGAGGGTGCTTCGAGGCGTGATCCAAGCTTATTTGTGTTATTTTAGTAACCCTTCTAGTGTTTGTTTAAATTTATCTGAATTAAGCCACCCAGCATGCCGAAGAAGGTTGAAAAGGATGCGAAAAGTCCGTGCTCGACGAGTAAACCCAAGAAAACCGTAAAACCGACAGAGGAACCAGACAAAGAGTGCCCATCTTGCAGAAAAAAATTCAAGACTTATTCTTCTTTAACCAAACACAAGCTAATGGAACATAAAAATCTTCAGACAAACAAGCTTGATGTTGAGAAACGTAAGGTTGTGCCAAAAAGAACCCCGAGGAAAGTGCACGAAGGCATCCCAGCAAACGAAAAGCTGCGAAGTGCCTACGCAGCTTTGAAACGTAAACTGCAAGAAACGAAACCAAATAATTTGTTTGTTGATTGACGAATTTATTAATCGTTTATAATTTTGTATATATATATATATATCTTAGTGTTATTTATACCTTAGTTATTATATAATATAATCTGTATGATTGAGACTGATGTTTTGTCTAATAAAAACAGCATTGATTGCAGTAATTTAAAAATCAAATATCAATTTTATTTATGTGTTATTGACAATGTGTCATTGAGTCGACAAACTATTCCAACTCAACATTGCAAATTATTAATTAGTATACATATGATGCTTTGCACCTACTACCAATAAAAGATCTTTTACCGAATTTTTTTTTTTGTTGATACATTACTCCATTTTTTATCCTTATTTCCCGCATAATTTCAAAATTGTGTATGGGGTTTCCATAGTTTCGCGGGAAATGTTTATTTTGTAAATGTGTCCACAGAAACGTACCTATTAGAAATATGCAGGCAATAAATACTTGTTTTACGTAATAGCTTATGATTACTAACATACTGCGTAGTATATTATTGTAATTAGACCAAATTCGACAACAAAGGCAAGAGATAATATATTATGATTTGAACGAGAAGATAATTTTTCGTTTTCCTAGCAAATTTTATAAATAAAAACGTAGTTTATTGTGTTTATACCACGTACGATAAGAAAACTTGTCATCGGATAAACAGCTTGGGGATTTTTTGGTTCCCCCGTACCCCGCTAGCACCGCCATTATCTAGAGTTGGGCGACAGAAAACGGGGAAGAACCTGGATGACGCTACTTTTCGCATACTGGTAAGTCCATTTCGTTTAGAGAAGTCAGATTACAAGCACTTGTTCACGTTGTCGCGTTGATTGTCTCTACGACGTACTAAATATCACAATTTTCAACGCTCAAGTCAGTTCAAAGCAGTTCAGAAAGTTAGGTTATTCTGTATTGTTGGTCAAATATGAGCCAAACAATGTTCTACAATAATAACATAACGAGTGGTAAGCTATTTTTTGTGACCTGTTGAGACCTTAGATAGGTTTTTTCGCTTAAAAGCATTTTAAATTATCCATTTTGTTACAGACATGAATTACCCGTATACCTTAACTCCTCCTTCGTCAAATGAAGATTCACCACAGATGTATCAAATGAATCCTTCACCTCAATACATTATGATGAATCCTGTTTCCCCGGGATGTTCTAATACGTATGGACCACCGCCTCTGGCGCCTATGTATTATAATATTAGTACGGATTTTAATATGGGTAAGTGGTAAAAAAGCTATATAGATACATCGTTTTACGTGGTAAATTTTAGAACGAAAGCAACCGTGTCTTGTTATTTTGGAACAGCCCACAGACAAGTTTCGATTCAGATACAAGTCTGAGATGGCTGGCACACACGGCAGCCTTACTGGAATGAATTCAGACAAAAGTAGGAAGCAAACGTATCCCACAGTTAAAGTATGTTGTATATTAGAATATCTTTGAGGCAACTTCTAAATTTTCTTTTTTAGCTGCAAAATTTTGAAGGGAGAGCTGTCATACGTTGTTCTTTATACCAGCATACGAGTTCAATGGATAGGCAACCCCACGCACATAGATTAGTTAAAAAACAAGATAACGAAGAAATTGACGATCCACATCGGCTAATTGTGACCTCCGCAGAAAATCATGAGGCATGCTTTCACTCGATGGGAATAATACACACCGCGAAGAAACATATTGTCGATATTCTAAAGATGAAGAAACGCCTGTTGAAAAAAGAGAATATAGCTCGCACGGAAAAAAAATTTAGAGATTTGACAACTGCTGAAGAAGTTGAGGTTTGTTGTAAATATTTCACCGTAAATCTTGAAGTTCTAACATTTTTTTTTTTGTAGATTAATAAAGAAGCGGAAGAAGAAAGCAAATCGATAAATTTAAATATTGTTTGTTTACGGTTCGACGCTTTTGTTGAGAATTCCGATGGTATTTTAATTCCGATTTGTGAGCCTATTTATTCCCATGCTATAAACAACTTGAGTAAGTATATTTTGATATATATTTATATTTACTTTAAATTTTGATTTTTAGAGAGTGCGTTGACGGGAGAGTTAAAGATTGTGAGATTAGATCATAGCAGCAGTCCTGCAAAAGGTCTTCGGGAAATCTTCATGTTTGTGGAGAAAGTTACAAAAAGTAAGTTGTTAAAAAATCATTAAAAAATATGTTAAAAAATCAAGTGTATAGATGTGTCAAACCAGTTGTGTATGCAACCAAATATACAGGTATAATTGGTTGCATACGTCACTGTGCTCTACTAACTTTAAAACTACTCTAACTAATAGCAAAATTATCTAAAGCATGTTTTTGTGCTCTAAATCAGGAGGTCAACCTTAATTGCGTACTTACCTTTTAATATTTGATTTTTAGAAAATATTAAAATAAGATTTTTTGAGCACGACGCTGGAGGAAATGAGGTGTGGGAGGCATATGGCAAATTTAACGATCTTGACGTGCATCATCAGTATGCTATTGCTTTCAAGTAGGTGTTTATAGAAAACCAAAAAAAAAAAAAAACTATTTCCTTATACTTTTATCTCTTTTCTTAGAACACCACCTTATCGATTTCCTGATATAACAGATTCCGTTCGGGTCTACATAGAATTAGAAAGACCCTCAGATGGTAGTCGCAGTGAAGCCCGTGAATTTAAGTACACCCCCAGCCCCAATTATCAGGCGGGTATGAAGCGTAGTCGCCTTGCTTTCGAGTCGTCAAGCGAAAGCTACACAAGTAGCGGGGAATCTTTCGCAACGAGAATCCCGACCACCGTACAGCAGGTCCCCACATCACCCGACTACTTCGAGATGAACGAAGTCCCGACGTTGGGTTCCGCAGAATTTGAGCAGTTATTCGCCGAGCACGGCCAAAACTTCAATATCAATAACGCTTCCATTCCGAGCTTAAGCTCTTTGGACATCGACGCCCCTAAGGAGATGAGAACCGAACGAGAAACGAAGAGGTAAGTTAAATGATTTATTTTCTGTAAATTTTTTGCTAGTTTGTTCTTCTGGGTGTCCTTTTATGATGTGGACATCTTTTGAAGAAAAACTACAAGAAAATTTTCAGGTCTGAGTCAATATTATCTAAAGAAGATCTCGCGATAACTAATAAGGCTCATAAGGAATTTCTGGCTTTGCTGAAATCAAATCCCACTGATCCGGAAATGGTTCCCTTGATGTTAAAGAGCATATTTTCGGAGCGTGTAAATAGCAACGGCGATAAGTAAGAAAATTTAATAATTAATCTGCAAATTTATCATATTTTGTTTGCAGTACATTATTTTTGCACACCATGGATAGAAATTTGGATCGATTGCATTATTGGCTACTGGTCTTGAAGAGGAAGAATTTATCGCATATCATAAACATGCAAAACAACAAGGGAGAAACTATTGTCCATACAGCTATTATTGCGGATGATTTCCATATTTTGACCTTGATTCTCCAGTATAATCCTGACCTCAGTTTAGCAGACAATGAAGGAAACACAGCTTTGCATTGCGCTGTGATGAACAACAGAAGCCATGTAATGGTTGATTTGCTGCTTAGGCGTAAAGATCTTGGTCTAAACATAAATGCAGAAAATAATGGTTTGTTACTTATTTTACTTTTTTATAATAATACTTTTTTATTATTATTATGATCAGGAGTTGTTGCACTTCCTCAGCCTGATGGGCTGGGAAACATTTACCATGTCATTATTATTATTATTATTATTATTCAAAGATGGTAAACCCAAAATTGCTAACACAGCGAAATAAGAGAGTTTGGGAGAATAGATGGAAACAAAGACTGCAAAGGAATATTGAAAATTGGAGAAAAGACGTTTCCAGAATTTCTGAAAATTATTATTATTATTATTATTATTATTATTATTATTATTATTATGATTATTATTATTATTATGATTATTATGATTATTATGATTATTATGATTATTATGATTATTATGATTATTATGATTATTATGATTATTATGATTATTATGATTCTTATGATTATTATGATTATTATGATTATTATGATTATTATGATTATTATGATTATTATGATTATTATGATTATTATGATTATTATGATTATTATGATTATTATGATTATTATGATTATTATGATTCTTATGATTATTATGATTATTATGATTATTATGATTATTATGATTATTATGATTATTATGATTATTATGATTATTATGATTCTTATGATTATTATGATTATTATGATTATTATGATTATTATGATTATTATGATTATTATGATTATTATGATTATTATGATTATTATGATTATTATGATTATTATGATTATTATGATTATTATGATTATTATGATTATTATGATTATTATGATTATTATGATTATTATGATTATTATGATTATTATGATTATTATGATTATTATGATTATTATGATTATTATGATTATTATGATTATTATGATTATTATGATTATTATGATTATTATGATTATTATGATTATTATGATTCTTATGATTATTATGATTATTATGATTATTATGATTATTATGATTATTATGATTATTATGATTATTATGATTATTATGATTATTATGATTATTATGATTATTATGATTATTATGATTATTATGATTATTATGATTATTATGATTATTATGATTATTATGATTATTATGATTATTATGATTATTATGATTCTTATGATTCTTATGATTATTATGATTATTATGATTATTATGATTATTATGATTATTATGATTATTATGATTATTATGATTATTATGATTATTATGATTATTATGATTATTATGATTATTATGATTATTATGATTATTATGATTATTATGATTATTATGATTATTATGATTATTATGATTATTATGATTATTATGATTATTATGATTATTATGATTATTATGATTATTATGATTATTATGATTATTATGATTATTATGATTATTATGATTATTATGATTATTATGATTATTATGATTATTATGATTATTATGATTATTATGATTATTATGATTATTATGATTATTATGATTATTATGGTTATTATGATTATTATGATTATTATGATTATTATGGTTATTATGGTTATTATGGTTATTATGATTATTATGATTATTATGATTATTATGATTATTATGATTATTATGATTATTATGATTATTATGATTATTATGATTCTTATGATTATTATGATTATTATGATTATTATGATTATTATGATTATTATGATTATTATGATTATTATGATTATTATGATTATTATGATTATTATGATTATTATGATTATTATGATTCTTATGATTATTATGATTATTAAGATTATTATGATTATTATGATTATTATGATTATTATGATTATTATGGTTATTATGATTATTATGATTATTATGATTATTATGATTATTATGATTATTATGATTATTATGATTATTATGATTCCTTTGATTCTTATGATTATTATGATTATTATGATTATGTTGATTATTATGATTATTATGATTATTATGATTATTATGATTATTATGATTATTATGATTCCTTTGATTCTTATGATTATTATGATTATTATGATTATTATGATTATTATGATTATGTTGATTATTATGATTATTATGATTATTATGATTATTATGATTATTATGATTATTATGATTATTATGATTATTATGATTATTATGATTATTATGATTATTATGATTATTATGATTATTATGATTATTATGATTATTATGATTATTATGATTATTATGATTATGTTGATTCTTATGATTATTATGATTATTATGATTATTATGATTATTATGATTATGTTGATTATTATGATTATTATGATTATGTTGATTATTATGATTATTATGATTATTATGATTATTATGATTATTATGATTATTATGATTATTATGATTATTATGATTATTATGATTATTATGATTATTATGATTATTATGATTATTATGATTATTATGATTATTATGATTATTATGATTATTATGATTATTATGATTATTATTATTATTATGATTATTATGATTCCTTTGATTCTTATGATTATTATGATTATTATGATTATTATGATTATTATGATTATTATGATTATTATGATTATTATGATTATTATGATTATTATGATTATTATGATTATTATGATTATTATGATTATTATGATTATTATGATTATTATGATTATTATGATTATTATGATTATTATGATTATTATGATTATTATGATTATTATGATTATTATGATTATTATGATTATTATGATTATTATGATTATTATGATTATTATGATTATTATGATTATTATGATTCTTATGATTATTATGATTATTATGATTCTTATGATTCTTATGATTCTTATGATTATTATGATTCTTATGATTCTTATGATTCTTATGATTATTATGATTATTATGATTATTATGATTATTATGATTCTTATGATTATTATGATTATTATGATTATTATGATTATTATGATTATTATGATTATTATGCTTATTATGATTATTATGATTATTATGATTATTATGATTATTATTATTATTATTTTGTTTTATCTGTTTCAGATGACATGAGTGCTTTACAAATGTCTATCAAAATGAATAGAATTCAGTTTGTAACAACACTCTGTAGATTTGGTTGTGATGTGAATGCAATCGATAAGCGAAGCGGCAATACAATCTTGCATATTGCTGTTGCTGAACAATCGGAACCGATTGTACGATTTCTCTTACAGAATACAACGATTGATGTACTCAGGAAAAATTACCAAAGTATAACCCCAATTCAGCTGGCAAAACATCTGATACAGGATGGTACAAACAAACAGCGGATTGATATTTATAATTTGATTGAGAAGTTCATGGTTGAGAGGAATTTAACGATCGATTGTATCATCAAGGAGGAGAATGATTCCGATGATGAAGAAATGGAGGTAATTTGTGGTGTAAGAGGCATGTGTGGTTAGAATTTTAATTGTGTCGTTTTGTGGTAGATGGAAATTGATATAAAGATGGAGAAATATAGTACAGAAGAATTGCAAGAGAAGTATAAAGGTATTGATAATTTTACACCGGATTGTTTGGAGCAAGTGGCGAGAATTTTGGATAAATCCAATAATTGGCTCTCTTTGGCAAATCTATTGGATTTAGAGCACATTGCCAAATTGGATAATGTGACAAAGTCGGTCAGTCCATCAAAAACATTCCTACAATATGCGGTGGTAATTTTTTTAAAAAAAATTATCTATGAAAAACAATATTATTACTACCAACATGTTTTATTGTTTTAGAATTTGGGTGATACCTCATCCACATTTCACATAAGAAACTTCCTTGAAGTACTAGAGGAATATGAAGCAGTAGCCATTATCGACAAAATGGTGTTTACAGCAAAAATGGAAATGTAAAGAATTAACATTGTTTTTGCTATTATGAAGTTGTACAGTTTTTATTGATTATTTAGATTAAGGATTTGCTAGTTCTAATCATTGTTATTGTCATATAAATCTATTAAGTATTTTTTGTATACTTATCGCATTTGTATGAATTGCAATGTATGCTTTTATCACTGTATTTTGTAAAATAAAGTAATCATTGATTTGTGTTTTTAATTTTTTTTTTTTTCAAATAAAATAACGCACCTTGAACTTTCTATGAATGCTTATATGTAGTGCCTAAACCGTTCTTCTCATTTATCTGTACATTGGCATAAAAGTCACTGGTGAATGAGTTGATATCAGTTTGGTCAAAATCGGTTAAATACCAAAGAAAAGTCCCCTGAATCGATTGCAATGATTTCTGGAAAATATATGTGGGTTCTAGAATCCACTAGCATTAAAATTATATAAGATATCCCAGCATGGCATAAAAATTAGCCGTAGGAGGAGATGGGCATCACATCTGATTAATAAAGACCGCCATACAACTGGGGAATTTCGCCGTTAATATAAAAAGCTGAGAAACTATCCTGAAAAGTTTAAACACTATTTTAGAATGTCAATAGAAACGTTCGACAATATATTAGAATTGGTAACCCCTAAAATACTACTACAATGGACAAATTTTATTTAAAATCCTATCGGTTTTGCTGATCCATAACGTACGGTGCTTAAAAATCGCCGAAATTATCTTTTCAGATGACATGTTTAATGCTATAAAACTGTTTTGTTATAAAACCGTTTTGTTAGATATAGAGTTCAGATGGACATGTGTACCTGATGGTATTTGTCTGCCGCCTGTTTTGTCAGCTAGGCCAGCATAATACCTTAAGGTGTCTAAGGCACATCTGATGTCAAAAACTGAATCGGCTACGGATTTTCCATTGTCCAAGGATTCCAAATCGGCGAGGTAGCCGATATCGCGTTCAATTAGTTTAGCCAACTGGAAATTTAGAGAAACACTTAAAAAAAAGTCATAAAATATGTCTTTAAGATCAATTCCGACTGCTGGGGCACCCGATTTATTACTAACCTGAAGCAACATGTTTCCACGTTCGGAAGCATCCAGTTTTCTCCATTCGGAACCTCGGATGCATACACAACTGTGCTCTTCTTGGTTTGAAACATCTATACACTTGATTTTAAACATGTAATACACAAACACGTGCCGCCGATGTCCAAGAAAATTTCCCAATGCTATGTTATAAAACCATCATGTCTTGAGTCGCTCAAACTCCACTATAACCTCGGCCATAAGCAGAGTTACGCCAAATATCTTGGAATTATGAAGCTTTTACAGTATTTCGCGGCGCTCCTATGAAGACTGGGAACCTCTAAACTAACCCACATAACAATTTTTAGCACGCACGTGTCGAACACGATATGTTGGCCCAATGTGTTGGCACGAAGAAAACGTTAGCGTAAACACAACCGTGTAATTTGCATAGTGCCCGCACTGTGTTTGCACGTCATGCCAGCACAGCGTGCAGACGCTGTGAGAACTCCGTCTGTGTGCGAGGTGTCACCCCGTTTTCGAGGTGAGCAAGGTGCCCATCCAACATGTTGGACTGTTTACGTTTATTTACCGACTTTACTCTTGCTTCTCGTTGTGTTTCTCACACGTGAGAAGCACAACGTGCTGACATATTGCTCTCATATGAGGACTCACTGCGCCAGCAAGGCGACAATACGCGTGCAAAATTTAGCACAACGTGTTGGCACCATGCTGGAAACGTGTCTCCAAATTGTTATGTGGGCCCACATAACAATTTTTAGCACGCACGTGTCGAACACGATATGTTTGCACAATGTGTTGGCACGAAGAAAACATAGCGTAAACACAACCGTGTAAGTTGCATAGTGCCCGCATTGTTTTTGCCCGTCATGAGGACTCTGTCTGTTCGCGAGACCCCTGTTTACGTTTGTTTACGGACTTTACGCTCCTCACGCGTGTCAAGCACGCGTGAGTGTTGACATATTGCTCTCATATGCGGACTCACTGCGCCTGCAAGACACCAACACGCGTGTAACACCATGCTGGGAACGTGTCTCTAAATTGTTATGTGGGTATATGATATGTGCAAAAAAGCGTCACTATTCAGCCTTTAAATGCTGAACCCGCTGTATTATAGTATGCAACTAGTCAATGCAGGCTGTTGACATGCTGTTGCCCTGCTATAATATCGTAATCAATAACGTAGCCATATCCAAGTTGCGGCGGTGTACGGATCCCTTTATGCTGCAGTCTTCGGAATGTCTATCGCATCAAGGAGCTGGTAACGGCGGTGACTGCCAAATGGGATTCAAAACTTTCGAATCGCGCTATTGAATTCATTTAATTACAGTGTGAAAGGCTACATAATAATCACTGGTACCCATTGGTCATTGGTACCTTTATGAATTTGCTATGCCGTGGTACATACAAAACTTTGTCATAGCCATGCTTTTGTTCCTCATAAATCATAAAAGGTCTCTGACTTTGACTTTCGCATTTGATATAACATGACAAATGTATGTCGTGTGGAGGCATTTCTGCGTGTTGATTGCCTGGATATAGAGTGGTGCTTTATGCCCGCATATGACAGTTATAAAACTTGTCCATTCTACTGCAAATGTGAACGACAACCAGAAAACGTTGTTCAAATCAGTAGTTTAAGCGACAAATAACGAACATTCGGGCAACAACGTCGTCTAGTCTGTGCGACCCTTTAAACTCAGTCAATATTATTGTATCCATGCGATCAACATCTGATTTTTTAATATGCCATACTTGTTTTCCAGACTATTGATGATTGCATTATTACAAACAACTCACTAATTAACGCACAATTAATATAAACAAATAAGCTATGTTATTCATACTTCGCATTTAATTAGTGGTGATATACTGATAGGTATAGATAGCTATTCGTGGAATTCATAATATTTTGATCATGTTTCTCTTCAGAAAGTTGTACCCCAATAACTAAAAATGCTTTTAATTTAACAGTTATGTTTTAATTAAAAAGCGTTGTTTTATGGCAGTAAAAAAATGAAATTTCATTTTTTCTACTTGTTTAATAAAAAAAAACAGCGCCTTTTAGTATTTTTTGCAATGTTCTTGTGTGATACATACATATAAGATTTTAGTAAAATATTAAATTATTGATTACGCAACTCTTTTTTTAAATATTTTTGGTATACAGTATTGGTAAACACTATATCATTATTTGAGATAAGGTAGGTCATATTTCTGTAGCAACATCTCAATGTTAATAATTCAGACACATTATCTGTAGCTATCTCTGTTTATTTTCGTTGGGTTTCATTTCATTTGTGGTATAAAACCGGAACACGCCAGGATAATTTTAGTACATTATAGCATTTCTTCACGGTGAAGTGTATACGTTATACTAAGCTAGCAAGATGGTTAAAGACGTCAAAATCAAGTATACTCAGGTAAACAAATTTGCATTTATAACAACTTATTATAGGTTATGTTATTTGAACATTGATCGTAATGTACTTTCAGTAGCCATTGAAAACTATATCTTCTTAATTAATCTGTGGTATTATTGAGATATGTACTTCTTTATACTTGATTATTTCTGTTTTCTACTTTTTGTATGCAAGAAATATTTCCAGAAAATTCCATAATATTTAAAGTTTTGGCATTACATCAATAACACTAGTCAACAGTCAAAATGTACATTGGATGCGACTATTTTATTTATATATACTAAGGCCCTCTAAACTCAAAAATCGCATAAAAAAATTTTTTAATGGATACGTTTTCGAGTTACAATTTTTTTTCTTTTTTTTTGTTTTTTTTTGCGGAGGTAGTTCGACTATTTGGAGCATATCTCGAGTTAGGAACGTCCAATCTGGTCGCCCGGCACATAAAATTGAAGCTAATTGTATAACCAACAATTGTCACTCGCTTCAGTAGTTTTAGCGCAATAGGCCACGATATTATAAAAATTTGGCCAAAATGAAAATGGAACATTTACTCTATCACCTGTGAAAAGTAAAAATCGTGGAAATATAGTTAGTTTAATATTTTTTGCGTAGAGTTTGAACTTTTACGAAGAAAACAAGGTATTTACGATTAAAATCTATGCAAAAATAGCGAAGTTATGGTCATTTATGATTGATAGGTACCAAACTACCAGAAATCTACTTTTTCTCTGTTTACAAGTTTAATTCATTGTGCTTAGTTTTTAATGTGATGTTTTCAACATAAAGGAGATTAGAAGTGAGTTTGATTGCTGCTTCGCCTTATATTCTTGTCGAAATCTGTTTTTCTTATGAGGAACCAGATATAGTTGCCCATCATTTTTTCAATCCAAAGTCCCTGATAGCGCCGCTCAATAGTCTTCATTTCCTAGTGAAACCTCTCACCATACTCGTCACTGACGTCACCAAGATTCTCAGGATGAAATCTTCTCAACTGCTAGCTCCAGGTGTATACCGTATCCCATGTGCTTGTGGCAGTGTCTACATTGATGAGATAAAGCGCTCTGTCAGCGTTGGGGTTTCAGAACATGAACGTTGTACAAGGCTGCGCCAGATCACCAGTTCAGCGCTTGCTGAGCACAGACACAACAATTCTTCTCGACTAAACAAAAATCATCTCCCGGGAATCACGTTATTATCTTCGTAGAATCCGCGAAGCGATTGAAATCTTTTAAGATCCCTCCAATCTCAATCGAGATGACGGTTGGCATTTGTATCATAGCTGGAAACCACTTTTACGACCACCACAGCCAATCACAGCTACCCCAAACCGCCCTCCCAACCAATAGTTGTTTGACTACCTGCGCAGGCACCTGCGCCAGGTACATATAACGTCGATCGAAACACGTACTGACATATCTGAATATCATTTTTTGGTGAGATATGCCACTACGTGTTTTGAGCGACGATAAATACCCTCACCCTTCCACACACGTTCATTCTCTCCGTCCTGAAGATGCCTCTTGCAACAGAGTGCGAAACGTTGACTAAAAGATGCGCATCTTGGTGCGAATCACGTGACGTACTCGTCTTCCGAATGGATCCGACCTCTACCATGCATTTAAACTGCTATAATGACGAAAAATACAAAATAGAGAAAAGGCCGAATTTTGGTAGTTTCGTACCCATTGGTCATAATTGATCATAACTTCGGTATTTTTTCATAGATTTTCATCGTAAATACCTTGTTCTCTTCGTAAAAGGGCAAACTCTACGTAAAAAGTAAGAAACTGAGCATATTTTTACTATTTCTACCTTTCCCTGGCGGTTAAATGAATGTTCGATTTTCATTTATACTAAAAAAATTCAAATTATGGTCAATTGCACTGAAATCACTGAAGCGATTGTAAAACAATATTAATAACATTTATTGGTGATTCAATTGGCTTTAATTTGATGTACCGAGCGACAAGATTTGATGTTCCGAACTCGAGATATGCTCCAAATAGTCGAACTACCTCCAAAAAAATTAACAAAAAAAAAAGAAAAACTCATAACTCGAAAACGTATCCATTCAAAAAATTTTTAATGCGATTTTTGAGTTTAGCGGGCCATGGTATCTAAGAAAAAAATAGTGGCATCTAATGTACATTTTTTTTTATTATTTTGTTGACTAGTGTAATTGCCATAAAACAAAATTCAGGAACCACGACTCGCGAAATGGATGTTTTAACAACAGATGGAATTCTAGTAAATCTTTTTATTATTGTATTAAATTAATTTTTTTTAATTATACGGAAATTTATTAGTGGACGGTAAAAACATATTGGTATAATTTAACAAAAGCAAATATGGCTGTCATAAGAAAAAAACTTTGGTTTACTTTCCGAAAAGTACTCTAGAACTAGAACAAACGTGTTGTAATCGACATAAAATGGGATTTCAGCGGAAATACGCGTTTTGAGGTCCCCTGAATACATTGCAATGATTTCTGGTGAATGTATGTGTGTATGTATGTATGTATGTGAACAGGATAGCGTCCAAACGATACAACGAATCGGGATCATATTTGGTATACTTTTGGACTCTTTGGTATACTTTTAGACTCTTCAATGGGTCAACGAGGTAGTCGGAAACTTCAAATTGAATATGTATAACTTGCGTTGAACAAGAATTTTAAATTTCATTTTCTTTCCTAATCAAAGATTCTACTTTCAGTTGTTTATCAACAACGAGTTCGTCGATTCTGTAAGCGGAAAGAAGTTTCCAACAATCAACCCAACCAATGAGAAGAAAATCGTTGATGTTTCGGAAGCTGATAAGGTTTGATTTATATAATACGGTGATTTGAAAAGAATATTGTATATTTTTTGTGTATTGGAAACAGGCAGATGTCGATTTGGCGGTAGCAGCCGCGAAAGAGGCCTTCAAGAGAGGTTCCGAATGGAGAAAACTGGATGCTTCCGAACGTGGAAACATGTTGCTTCAGGTTAGTAATAAATCGGGTGCCCCAGCAGTCGGAATTGATCTTAAAGACATATTTTATGACTTTTTTTTTAAGTGTTTCTCTAAATTTCCAGTTGGCTAAACTAATTGAACGCGATATCGACTACCTCGCCGATTTGGAATCCTTGGACAATGGAAAATCCGTAGCCGATTCAGTTTTTGACATCAGATGTGCCTTAGACACCTTAAGGTATTATGCTGGCCTAGCTGACAAAACAGGAGGCAGACAAATACCATCAGGTACACATGTCCATCTGAACTCTATATCTAACAAAAACTGCTCATACTATTTAACATATTATTAATTTTTGTGGTCTCCGTAATTGCAACAAATGTCGCGCGAATGTTTTTGTCCAGTGCCAAATATAATTTAACCTAACTTGTTCAATGGTTCTACCAAATTGTTCAAGATGGCGGTATGTTCACTGTGACCAGATTGGAACCGATTGGTGTTGTTGGCCAGATAATTCCATGGAATTATCCAATTTTGATGCTTGCATGGAAATGGGCACCCGCTCTGGCCGCCGGTTGTACCATTGTGATGAAGCCATCCGAACTGACTCCACTCACAGCACTTTATATCGCCAATTTGGCCAAAGAAGTTGGATTCCCACCAGGTGTCATCAATGTGGTACCTGGATATGGACCCACTGCGGGACAGGCCATTGCTATGCATCCTGAAATTTCCAAAGTTGCTTTTACCGGATCCGTTGACGTAAGTTTTGTCCAATTGATGGCCATAAATCATCATAAGGGTACACATATAAGTATTTGTGTTGTTTGTACAAATTTTTTTGTCTATTATTAGCACTTTTGGCTAATAATGGTATGTGTAATTATCGTGCTGTGAAATGTCGTTTGTTGGTGTGGTAATCAGACGTTTGGTTAATTTAAAAGACGCGACTTTATATCAACAACGATTTCGTATTCGTTTGTCAAGGTTATGCATGTTTGTAAGCGTTTTATTTTATAATGAACGCACAGTAATAATAATCTTTCCTGTTTTGCGGCCACCATAATGATTTTGCGTGACTATGTCTGGTTAATTTTTATGTATTATCAACTTTAGCGCCCATAAGAAAGGAAATATATCAACAACCGCGGCCTGATATAGAATTTTATACGCTTTAAAGACAAGTGTCTAATGGATTTACTATTACCCACACGTTTCCAGCATGGTGCCAACACGTTGTGCTAAATTTTGCACGCGTGTTGACGCCTTGCTGGCGCAGTGAGTCCTCATATGAGAGCAATATGACAGCACGTTGTGCTAGAAGCGTAAAGTCCGTAAACAAACGCCCACATAACAATTTTTAGCATGCACGTGTCGAACACGATATGTTTGCACAATGTGTTGGCACGCAGAAAACATAGCGTAAACACAACCGTGTAATTTGCATAGTGCCAGCACTGTGTTTGCACGTCATGCCAGCACAGCGTGCAGACGCTGTGAGGACTCGGTCTGTTTGCAAAGTGTCACCCCGTTTGAAAGGTGAGCAAGGTGTCCACCCACCGTGTTGGACTGTCTACGTTTGTTTACGGACTCTACGCTCTTCACGCGTGCTTGCACGAAAGAAGCACAACGTGATGACATATTGCTCTCATATGCGGACGCACTGCGCCAGCAAGGCGCCAACACGCGTGCAAAATTTAGTACGACGTGTTGGCACCACGCATGTTTTCTGCGTGCCAACACATTGTGCAAACATATCGTGTTCGACACGTGCATGCTAAAAATTGTTATGTGGGATATGTGCTTGTTTATCTCCGTCTTATAAATGAATAAAGGACAACCTAAGCATATAATAGTAGATATTATTAAATGAGATTAGTAGCCTAGGAATTTTGTCTGAAATACTCGTTAAAATTGTAGTCTATAGTTGGTATTGGAATATAAAGAATTTCTAACTTGAAAACCTTAAAAACAAACATCGCTATGTTCAATATTTTGACTCTAGGTAGGAAAACTGGTGATGCAATGTGCCGCAAAATCAAACTTAAAGAAGATCTCCTTAGAATTGGGTGGAAAGAGTCCTTTGGTGATCTGCAATGACGCCGACGGTATGTTTTCATAAATATTTAAAATGTTGATGGAAATAAGGAAATATTCGTGTCTGTATTAGTTGATGAAGCAGTTGAAATTGCGCACAACGCAATATTTGCAAACCACGGCCAGAATTGTTGTGCGGGATCCAGAACCTTTGTCCAGTCAAAGATATATGATGAGTTCATCAAAAAGGCGGCCCAAATGGCCAAAAACCGAAAGGTTGGTGATCCATTTGCCGATGGCACCCAACAAGGACCTCAGGTGATACAAAAAATACAAATCCACTGAAACGTGTGTCCAATTTCCAATATCACGTGTTGTTCTAGATTGATAAGAAAATGTTCGAGAAGGTTTTAAGATTAATCAACACTGGCAAGACAGAAGGGGCAACTTTACTCGCAGGAGGGGATAAATTGGGAAATATGGGTTATTTTGTCCAACCGACCGTCTTTGCCGATGTCAAAGATGAGATGACAATTGCCAGAGAAGAGGTAATATTTTCCTTAGCCACGATAATTGCTTCACAGTTGCGAGTTGTTTTAGATCTTTGGTCCAGTGCAAACCATCCTGAAGTTCGAAGATCTCGAGGAAGTAATCGAAAGAGCGAACAACACCAAGTATGGTTTGGCATCTGGAATTGTGACCAAGGATCTCAACACGGCTCTCATGTTTGCGCAAGCAGTTCAAGCTGGTTCAGTCTGGTACGTACTTACCTAATACTACTAACTTGACCAAAATAAAAACCCTTTTAACCAAATATTTCATTTTCATTCTTTTTATAAAATACATTCTGCAAAACACCAAGTTACATGTTAATCATCATGTGCTACATTCTTATGTTTCTTATGGTGTTCTTCGCCGTGTTTTGGTGGGTAGGCCTTATTGTACAAATAAGAACCCACAACGGTCACAACAGTAGCAATAGCGCCAATCTTGAATCCGGTGAAAAATGTCGTTATTAGCCTCTGGCGATGTGTACCAAATTCGTTCGGCATGTACCTCCACACCTCGTTACGTATCCATGGATCGCAAAGTCCTTGCGCCTCTAGCGCCTTTTGTGTCTCCAATAACTGCGGTGTACACTCAACCCGATAGATTTTATAGTCTGGTATTGTATACGGCTCGTGACTACCGTGACCGTGACTTTCGTGCTCGTGACCTTCGTGGCTCATTGTTTTGACAGATGACTGATAAGTGACAATCGAAGTCCAAAATTCGTTTGTTGTTTCGTAAAATTTGTTGCTTTGATCTCAAAATATCAGGAAATACCCACATAACAATTTTTAGCATGCACGTGTCGAACACGATATGTTTGCACAATCTGTTGGCACGCAGAAAACATAGCGTAAACACAACCGTGTAATTTGCATAGTGCCAGCACTGTGTTTGCACGTCATGCCAGCACAGCGTGCAGACGCTGTGAGGATTCGGTCTATTTGCAAAGTGTCACCCCGTTTGCAAAGTGACCAAGGTGCCCACCCACCGTGTTGGACTGTTTACGTTTGTTTACGGACTCCACGCTCTTCACGCGTGAGAAGCACAACGTGATGACATATTGCTCTCATATGCGAACGCACTGCGCCAGCAAGGCGCCAACACGCGTGCAAAATTTAGCACGACGTGTTGGCACCATGCTGGAAACGTGTCTCTAAATTGTTATGTGGGTAGTAGCAAACATGGAATAAGGAAGAGAGGTATGCTCATACGCATCAGGAGTGGGGATACGTTACCTAACTTATTATGACATTTCGTACCTGTCAAAAACAGACTAACCTAATAATCAATGTTTGTGCCATAAATTGATCTTGAATCATTTTGATTATTAAATTATGGAAATTCTGGATGTGTTATATTATGTATTTTTTGTAGGATTAATTGCTATGATGCTGTGGTACCACAAGCGCCGTTCGGAGGTTTCAAACAGTCCGGTATTGGACGAGAATTGTAAGACATTTAAATTTTTTTTAGCTGTAACAATGTATCTTAATCTGGTGTTTATTCTGTATTGCAGGGGAGAAGATTCTGTGAAGGAATACATGGAAGTGAAAACCATTTCTATTAAAATGCCAATCAACCACTAAAGAAACAAATTACTACCCTAAGTTTCTTAAAGCCAAGGTTCATTTTCTGTTAATTTCTTGTACAAGAACAAATAAAAATAAGGTTTTGTCCTAAATATATTGCTTTATTTCAAACTATGCTAGAGTTAAACTAAGATCACCGTGACATATGCAACCAATTATTCCCACTGTATGGTTTATAAATGACCTGCGTGTATTTGGTTGCATATACAACTGTAATCTTCTCAGTACTAAGAAGAGCACAGTTGTATATGCAACCAAATATACACAGGCAACTTATAAACCATACACTGGGTATGATTGGTTGCATATACAACTGTGCTCTTCTTAGTTTGAAACTATTCTACCTTAGTTGTAGTAATACAACAAAGGGCAAAGTTATAAAAAAAGAAAACAGATATAACTTTCTGTTTGTTTTTATATTTACAAATAAGATATTTACTACAGTGCAGTAACAGGAATTTACGTTTAATCTGAAGGAATTCCTAGCTCTTCATCGGTCCACTGGGAAGCCTCGGGATACTCAAATTCACCCTAGAACAATAATCATTACACATATATCGACAAAGGCATAACCTCAAACGCACAAAAATATGTCCAGGTTCGGTCCACAAGTGCCACAAAATCCACCACCACATGAATGCCATTATTCCTTCAGCAGCCATGAGGGTGCCTCTTGAGTGGTTTGTGTTCACGGTACGGTAATTCCAGCTAAAGAAAGAAACAATAAATAATTTTGACAATTACATAACCTGTCTTCTTACTGATGATGATGACCTCCATTTCTTACGGCTTGTTTGAAACTTCCGGTATTGGATACTAACAATTTCGACGCCCTGAGGATCGCCGCTCCTCTAGAGCCAATCATTTTTGTATTCTGTGTTTTTGAAAATTTCGGATTGTAAGCACTTTAACCTAAAATTTGACAGCTGGTACCAACGTGAATATAGCTCATATGAACATCATAAGAAATTTGAGTATTTTAATATAAATCAATAAGTAGTGATGAAAAGTCTAGGAATTTCCGATATAATAAGTACCGGCTCTTAAATATATTGTCGATTTATTATTTATTATCTAGTAATGGACGTATAAAAACTGGATTGAAAATCAGGCTTGCCAATCGAACAATAGAATCCACTCGTTTTTAGTCGATTACTACAAAGTAGGTTGGTCCTGTCCTTATTTAGAAAAATCAGAAATTTGCAAATAATCAACGAAAATGGCTCAAATATCAGCAAGTGCGGCCCCCAATATGCAACAAATTGATTTAATGACGCTTAGTATACAGCAGTTGCAAGGTTTGAAGTCCCAGCTAGATGCTGTGAGTGTTTAACCTAAAAAATGTCAGGTGTGCTCACTAACCATGTATGCTTTTAGGAAATAAACTTCTTCACAGAATCTCTCGGCCAGCTAAAAGGAACATTGAATAAATTCCACACATCCAAAGAATGTTTGGAAACCATTAATCCTAGTATGAACGAACGGGATGTTATGGTTCCATTGACAAGTTCCGTATCCTTTTTATCATGCTTTGAATATACATAGAACTTCAAGTTAAGCCTATTTTTCTTATATTGTTTCTAGTTATACATACCTGGTAAGTTGGTTGACTGCAATGAAGTCATGATTGATATTGGAACAAGATACTATGTCAAAATGGTTAGTATGTTTGTTCTTCTTATAATACATATATAACAAGAATGTACTTCATTAATTTTTTAGGGGGGTGAACAAGCAACAGATTATTTCGCGAGGAAAATAGATTTTGTATCGAAGCAGTCTGTAAAATTGCAAAGTTTAGCGAAAGAGAAACAGGCTATAAGACAAGCGATAATGGAAGTTATTGAAATTAAAATTCAACAGACCCAGCAACGACCATCCTAAACACTTCTCTCAAACATATTTGTCATTTATCATCACCAACATTTTAACGATAATAAAATATAAAACTACAAATAATACACGAAATAGTTTATTGTGCTGTAAGTTTATATACAGTGTGATATTGTCAAGATACATGAACATTAAAGACCCATGTAACATATTAACAAACAACATATTCTTGAAATTTGATTAAAACTTGCTTAAAATAATTTTGTTTTCTTTAGTAATTCTAAGTATTACATTAGATATCATTGGTAAGTAGTCACAATTCGTCTTAACGAACGAAAGAGTCGCCGCTCTGGTGGTAAATATTTGAATTAAACAATTTCGGGTAAATAGCGCCATCTACAAGCGAATAGCACATTTCATTGGCTATACACCTCAACGAGCACGCGTGAGAAGCACAACGTGCTGACATATTGCTCTCATATGAGGACTCACTGCGCCAGCAAGGCGTCAACACGCGTGCAAAATTTAGCACAACGTGTTGGCACCATGCTAGAAACGTGTCTCTAAATTGTTATGTGGGATAGTCTTGACTCTTGAGCAATTATTGTATACAGTATGTATGCAAAACAATTGATTTCTTTTTATTGTTATACTATTATATTCCCACATAATAATTTTTAGCACGCACGTGTCGAACACGATATGTTTGCACAATGTGTTGGCACGAAGAAAACATAGCGTAAACACAACCGTGTAATTTGCATAGTGCCCGCACTGTGTTTGCACGTCATGCCAGCACAGTGTGCAGACGCTGTGAGGACTCGGTCTGTTCGCGAGGTGTCACCCCGTTTGCGAGGTGAGCAAGGTGCTCACCCACCGTGTGGGACTGTTTACGTTTGTTTACGAACCTTACGCTCCTCACGCGTGTCAAGCACGCGTGAGAAGCACAACGTGTTGACATATTGCTCTCATATGAGGACTCACTGCGCCAGTAAGGCGTCAACACGCGTGCAAAATTTAGCACAACGTGTTAGCACCATGCTAGAAACGTGTCTCTAAATTGTTATGTGGGTTTATGTTTATTGATGTGTATATGTATGTAATTATATTGCTTGATAGAGAAACACGATACTTTTAATTTACATGATGAGATGTCGCAGCACTGCTAAGAATATTAGACACGTAAAAACACCTGAAAACAAAACGAATTTTAGCTAGGAATAGCAGGTATAACATGATAAAACGAATCAATACCAATATTGGATCCAACAGACATGAAACTCGGTTTTGACATAAGTCCGTCCACTTTATTCAGAAAGTGATAAGTCGCGTTGAATCCGGTGCCGTCCAAGCGGTCGTTTGATCTGAACGTCACCCGGAAAAATTTCCGGTCTGACTCGATATCAAACTCTTTGAGTTGCCCGCAGTGTCGCTGGTACTTTCTATCCCTCGCCATGTAATTTGAAAATTCCACGTAGTCGCTTGCCGATATCGCCTCACACCTATTGACGTACAACAAAAATAAATAATCAGGAAGCATTGACTAATTAAAAAAAAAATACTTACGGTAGAACACCTTCCACATCAAAATAGTTAAAATGCAGACGGACCTTTTCGTATTCGTTCCCGTGAAAATAATAATGACATTCGGTATCTCTAGGATATAATCCAGGATAGTTTGGACTGTGAAAATATCCGGTCCGAGATTTGTTGCTATTAAATGAAAACCCACATAGGTCTTCTTCTACTTTGCGACCAGTATTTATACCATAATCTGAAATGCAAAAGTTAATATGCTGTACCCTTACAGAAGAGTTGCCACCGTGCTACTACACCCACATAACAATTTAGAGACACGTTCCCAGCATGGTGCTAACACGTCGTGCTAAATTTTGCACGCGTATTGGTGCCTTGCTGGCGCAGTGAGTCCGCATATGAGAGCAATATGTCAACACGTTGTGCTTCTCACGCGTGAGGAGCGTAAAGTCCGTAAACAAACGTAAACAGGGGTCTCGCGAACAGACCGAGTCCTCACAGCGTCTGCACGCTGTGCTGGCATGACGTGCGAACACAGTACGGGCACTATGCAACTTACACGGTTGTGTTTACGCTATGTTTTCTTCGTGCCAACACATTGTGCAAACATATCGTGTTCGACACGTGCGTGCTAAAAATTGTTATGTGGGTACAGGTTTGAAATTTATCACAATAGATCAGAATTACTTTCAGTAAAACTATAAGTAGCCTTAAATCCTCTGGAATATCTAGATCCTTGCAGACCTAGTAATTCCAGTTTCAACTTGGGTCCATTGGACATAACCGGTTTGGGCAAGCTACTACCGCAGAAACTATCCATTTTCTCATCCTTTCCATCTGACTGGACAAAGGCAATGAGTGAATCCTGATTATCACAGCTAAAACACCAAAAAAAGAAGTGTTTGAAGGAGTTTTTTTGTTCGAATAATCTAAATTACTTAATAAATTGATTATAATTATTTGTATTATAAATACTTACTCTTTAGCCTCTTCCATTGGATGATACAAATTAAAATCTTGAAATACGACCTGTATCCTTTGCTTGCCACGGCCAGAAAAATCGTATCTACAAGTGGTCCTCGCGGGATAAGGTGACGGGTAACCGGGACTTGAAAATGTCCCATTCCTTGATATGTCACTGTTGAATGATAAGTCACAATTTCCTAAAAGAACATAACAGAATTTTATTCCAGGCAGTTATTTGAGGCGGTATTATTCTTAATTTGCCTTCGTATAAGTCTTTTTTCCGAAAAGAATAATATATATCTGGTGGGACCTCAAAACACGTATTTCTGCAAAAATCTCGGCTAGTCAGGAAGTAAAAACATAAAAACACAGTCCAGCAGATTATGAAATTTAGTAATCAATGTTACATGATCCTTTTTATGGGGTTTTTGCTTATAAAAAAGAAAGAAATGTTGGCCAACTTTTTATTCGTGTTTAGCACGATAAAAAAAAACAGCATAAACATTCCCCTATGTACCTACGCGATTTTCAAGTTGCCTTCAAATTGCCACGTCTTTACGTTTAGGTATAGGGTGGATGAATAAGGTGCCTCGGGGTGTTTAAAGAGATGAGGACTTTTTCATGGTATAGATTGTATGCGATGATATAGTTCACAGCGAACATTATAATTTAGATATGAAGCAATGTACAAGTTTATCTTCATACCATACTCAGGGCAAAAAAAATAAGCTCAACTAAACCCGCATAACAATTTAGAGACACGTTTCCAGCACGGTGCTAACACGTCGTGCTAAATTTTGCACGCGTGTTGGTACCTTGCTGGCGCAAACGTAAACAGTCCTACACGGTGGGTGAGTATCTTGCTCACCTCGCAAACGGGGTGACGCCTCGCGAACAGACCGAGTCCTCACAGCGTCTGCACGCTGTGCTGGCATCACGTGCGAACACAGTGCGGGCACTATGCAAATTACACGGTTGTGTTTACGCTATGTTTTCTTCGTGCCAACACATTGTGCAAACATATCGTGTTCGACACGTGCGTGCTAAAAATTGTTATGTGGGATGTGGGATGTTTATAAACTTTAAATTTGTATACAAACTACTTTAAGTTAACCAAAAGAATTCACTGAAAATCTTTATTCCCGGTACATTCGGGATATGTGGAAATTAATCCAGCAGAATGACAAAACCGCAGACTGAAGCAGCTGTGGGTGGTAACCTACATTTCGCATTTTATGGTGGAGACGCGGTAGAAGTTTCCGGAACAAAACATGAAAAGTTATAGTACACGTATGTATGTATGTATGTATTATTCTCGGTGTCGAGGAAGAGTGGTTATCTCTATTTTAAACGTTGCTTTAATAGCCCCATTCCCGGTCCACGTCCGCAAGAAATGTCCGTTACCAATGATACCATCTTGACATGGACGATGTCAACTTACCAACAGCTTCCTATGCTGTTTTGTTGTGAATTTATACAGTGTATTAAAAAGGATCAGTATTTGTTTTATTAATGTACATTATTCGTTTTATATTGTTCCACATTAGTTGTCTATAATTTGTCTATAGTTTCTTGAACGAATCACCAAAATCCACGTATGATTACAAAAGTTATTGAATTTATTATAAATTTATATGTATATATTATGTTACCACTCGTTATATGTGCAGCACCAGCTGCATCATAAATTAGCACTATATTCTATCATTTAATAGGCCACTACCTAACAATAAGAGTACCTACGTAGAGCTCTTGCAGTATTACTACCTCTATTATATTAGACGATCGATAGCTAAGACATTAGGGACTATATTTTGGGTTCGGGCGCCAAATATGCTTATAACGGATGTCTCCTTACTCCTTATCGAAACTTTCTGATAATAATAGGTATACTATCCATCGAGCACAAAATATACACAGAGAGAAATATTTATTCGATACAACACGAATATCTTTGAGTGAAGAATATCACTTGTTTGTAGTTGTTTTGGGTGCGGTTTATTCCGCTGCACCTAGGCCAATTCTTGGCCCTTTGTGCTTACCCATTTTCACATACTGTTTGATAACGACAACCAGAGGTGTTCAACTGGTTGCCGGCACCCACGGTTTTACGCCTCTTGCGAAAGGCGGTGGGACACATATCACTTGTTTATTAAAGATTATTTGGTTCGTTCAAGTAAAATACAAAATTCTCAGAGTAAAAATATGATTTTCTTTATGTTCCAAGCGTTACGTTTTCTTGTTTTAAGTATGAAGGAACTGCCTGAAAGGAATTATGTCTGTTTTAAGCGATACGTACGTATACTTTTGGGTCAAGAAACTGTTTGTTCGTTGAAGTATGTATATTTTTCACCCGAATATTTTTGTTGTTGTAAAATAAACGTCTTACTTATGTGGCAAAAGACTGTTGAGAAACTGTCGCTGCCACACATAGACATAGACCAATATCATTGCAGTTTTGGTAGATTTGGGTTCCTGGAAACGCAAAACGTGCATTTCCGTTGGAAAAGTGGACAGTAGCGGACACAAAATTCCACGTTTGAAACGTTGTTGTATGACTTCCAGTCCTTTTATGCTATCCACAAAACACGAAGTCAATGAAGGCTGCAGGTATACGATTCGATGAAATTTTTACAAAAGCGCCATTTCCGCTCAGATAATTGCTCCGAATTTGCGTCATGGCGTCCTGTATATTAAGTGCTTTTATGGCCTCTATTTAGCTTTGGCAGCCGGACAAAATAAAACAATAGTGTGCATTTTTCACTTCAATTACGGATCTCCTTTTTTCGAATCCTTTTCCACGTTTGCGATAATGTATAATTCTGAACAACATAGTACAATATAAATGTAGTTAATTTCATACAATTAGCTCATATTATACGCACGCATATAAAATATTTAATGGCTCGTTTAGCTGTGAACATTTTATTTAAAGCGACGCCTGAGCGTCCGCTGGGAAAATGTCCGTTTAGAGTTTAGACTGTAATATTATATCCAGACAGTTACAAATGTCGCTTGTTGCACACGTATGTTGCCTGGACTCTATTGTCTTGCCCGGAAATGCGAACAAAATTGCCACTTTTACGGCACAACGTAAAATACCTGCAGCGTCCATTTTTAAAACGTAAAAGTTCGTCCACCGTATTCCATTACAATTCCCGACACGAGAGGTCGCTTGCGTTCGTGCCGACATTTTAATTATGCGCGACATTAGAGGAGCCCGCTCATTACACATTTATGACAGTTCCTGGTAGTATATGTACCTACTGTCCTGGTTACGGGATAGGTGTGACGTAGGCACCCCTGTAAAATACTTTAATATAGAGCAGCGAGGGCTTCCTGTATGCCTCACAGGAAACATAAGGCTTAATAAGCGCATAAAATATTTCAGGATCTCCCCGAACAATGTGTTTATTACGTGCGTGCCTCTGCGCTAAGTAGTAACTACCCGAAATATTTGTATGATAGCATAAGTAGTAGCAAAAACGTGCACGCAAGAGTCGAAATGATTTGCCTCAAATAGATAGTCATTTTGGAATTCAGAAGAGAGTCATACATGTCCCACATAACAATGTTTAGCATGCACGTGTCGAACACGATATGTTGGCCCAATATGTTGGCACGAAGAAGACATAGCGTAAACACAACCGTGTAATTTGCATAGTGCCCGCACTGTGTTTGCACGTCATGCCAGCACAGCGTGCAGACGCTGTCAGGGCTCGGTCTGTCTGCGAGGTGAGCAAGGTGCCCACCCACCGTGTTGGATTGTTTGTGAGAAGCACAACGTGCTGACATATTGCTCTCATATGAGGACTCACTGCGCCAGCAAGGCGTCAACACGCGTGCAAAATTTAGCACAACGTGTTGGCATCATGCTGGAAACGTGTCTAACTTGTTATGTGGGTGTAGAAAAGTTGATAATCGTATCCAGGAGTAGCATGTGTGAATGTAAGATCAAACGGCGCAAGTGGTGTGAATGACAGATGGACCCTGAAGTGGCAATAATATGGAAATCAGAGAGCAGTTGTGCGTCATCTCTTCTTCGATAAAAGATTTTCAGAGCTTTCAAACGGACATAATCCTAGATGAGATTTTCTTTGCATCAAAGGTACATATTAGTTCTTAATATTACTTTGGGAAATTGGATAGTATTATATAATAGCGAATAGATACCTATAATTCATAGAATATGTTGAAAATATACTTCATATACTTCATATACTTGTAAACAACTGTAAGAAGAGCATTGAATTTGATTGATTTTGGCCAAAATCGCCCCATTGAGCACCAAATAGTTCTTGGGTTTGTTGTGTTTCTATTTTTAGACCTTGGATATCTATAATATAAATTGTTCTTTCATTGTGAACGTAAAACCCAACACAAACCAATAAATACTGATTTTCACGCGCTGTTTCCATCGACCAAATCCGTATTTATTTATTGCATTGGTTCACAGTACGTTATTTGTACGCCCAGTCCCAGTATTTACTTAGCGAATATTCCGTATCGATTGGCATTATTCATAATAGATCTGCTATTAGGAATTAAGAACATTCCATTTCCTTATTAATTTTTTTTTATTGGTAGTAATAGTGGGAACTAGGGTGTCTCAATTTTTGATGTTTTACCTATTTGAACACTTCGGGTCACTGGAGTCAACTTCATCTTTGTAAAACCATAAAAGAAAGCTCAACAGTAAATCAAGAGAAAATCACAGTTAATTTCATTTTATTTTAGTATTGACGGTACCGGTCTATCGTATTTGAACGGCCGAAGGCAACATTAAACTTGACACGAAATTAATAATCAGACCGGGGTAAATTTCATTACCTCGCTGAAATTTACGATTGCAAAATTGAAACTAAATTCAATAGAAATCAGATTAGCAACGGCCAATAATGTAGAATAACTACGTTAGTTTGTAATTGACGGCAAATGGATTGCAACTGCGAAAGATTTTCATTTTTTTCCGTCTTTCTTCGACTTACCGACCAGCAAAACATTTTATTCTTTGCGATTTTTTATTTAAAACGAATATTACGTACATACCCACATAACAATTTTTAGCACGCACGTGTCGAACACGATATGTTGGCCCAATGTGTTGGCACGAAGAAAACATAGCGTAAACACAACCGTGTAATTTGCATAGTGCCCGCACTGTGTTTGCACGTCATGCCAGCACAGCGTGCAGACGCTGTAAGGACTCGGTTTGTCTGCGAGGTGTCACCCCGTTTGCGAGGTGAGCAAGGTGCCCACCCACCGTATTGGACTGTTTACGTTTATTTACGGACTTTACGCTTGCAAGCACGCGTGAGAAGCACAACGTGCTGACATATTGCTCTCATATGAGGACTCACTGCGCCAGCAAGGCGTCAACACGCGTGCAAAATTTACTATCGACTGAAAATGTTCTACTAGAACGTACTGTTCACTTTGCTGAACTAAAACTACTAGAATATTGCTGAATTGATGCTTTTTGTTAAATAGTTGTTCTAATTTCATCCCGCGGTAAATTCTGTAAGCCTTTTGTAGCGTAGTAAGCGAATATTACAAAATTTTGTACTCGACATTATCCTGTGGTATTCTAATGCCCCAGTGGAGATCAAATGATGCAAACATCTGTTGCTACTTGCTTGTGCTGGCATTATTTTCCGAGTCTCCTACCTACTACTGTGGTATTTCCCACATTAATTAAATTAATATTCATATATGCCGCCAAGTATTGTACCGTTGGGGCAGTACTCTAGAACCTATACTTGAAACGCATGGACAAGGTCTAGCTATAGACATTAGACACTTTCTCTCACTGAAATGGTTAGGTGAGCTTCATCCAGATTTGGATAAAATACATACCTGTGCACTAACTAAAAGATGAATATTTTAGATATTTAGATGTTACATTGTAAGTTGCTATATAATAAAAGAGAGATTTGAGTCTTCAATGAGTAAACTTGATAACTATATGTAAGTTCGTGGTAGAATTATGTTGCTATTACTTCAGTAACGCACGTTTGTCCACGTTGATAAACCTTGCTTAATGGTATAGAGAAATACGTGAATTATTAGGGCAAACATAGCCCTAAATTGTATAGCCGTTGGGCTTAGTTTATTAGACCAATTAAACTGCTCACACATAATGTGCATCCAATTAGAGAAGATTCGTTGACTGAAGAAGACTGCGTTGAGCACCGAGAATTCTGAAGTAAATTAATACAGAAAATATTCATCAAAGCCTATATTTATTCACACCCCACCGCAGTCAAAAGTTTTACGCATTATGAATATTTCAAGAGACACCGTCATGGAAAACCATATGTCCTCTCTCTCTCCTTTTTAATAAACGCCTAAAATTTATGTGAGCGGATTGCCTTTGAATCTCTAAAAGCCTATTTTCAGTAATACATGTCAGGATTCACAAATTCATAATATATCCAGTACGTTATTGGTGAAATAATAGTAGGTAAACTGGGAACTGTAAAGGTTAGCTTTCCTGAATTATTCAACCAAACATAAGTGGGTTTATTGTGCTATGGTAGAATAATTAATTATAGCTAGAGGCAACCCTTATTAGCCTACAAACAATATTCTATTGTTTAATTGACAGGGTTCAGCAAGTTTTTGTATTGTTTCCCAAAACTGCGTACGGCGGCGGCTCGATTGTTCTGTTTGTACTGAAATGGGTGACCAATAAGCGTTTACAGCAGAGTCAAAAATGCGAAAACAAAGTTTAGACCTTTTTCTTCGACAGTTCATATTATTGAATAAAGCTATGAAATCATTTTTACTTTCTGACTAGTACCGTAGAAGGAAAGTATATTCAAATATTTGAATTTACATTCCCCTTGACAATCGAAAGAAATATTTCTAAAAGGAAACAATATTTATCTATATATATTGGTCAAACTAATCTAATCTGACTTGAAATCAACTTATATTACGCAGATAAATCCTAAATCCGGCGCCTCCGCTTTCGCTCGCTTTCGTAAATTTTGGCGGAGGCGCCGTAATTATCTTAAAAACAAAAATTTTTCCGAATCACTTACCCTTAGTGCGGTCTCTGATATCGAATAGATCCTTACACATCACGTTTCCCAGACGGAGGTCAAGAATCACGAGAGCAAAGAACAACAACGACATGACTGAAAAATATACCTCACTTCGGCGAACTCGAGCGAACTTGTGGCAAATATCGTATTAAGCGGAGGCAAAGTTCGTAACGTGACGTTGGTTTGCCAGCATCTGACAGACGCGGAGCTTCAGTTCCAGCGTTGCAGGTGAGAGTGAGCTACATAGATGTGATGTTGGATGCGCCACGCAATTTCCACCCACATGCAGTCTGTTGCCTGATTGCATATCGCCTTTAATGGAATCGTATCCAGCGATTGAATTTCGCATGAAATCACGCGTGATACCTGAAACGATATTACATAGACGTACATCAACTATACTGTAATTAATTGCTAAAATACCAGCATTGTTTTTATTCCTCTCCTGGCATTACTAAATATGCATGCTACCGCTTACACTCGATAATATTGGTATGCGTACTGAATGTGCAATATTTTTTGGAAAATCTCCGTGTCAGGTTGAAATTTGATATACATTTTACCGCGAACGTCATAAACGATGAACAAAATGCGAGTTGATTTTAGCTAGTTAAAGCATTCTCTAACCCCAAACTAAACAAAACGAAAAAACGTCAAAATGTTTAATCATACATCACTGTATGTACAAATCGAATCGTTTTAGATACGACTTAATAAATTGCTGTATTTTAACACTAATTAAAAACAGATCGTTCACCAATATATCAATATGGATATATATTATTTGGGAAACTTTAAAAGGCAAGAAATTTATTCAGAACGCAGCTTGGGATGTCCCATGTGCGGTGTTTTCTTTTAATACGGATCTGGCTGCCACGCCGAGGGGCCTAGACGTCAGCGTGGTGTCGTTGTCTGCCCCGGGGGCAATACCGGCGACCCATCGATTTCAAAAGTGGAGATATAAAGGATTACGTAGCATTTGAGAGGAAACCGATCCCAAGTGTAGCAGTTTGCACTGCAGAGCTGTCACAGGACCACGACCACATTTGAAAGTGATGATTTATTGCTGCAAACGGTCCCTCTGAAATTTTTAAACCGACCGACTTGGCACGAGTTTATCTCGTGTCTTGGTTATCAATAACGTGGTCTTCATTGTAAATGGAAAAGCTGAAACATATTTGTGTACCCGATACACCGTACACTGTGCGGTGAATAATTATAACATCGATCTATTGAATATAAAATGAGATTTTGTTGCATCCTTAGCCAGAATAGAGGGCAATTTCCTGTGTGAGATTTCGCCTACAGGAATACGCCATTATCTGACAAATTTTCCGCGCCTTAACTGAAATTGAAACAGAATTTCATTAGGACCATTCTTCCGTTCTTTCGCTCGAGACTGCCTCGACTTGAACTGTCTGATCGACCTCTAAGTTTTCCACTAAGAATCCTAAAAGGTGAGTTGTTTTTAACAGCCTCGGGTGCACTTTGTCGCCTTTTTGCAAAGAGACAAGTTTTTAGCGAAATACTTCAACACAGAAATGTCTAGAGTATCGTCTTCCATAGCCTTAGGGCCACTTGTTGAAAAAAAAAGTAGTATATAGGTTACAGACGAAAACAAAGGAACTTTTAATATATTTTTTTAGAATTTTAGAAGAATGCTTTAATTACAAAGTCCACCGTCACGGTCGGTATAAAGTTCCTGATTTTCTTTAGCTCTCGCTGAGGAAGTGGGTACTTTGGGCGCTTCCCTTCCTTCCGCCGAGTTTCCTTTCGGTAAAATTTTAATTGACTCTTCCAAAATCGAATTAGCAGCAAAAGCCACGTTAACAACTTAAATTGTTCCCATGCAAATTCGCCAAAGTCTCGACTGTCTCCAGGCGATAAAATGGGGCGTCTACTAACTAGTAGCGGACAACTTAATTAGTTTCCATTTCATATTAGTTAGGGACGGTAATTTTATTCCCTACAGTATCTATCAAAAGATTTTATATAGGCAGTACGTATTTACTATTCGGAAAGCGAAAATGGCATATTTTTGGATGATATTTGAATAATATTCTGCGGTAGATAATTAGTTAAGCAGTGCGGGAAATGTTTGAGTTAATTCAGAATTTCTGAACACGAAGCCGAGAGCGCAGAAGTTTGTTTTTAAAATTTACTTCACATGAAGAGATCGTCTCAAGAACAGCGGCGAAACTCTACCAGTATATGTAAAGTGTCTTGAGCACGTACGAGACAGGATACTACGTTGGTACCGGGTGAACTGTCTGCTTGAACGAACGCATTGCTCACAACCACGAGCAGCTAACAAGGTACAAAGATTTTGTCGGAGTTGCGGTTATACAGTTCGGCTAACTTAATTTCAACGAAACTAGTCTATTTTTTCCTGTAACACTGACTTTTAAGCCATTCTTCAGTGACTTTAAATATGTATACTAATTTACAAATCATTCCCACATAACAATTTTTAGCACGCACGTGTCGAACACGATATGTTGGCCCAGTGTGTTGGCACGAAGAAGACATAGCGTAAACACAACCGTGTAATTCGCATAGTGCCCGCACTGTGTTTGCACGTCATGCCAGCACAGCGTGCAGACGCTGTGAGGACTTGGTCTGTCTGCGAGGTGTCACCCCGTTTGCGAGGTGAGCAAGGTGCCCACCCACCGTGTTGGACTGTTTACGTTTATTTACGGACTTTACGCTGCAAGCACGCGTGAGAAGCACAACGTGCTGACATATTGCTCTCATATGAGGACTCACTGCGCCAGCAAGGCGTCAACACGCGTGCAAAATTTAGCACAACGTGTCTCTAAATTGTTATGTGGGTACATGAAAGATAATGTACTATCGACTGAAAATATTCTACTAGAACTTACTGTTCACTTTGCTAAACTAAAACTACTAGAATATTGCTGAATTGATACTTTTTGTGAAATAGTTGTTCTAATTTCAGCCCGAGGTAAATTCTGGTAAGCCTTTTGTAGCGTAGTGAGCGAATATTACAAAATTTTGTACTCGACATTATCCTGTGGTATTCTAATGCCCCAGTGGAGATCAAATGATGCAAACATCTGTTGCTACTTGCTTGTGCTGGCGTCATTTTCCGAGTCTCCTACCTACTACTGTGGTATTTCCCACATTAATTAAATTAATATTCATATATGCCGCCAAGTATTGTACCGTTGGGGCAGTACTGTAGAACCTATACTTGAACCGTATGGACAAGGTCTAGCTATAGACATTAGACACTTTCCCTCACAGAAATGGTTAGGTGAGCTTCATCCAGATTTGGATAAAATACATACCTGTGCACTAACTAAAAGATGAATATTTTAGATATTTAGATGTTACATTGTAAGTTGCCATACAATAAAAGAGAGATTTGAGTCTTCAATGAGTAAACTTGATAACTATATGTAAGTTCGTGGTAGAATTATGTTGCTATTACTTCAGTAACGCACGTTTGTCCACGTTGATAAACCTTGCTTAATGGTATAGAGAAATACGTGAATTATTAGGGCAAACATAGCCCTAAATTGTATAGCCGTTGGGCTTAGTTTATTAGACCAATTAAACTGCTCACACATAATGTGCATCCAATTAGAGAAGATGAGTGCGTTGAGCATTGAGAATTCTGAAGTAAATTAATACAGAAAATATTCATCAAAGCCTATATTTATTCACACCCCACCGCGGTCAAAAGTGCAAGCACGCGTGAGAAGCACAACGTGCTGACATATTGCTCTCATATGAGGACTCACTGCGCCAGCAAGGCGTCAACACGCGTGCAAAATTTAGCACAACGTGTTGGCACCATGCTGGAGTTTAAGCGCTATAATCGTTTATACCCACATAACAACTTAGAGACACGTTTCCAGCATGGTGCCAACACGTCGTGCTAAATTTTGCACGCGTGTTGGCGCCCTGCTGGCGCAGTGCGTCCGCATATGAGAGCAATATGTCATCACGTTGTGCTTCTCACGCGTGAAGAGCGTAGAGTCCGTAAACAAACGTAAACAGTCCAACACGGTAGGTGGACACCTTGCTCACCTTTCAAACGGGGTGACACTTTGCAAACAGACCGAGTCCTCACAGCGTCTGCACGCTGTGCTGGCATGACGTGCAAACACAGTGCTGGCACTATGCAAATTACACGGTTGTGTTTACGCTATGTTTTCTGCGTGCCAACACATTGTGCAAACATATCGTGTTCGACACGTGCATCCTAAAAATTGTTATGTGGGTAGAAGCAGTTTAACAGAATCCAAAGCCTTTGTCACTGTGTTGCGAATTGACAGATTTTGATACACGTCAGTGCCACTGCCACAATGTTTAGACACTTGTATCTATATTTAGTACAAAAGTGGATTTTCAAAACCAATTATTGGCAAATCAACAAACAAAATCTGCAAATAATTGCTACTACTGGAGTTTAGTGATCATACCAATATACTAACCACGCATTGGTAAGAAGTAGTTACTATCTGGTTCTTTAAAATACTGTTTTCAAAAGTGGACAATTATTTATAGAAGAAGTATATAGGCACTGGGAGAAACCTCTGTTGTGTCGTTTAGCATTCGCAAACAAATCAACGGATTATTTATTCATTTTATGTCTGGGATCTTGCTCGGATCTAGGTACAATTGCTGGAGAAAGAATCTACACTATTTACGAATTTTACGAGGGGTATATGTGAGTTCTGATGCGAGCTATATTGTAAATCAATACGACTTTAAAATCAAACCTTTATGATTGAATGTTAACACTGCGAAAGAGATTTGTGTTATCCTTTCGTATCCATTGTCAAAATTATAAACTTGTTTTAGAATAGGAACGTTGTATTTTATATTTATAAGAATTTAATTCCAGAAGGCAATGAAGAGTAATGTCGTTTTGTGGTTACAAATAATTCACGACTGATGAACAAATCACGAATTGAATACGACACCAACTATAGACTGTGACTCCAGTACATTGCGGACAATATAAAAACATCGCTAAATCACTGCAATACAGAGGTCGCTAAATGTCTAGAACAATAACATGTCTACCGATAAATCATAGCTTTGCGCGTTGGCATATAATTCACCAAATCGTATTTACCCACATAACAACTTAGAGACCCGTTTCCAGCATGGTGCCAACACGTCGTGCTAAATTTTGCACGCGTGTTGGCGCTTTGTTGGCGCAGTGCGTCCGCATATGAGAGCAATATGTCATCACGTTGTGCTTCTCACGCGTGCTTGAATGCGTGAAGAGCGTAGAGTCCGTAAACAAACGTAAACAGTCCAACACGGTGGGTGGGCACCTTGCTCACCTTGCAAACGGGGTGACACTTTGCAAACAGACCGAGTCCTCACAGCGTCTGCACGCTGTGCTGGCATGACGTGCAAACACAGTGCTGGCACTATGCAAATTACACGGTTGTGTTTACGCTATGTTTTCTTCGTGCCAACACATTGTGCAAACATATCGTGTTCGACACGTGCATGCTAAAAATTGTTATGTGGGTAGATTTTACGAATAGCTCTAGAATATTCCCTTCTATACACAATTGAAACATTTCATGTTCATTTATGTTTTAATAGATATTATGTAACAACGTGTTTAATATTTATTGGAACTTGCAGGTTCTCGGACATTGGTCCATTTCATGTGTGGACTCGACATGCAATACAGTTCAACACACAAATACATCGTAATTTTGCAAAACTTTGATGACTTCGTTCAACAACAGGAAAAAATAGTACAAAACCGCTGACTACAAGTCCCTATAGGAAGTTAATTATGCACTCAGCTCTCAAATCTAGTTAAATATGCAAACTTGATTTACAGGATCCTGCCGTGTATGGTGTAATTTTGTACCTACCGCTAGCTACACCCCAGTGGTCGATTTTTTACTTTTGAGTGGGCAAAATTGGTTTCTTTTTTTTTTTGTTTTGATGAATTTAAAATATCATGTAGATTACTGGAACGCAATTCATACAAATATACCGAATGCAGTTGATAATTGTTCAAGTTCTAAAGATGATCCTTGCAACACAGTGCAAAACATCGATAATTACGTTGTTGACGTTAGTAACGTCAACAGCGCGGTTTTGTCGTGGAAATCAAGAATTAATTCATTTATACCACGTTGGATAGTTATCAGTTCATCGAATTTTATTATATTGAAAAAAACATTCTTTTTTCTACTTTGCATTCACATTTCGGTGTTACAATTAGCAAATTGTAACACCGTTTTTAGTAACTTTTTTCTAAGATTGGTGACATTGATATCAAATGCATGTCAAACGAAAATACACATAACCACAAAAGTAAGCACAAACTGATTTTTTAGAATCGCACAAACTGCGAAGTATGTATATTTTTATACATATTTAAACATGCGTGTTGCATCCTAGGTTTCGTACTACTAGTATATGATGGTATATAATAATTATTAATAATTACTTTTTCACAGATATTTGAATTTAAGTGACAGATGACAGTGTTACCAACGGTTGCACCCATAAATACTTTAGATTGGAATTTTACCTAATATACTTCTAAATTTTTAAAAAAATAGTTTTTCTACTTTGCATTCACAATGCACACATTGTAACACTGTTTTCGGTGTTACAATTAGCAAATTGTAACACCGTTTTTAGTAACTTTTTTCTAAGATTGGTGACATTGATATCAAATGCATGTCAACGAAAATACACATAACCACAAAAGTAAGCACAAACTGATTTTTTAGAATCGCACAAACTGCGAAGTATGTATACTTTTATACATATTTAAACATGCGTGTTGCATCCTAGGTTTCGTACTACTAGTATATGATGGTATATAATAATTATCAATAATTACTTTTTCACAGATATTTGAATTTAAGTGACAGATGACAGTATTACCAACGGTTGCACCCATAAATACTTTAGATTGGAATTTTACCTAATATACTTCTAAATTTTTAAAAAAATAGTTTTTCTACTTTGCATTCACAATGCACACATTGTAACACTGTTTTCGGTGTTACAATTAGCAAATTGTAACACCGTTTTTAGTAACTTTTTTCTAAGATTGGTGACATTGATATCAAATGCATTTCAAACGAAAATACACATAACCACAAAAGTAAGCACAAACTGATTTTTTAGAATCGCACAAACTGCGAAGTATGTATATTTTTATACATATTTAAACATGCGTGTTGCATCCTAGGTTCCGTACTACTAGTATATGATGGTATATAATAATTATCAATAATTACTTTTTCACAGATATTTGAATTTAAGTGACAGATGACAGTGTTACCAACGGTTGCACCCATAAATACTCTAGATTGGAATTTTACTTAATATACTTCTAAATTTTTATAAAATTAATGACGCATAGTAGAAAAAATAGTTTTTCTACTTTGCATTCACAATGCACACATTGTAACACTGCTTTCGGTGTTACAATTAGCAAATTGTAACACCGTTTTTAGTAACTTTTTTCTAAGATTGGTGACATTGATATCAAATGCATGTCAAACGAAAATACACATAACCACAAAAGTAAGCACAAACTGATTTTTTAGAATCGCACAAACTGCGAAGTATGTATATTTTTATACTTATTTAAACATGCGTGTTGCATCCTAGGTTTCGTACTACTAGTATATGATGGTATATAATAATTATCAATAATTACTTTTTCACAGATATTTGAATTTAAATGACAGATGACAGTGTTACCAACGGTTGCACCCATAAATACTCTAGATTGGAATTTTACCAAATATACTTCTAAATTTTTATAAAATTAATGACGCAAAGTAGAAAAAATAGTATATTACACTCGTTTTATAAGACATATTGGCGCATTTGACAACTCATGCGCCAATTTGGCGTCTTATAAAACTTGTATAATAATATACTATTTTTTTTCGAATTTTCTCTACCTTTTGAAGCCAAATCGCCCACGGTACTCATATGCAAGCTCGCTTCGCTAGCAGAATAAAACATGTCCACCGCGTCAGATGAGGCGCCTCGACGCTTTGCCCGGCGTCGAGTCGGATTAAAATGAATTTTAGAACCGGACAAATTGACCGACCGACAGAAACATGGCCACATTTTCCTGTATTCATTACAATTTTTGCGGTGATTACACCATTATGATGTTGGAGGATAATGATAATGGCCAACATGCTTCGCCATCACACGCTTCAGCTTTTTTCTTTTGTTGTTATAATAACAAATACACCGTATTATAACTATATAATTGTAATTCATTTAACGCATTTTAATTTAAGTTTTAAATTGTAATTAAATATTAAAAAGGGGTTTACGAATACTTTATTACCTACACACGATGAAAGTGGAAAATGTCATTCATAGATGGCGCTCAAAACCAAATATTCGGGCAACGGTGAGCAACCTAATTTAGCACATACACCGTGTTCTTTTGTGCATACAATAAATGTGTTCTTTTGTGCATACAATAAAACTACGTATTTACATAAGCTACTTCCTATTCTGATTCCAATGTACTATAACCACATTTGCTGTAATACTTGCTCTTGAGAACATCAAATTCTTGGTGTGTTTGAGTTTCTTCGACATGATCTCAATCAAGCTTATTGAACAACCTATATGCATGGGTGGGTTTAGAATGCCAGGAAGTTTACTAACGCGAGTGACAACAATCGAATATGGGGTTATGTTATCACCTGTTTTAACAATTATCTAATAATTTAAAGTCAGGAAGTGCAAATAACGAACGTAAGTAGTCTAATCGCGTTAATTCTTTTCACTTAAATCAATTTTGGGTAATTTTGCAGGTCAAGATGTCGAGGGGCTCGTTAACAGAGCGAAAACTTGCTGAAAAGCTCATCATTCTCAATGATCGAGGGACTGGTATGTTGACAAGAATATACAACATCAAGAAAGCGTGCGGTGATGCAAAATCTAAGCCTGGATTTCTGTCCGATAAGAATCTGGAATCGTCCATAAAACATATCGTGCGGAGATTCCCAAACGTCGATATTAAAAGCTTGACTCCATTAACAAATATCCGGAATGATATCATCAAAAGTTTATCACTTTATTACTACACTTTTGTGGATTTACTCGATTTTAAAGATAACGTTTGCGAGTTATTAACCAGTATGGACGCATGGCAGGTTAATCTCGATATTAAGTTAAACTTCGAGTTAACCAAAAATTATTTAGATTTAGTTGTGACTTTTGTCTCTTTGATGATTTTATTGTCAAAAGTTGAAGATCGCAAAGCAGTTTTGGGGTTATTCAACGCAGCATACGAGATGATCCATAACCAGATGGATCAGAGTTTCCCACGTCTTGGAAGTATGATTACAGATTATGATATGCCTCTTAAAAAATTAGCAGAGGAATTTGTACCACATTCACGTTTACTTGGTTCTGCAATTAAATCCCTCGAGATGATTTATTTATCACGAAATGTTTCTGCTGACGTTTGGAGATCGGAATTAAAATTGAGTTTAGTTGGGAATCCAGCAAACTTAGTAAAACCAATTACCATGGATAAACCATCCTGCGAATACCTATCTCTTGACACCATGGAACGTTGGGTCATTTTCGGGATGACTTTACTACCTCAAAATATCCTCCAAGATATTTCTAATAAACTTTGGACAAGTTCTTTGGAATCCTCATGGGTTATTCCATTATTTCGCGATGAAGTTATTCATATTCATTCCTACATCATTTCTTATTTGGATACACTGAAAGGGGTGGGAAAACGCGTTTCTGAAATCAAAGAATGCCAGTCGACCGCCGTATTAAAAGCGGGATATAAACATAGAGAACGTAGGAAATTCCTACGTACGGCTCTGAAAGAGTTAGGGTTGATTCTAACTGACCAACCTGGATTGCTTGGTCCAAAAGCCTTGATGGTTTTTATGGGGTTGTGCTATTCTAGAGATGAGGTTGTTTGGTTGCTTAGACATAACGATAACCCACCTCAACAGAAAAGCAAGGGTAAATCCCATGAGGATTTGGTTGATAGGCAACTCCCGGAATTGTTATTCCATATGGAGGAATTGCGAGTCTTGGTGAGAAAGTACGCCCAAGTCATGCAAAGATACTATGTGCAATATCTCTCCGGTGGGGACGCTATAGCCTTGCAGCATTCCATACAAAACTTAAAAGTCTGCCCTGAAGACGAGAGCATAATCCTATCGTCGCTTTGCAACACGATCGCTGGTTTATCGGTTAAGCAAGTGGAGGAGAATGAAATCTTCGATTTCACGGCGTTTCGCATAGATTGGTTCAGATTGCAAGCATTAATCTCAACAGCGAAATCCCCGATGAATATCACGCATCAAGAACACCAAGATTTGGCGAGATTCCTCGATGGTGTCCAATTCCATACCAAGATGGTTGATAATCTGGACGCCGTAACCGTCGAATGTTCCGATTTGTCGATCTTTTGCTTCTACAGCCGCATCTTCGAAGAGCAATTCCATATGTGTCTCGAATTTCCGGCCCAGAACCGCTATATCACCGCGTTTCCTTTAATCTGCAGCCACTTCCAACACTGCACGCACGAGTTATGCCCTGAAGAGCGCCACCACATCCGCGAACGAAGTCTATCAGTCGTCAACATGTTCCTCGATGAAATGGCGAAAGAAGCCAAGAATATAATCACGGCGATATGCGATGAACAATGCAAAATGAGCGATAAACTCCTGCCGAAATCGTGCGCGCCGCTGATCGCGGTCCAGATGAACCGTAAGAAGAAAGACAAGAACAAGAAGAATCCGATCGAGACGGAAAAACCGGGAAAGGAGAGTTATCGGAAAACACGCGAAAACCTAACGACGATGGACAAACTCCACATGGCGTTGACCGAGCTTTGCTTCGCGATCAATTTCTGCGCAACCATCAATGTCTGGGAGTACACTTTTGCACCAAGGGAGTACCTAACTCAACATCTCGAACATCGTTTTGCGAAAGCCTTAGTTGGGATGGTGATGTACTCTCCGGAGACCAACGAAATCGCGAAACCGTCAGAGTTATTGATGAGCGTCCGTGCTTATATGAACGTCCTACAAACCGTAGAGAACTACGTGCATATCGACATCACTAGGGTGTTCAACAACTGCCTCCTCCAGCAAACCCAGCCTGTTGATACCCACGGCGATAAGACAATAGCATCGCTGTATACAACTTGGTATTCAGAGGTGTTCTTAAGACGGGTTAGCGCGGGAAACATCTGCTATTCGATGAATCAACGAGCGTTTGTCAGTTTAACAGTGGAAGGAGGGATCCCTTTCAACGCTGAAGAATATTCCGATATAAACGAATTACGCGCGTTAGCCGAACTGATTGGACCATACGGCATGAAGCAGTTAAGCGAAACGTTGATGTGGCATATCGCGAGTCAAGTGCAAGAGTTAAAAAAGATGGCGGAATCGAATAAGGAAGTCCTAGTGATGCTCCGTACGAATTTCGATAAGCCGGAAGTTATGAAGGAACAGTTCAAGAAGTTGGCTCACGTGGACAATGTCCTCCAGCGTATGACGATAGTTGGGGTTATTTTGTCGTTTAGACAACTCGCGCAAACCGCTTTGACTGACGTCTTGGACCAGAGAATTCCCTTCCTTCTCAGTTCCATCGTAGACTTCAAGCATCATTTGCCGAGTGGCGATCCACTGAAAATCGTAAGCGAAATGGCCGTAGCTGCGGGGATACCGTGCAAAGTTGATCCGACCTTAATTAACGCGTTGAAATTGCAACAGCCGGACGTTGGACCCGATGAACACCTCTTAGTTTGTCTCCTAATGGTTTTTGTGGCCGTTTCCATTCCGAAATTAGCTAAACAAGACTCTTCTTTCTACAAGGCGTCTCTGGAGGGTCACGTCAATAATATTCACTGCATGGCCACAGCAATTAATTATATTTTCGGTGCTCTGTTCACGATTTGCGAACAAGGGGATATCGAGGATCGTATGAAGGAATTCTTGGCGTTGGCGTCCTCTAGTTTGTTGCGTCTGGGGCAAGAAGCCGACAAGGAGGCGATTAAAAATAGAGAGTCTGTTTATTTGTTGCTCGATCAGATAGTGCAAGAGTCGCCATTTTTAACAATGGACTTGCTCGAGTCGTGCTTTCCATACGCGTTGATTAGAAACGCGTTCCACGCCGTGTATAAACAGGAACAGGCGATGGCTTGATTATACTACATCCAGGTTATTATTATTCTAAATTAGATTTAAATATCGTAGGTGTATTTATTCGTTATTTATAGGAATATTATGTATATGTACTATGTGTGGATTATAAAAAACCACTTGTTCGTGTAACATCAATTTATTAATTAAAAAAGACGGGTGATCGATTTCGAAAACTTTGTTTTCATCTTCGGACCATTTTATTGAACTGTTAAACACTGGTGAGGTGGGTCGCCATGCGGGTATCTCACACCCGCATGGCGACCCACCTCACCAGTGTTTAAGATAGATATCTCACACCCGCATGGCGACCCACCTCACCAGTGTTTAAGATAGATATCTCACACCCGCATGGCGACCCACCTCACCAGTGTTTAAGATAGATATCTCACACCCGCATGGCGACCCACCTCACCAGTGTTTAAGATAGATATCTCACACCCGCATGGCGACCCACCTCACCAGTGTTTAAGATAGATATCTCACACCCGCATGGCGACCCACCTCACCAGTGTTTAACAGTTCAATAAAATGGTCCGAAGATGAAAACAAAGTTTTCGAAATCGATCACCCGTCTTTTTTAATTAATAAATTGATGTTACACGAACAAGTGGTTTTTCATGAAAATTGGAAAAAATGTGTGGATTAAGTACCACTTGTACGGTTTATTATATGAAATATACATTCGACAATTTTACTACAATCTTTTTTCGTTAGGCTCTTTTGTTTTATTTAACCAATACCTATTTCTTTGGAGAATTTTTAAAAAGAAACCGATTTATCAGTAAGTAACATCTTGTGAAAGGAAAGAAGTAAAAACACTGGATTTGATGGATAATAATCGTTTATTTAATTATATTCATTTCAGCAATCCCAAAAGCTGGAACTAGTTTCATCTTTTTGAAAAATAATATGTAATCACAACTGGGACCATTTTAAAGCTAAACATGTGTTTTTTTTTTTGTTTTTCAATTTTAGAGGATACATGTGGCATATATATTATATTATGTATCATATTAATCCATTATTAAATGCGCCTGGAAAGAAGAGATAAATAGAAAAGAAACAGCACATATAATAAATTAAAATAACCATAAAAAAGTGCTATTTAAATCATTTTTGAGTACCTATTAAAGTTATCAACAGACAAATAAGTTAGCTATATACATGCATAGTATAAAAAAAAACGAAATTAATTAACAACGCATAATTTTACCTTACGTCTTGACTGTATATTATAGAGAAGCACAAATATTTTTTTTTTAATACCTGTTTAGATACTATTATAGTTGTGAAAATACCTCATCTTATCTTTTAGTAATATCCATATTTCCTGTGGTAATTCTGCTCTGGTCCGCGTTCTCACATCTTGGCCAACATTTACTAATCAATCACAAGTGAACCGCAATATTACTTATCATTAAAAAAAAAATAAATATTAGTACAGCTGCATAATATACACGAATTCGACTCGACGAAATTAAGACCTAGCTAGCTATTTTGAAGTACTAATCGCGCCAAACATTCTTCCATTCTCAATCTATCGTATGGGAGTCGATGTTAGCGAGCCCATACTTGACAGCGGCGTCGAACTCGAAGTCTGATTCAATTTCTCTAACTCCTCGTCTATCTGATTATTCCTCAGTTCTTGTGTAGTGTACAAGAACTTATTCCACTCATCGTGTCTTGGATGTGCAAAATTCTGTAGACAACTATATCTACAACTAGTTGTAGATATCTCACAACCACATGGCGACCCACCTCACCAGTGTTTAAGATAGATATCTCACACCCGCATGGCGACCCACCTCACCAGTGTTTAACAGTTCAATAAAATGGTCTGAAGATGAAAACAAAGTTTTCGAAATCGATCACCCGTCTTTTTTAATTAATAAATTGATGTTACACGAACAAGTGGTTTTTTATGAAAATTGGACATCATGGAGGATTTTATGACTAAAAAAAAAAAAAAAAAAAAAAATGTGTGGATTAAGTACCACTTGTACGGTTTATTATATGAAATATACATTCGACAATTTTACTACAATCTTTTTTCGTTAGGCTCTTTTGTTTTATTTAACCAATACCTATTTCTTTGGAGAATTTTTAAAAAGAAACCGATTTATCAGTAAGTAACATCTTGTGAAAGGAAAGAAGTAAAAACACTGGATTTGATGGATAATAATCGTTTATTTAATTATATTCATTTCAGCAATCCCAAAAGCTGGAACTAGTTTCATCTTTTTGAAAAATAATATGTAATCACAACTGGGACCATTTTAAAGCTAAACATGTGTTTTTTTTTGTTTTTCAATTTTAGAGGATACATGCGGCATATATATTATATTATGTATCATATTAATCCATTATTAAATGCGCCTGGAAAGAAGAAATAAATAGAAAAGGTCTTAAACAGCACATATAATAAATTAAAATAACCATAAAAAAGTGCTATTTAAATCATTTTTGAGTACCTATTAAAGTTATCAATAGACAAATAAGTTAGCTATATACATGCATAGTATAAAAAAAACGAAATTAATTAACAACGCATAATTTTACCTTACGTCTTGACTGTATATTATAGAGAAGCACAAATATTTTTTTTTTAATACCTATTTAGATACTATTATAGTTGTGAAAATACCTCATCTTATCTTTTAGTAATATCCATATTTCCTGTGTTAATTCTGCTCTGGTCCGCGTTCTCACATCTTGCGCAACATTTACTAATCAATCACAAGTGAACCGCAATATTACTTATCATTAAAAAAAAAATAAATATTAGTACAGCTGCATAATATACACGAATTCGACTCGACGAAATTAAGACCTAGCTAGCTATTTTGAAGTACTAATCGCGCCAAACATTCTTCCATTCTCAATCTATCGTATGGGAGTCGATGTTAGCGAGCCCATACTTGACAGCGGCGTCGAACTCGAAGTCTGATTCAATTTCTCTAACTCCTCGTCTATCTGATTATTCCTCAATTCTTGTGTAGTGTACAAGAACTTGTTCCACTCATCGTGTCTTGGATGTGCAAAATTCTGTAGACACAAAAAGAATTATCAATATGTAGCCCACAGTTGGACAGTGCAATAACCTTGCAAAAAAAAGAAACCAAAACATCAGGTTTTTGTTGGGGAATTTTTTTTTGCAAGCACTATCTGACTGTGCTACATTCTCGTTTACCTCTGCGACATCGTACACCCACAGTTTTCCTTGATTGTCTCCTACTGTGACGTGCAGACCTGATGGGGTCCAGGAGACCCTATTCAAGGCGGGACAGCCGTCGACCACGACGCCGGCTGCCGGAACCTCCGTATCCTGGTTCAAATTCCACAGATCCAACCGCCCGCCGCCATCCACGGCGGCAAACATCGCGGGATGTACCGGCGACCAGGCAACATCCAGCACATAATCGCCGTTATCCTCAAACGAGTAAACTGGCTTATTATCCTATCATATTAGAAAGAAACCAAAAACTTTACACTGTAAATTTTCTCAAAAACATGAATAGAAATGATGATAAAATGAAAAATAAAACTCACCCTAAGACTCCATAGTTTGATGGTCCAATCGATCGACGACGTGAGGAACATGTAGGAGAAGTCGATGCCGCCCTGGACGGCGTTGACGCTGACCCCCGTCACGGAGCCCTGGTGTCCGTCGTAAGTCTCGGTGACGCCCGCTTTGGCGCCGTGCCTACACGCGGCGTACGCCGCGCCATCTTCGCTGCCGACCACGAAATTGTTCACGTCGGAATGCGGAAAGTCGAGACACGTGACCGCAACCGGCTTCGAAGGCATTCTGTGCAGTTCCAGGGTCTCCTGCGGCTGACTGAGCATGTCCAAGGACCACGAACATAACCTACCGTCCGTCGATATACTGATAAGGTTGTGGGCGTTCTGCGTACCGACCACGCTCATGCAGTACACAGGGTGCTGAAAGAAAGGGTCGTTGATTCACTCCTAAACTGTTTCTATGGTGCTTTTTTTCCTCTTAACTCGTTTCCGAGTCATTTAGCCTTCATATGCAAGACTTACTGTATGGGCTGCAGCGGATAGTGGTGTCCTCTGGATGGGCGTCCGTTTCTGCACTCTGTTATCCCAAAGGACAATCTGACCCGAGTATGTACCGCCGAGTATAAGATTGGGATGAAAACGGGCAAAGGTCGCGGACATTACGGCGCTCTGACAGTGGAATATGTACTCGGGCGTGGTCTTCTTGAACTTGGTGTTCCAGATGAGAGCAACGCCGTCGGGTTCGTTCGGCATCTCCTCGTTGTGGTTGTAGGAGGCGAGCAGGAGCTCGGGATACTGCGGCGACCAGTCCAGCGAGGTGACAGTTCGATTCTTGGACCACCTCTCGTCGTAGAACCAACGGTTCAACGAGAGACGTTGATGCGACTTTTCATCACTGAAGATGAAAAAAGTTACGTGGAATTCGAGAAGAGAAAGGAAACAGAAAGAAGACAAATAGCCCAGTAAAGACTCACAGTGCATCTTCCCCATCTCCGCCACTGTAATCAGTATAGATGTCCACGTTTTCCGCTAAAGCCCTCTCGATGATCTTCCCCGCCTTGTCGATGAAAAGCTGAAAGTTCTCAGAGAGCACTATGGTCTGCTTCTGCTCCTCGCTCAGTTCCTTAACTGGGAAAAACGACAACAAGGGCCAGTTTACAGCAAATCCGGAAGGCCCAAATAAAAAAAAAACTCACTTTCTTTCTTCACGTCCAACTTGGCCTGTTCCTGTTCGACCACGGTGACGGCGGGCTGGACCTCCTTGACCTGGGGTAGACCGTGCGGGAGGATGCCCGGCGGCAGCTTGCTGCCGAAGCCGCCGATGTGCGGGAGGCTGCTCTCCTCGTCCTCACCTTGCCCATCGTCATACGTCAAAACTGTGGTGAATAAGGTGTCGCTCTAATTGTCCAATCACACACGTACATTCACCCTACTGTCAGGCTGACTACACACTCACTACCCATTCCTCTATGCATCACTTAAAATTCGCGTTCCAATTTTACGGACACACCAGAGCGATTTTAACCGCTGCCGTAGGCAAAATGGCGGGTATCGCTCTGGTGGGCGCGTACCTTTAGTCTTACCGCAAACCAACGAAAAAAAAATAAAATATCGCATTCTCGAAATGGATATCGGGGGCAAGTTGGAAAAGTAAAGGCAGGCAGAGCATGCCTATTGCTTGCAGGGGATAGCCAGTGTTGCGGGGGGAGAAGGAGGATTTGTGCTATAAATTTATTATAACAATTGTTATAGACTTACTTGTAGATTACAGTTACAAATTTTGTTTAGACAACTATAGAGAAATGAATATGTCAATTAAATTCATATTCTAGTATAAGTATACATACTTATTGTGTGAAATCTTGACAAGTATTTTATGAAATGCATTATAGAAGTTTATTAATGTTTAATCATTATTTGAAGGCAGGCTGTTTTTTATAATGTCCAAAACTGTAGAGTAGTTTCAAACTAAGAAGAGCACAGTTGTATATGCAGCCAATCATACCCAGTGTAAGGTTTATAAATTGCCTGTGTATATTTGGTTGCATATACAACTGTGCTCTTCTTAGTTTGAAACATCTATACCTCGTACAATAGTATGAGAGGTATTTGAAATTTTGTCAAAACCTGAATGCCTTACATTTCAAATTCTGATTATTAGTTTTTAATTATTTATTTATATTTAATTATTCAATATTTTCTTGCGTAAAATAAAAATCCACCAGGCTAGCAAAAACTGCAACACACAGATTATCCTTTCTAGTGTAATTATGAAGATAAAACTAAAACAAAAACATCACCCTAACACAAAAAAAAACATCTATACAAACAATTCCAAACATCATACCAACATAACTGTCATACATATAAGTTTGCAAGACACTGTTAGAAGCATGCAGTTATTCCGTATACTTGTTGGCAACTGCGGGTTTTGTCTAGCTCGAGAGAAAGGCTGGGGTTTAGAGAATGCAGACAGCAAGTAAAGAAGCGTGTATCAGGAAGACAGAAGGAGGTTCACTACTCGTGATAGTAACAGTGCAAAACACTCCAATAAGTAATGAATACAGTTAATCAGCGGTGACAAGAAGCATTTATAAGAGTCTTGTGCTCGTATTACGAAGATATACGTGGATCTATATATTAATAATTTATTATAATAATAAAAAAAATAAATAAAAGAGTAAGTCAGAGGGAGTTCGAAAAGCCACCTACCTGTGAACTCGTCCTCCCATTCTAAACCGGGATTTAGATTGTATTCGTCTTGAGAGGAAAGAAACATTATATCAGTTATAAGGGATCGAGATTATTAGAGGGCATCAGCGGCAACGAGAACGCGTTGCTTGGCCGAAATGTATACTTTTTGGCTGCACGAATTTTACATGTAACACTTTGTGATCAACCAAAAATACACATCAAATATCGACTCAGAAACTTTACTGTCGCCGTTTTTATTCAGCCTTTTTAAATCATTATTAAAAACGCTGGAAAGAACTCCATTCGTATTCCATCGATTATTTATTATAATTTGGAAAATATGTTTGTTTTGCATTTCAAATTGTCTGTGCTGACCTTTTCTATTTATATATATTAGAAGAGAAGAGTTTATAGAATGGAAGAAGGCAAAATTGAAGAAAATTTCAATTTGACACACCGATAAATATTCATATTTAATATTCACATTATATGCACTCAATATTGTACGTATGTATATTTATTTGTTGATCACAAATATTCTTTTATCACAAGTAGTATGGTCTTATCAATGTTAATTAATACAAATCAGCATGCATAGTGAAGATGGGAAATTACATGGTTTAAAACCCAAAAAGTTCATGTCTCACACTGTATTACCCCATAAGACAAATATTTACAAACGGTTATGGGAAAATATAAAGTGGTTTTTTGATTTTTATTTTAGAAGCCAAAGTAGAAACCTGTATAATTCCAGTATTAGTAGTTAGTAAGTGCGAAAAAAGCAATTGCCTTTTACCTACTTAAGTACGACACGCAAAATTTTTACTCTTAGTAAAAATTATCGTCCAATCGTAACTTAAGAACACTGCAAAAGAAGCTCAATACCCTTACATTAATAATAATTCTCATACATCAATTCATGTCGTTCTAAGATAAATCGGAATCGACTATGTATAGTTTTATTTTAGGGAGGGTTATAAATAAGCAATGTAAGATGTACAGCTTTAAGTAATTAAAAACGAAATGGGACTAACGTAAAAACAAGCGATGAGCGATTGTGTGCATTGGGGTATATGGGTGATTGAGGAATAATTCAAAGCAAGAAAAAGTATAAAAGAATAAAGAGAGAACTGAATAAAATCATAAACTTACCGTAATAATCGGTTGCATGAGCTATTTTCGGGGCATCAAGAAAAAATATCATTTAGTATTTCGTTTTTTACTCAGAACAATAAAGCTATAGGTACCTTGATGACAAAATCTCAGTGCAAATAGTTAGGAAACATACATATTAATTATAAGTAACAAATAAATAATTTTGTAGTTTGTTGCTCTGCGGTATGTTAAAATAACTCTTCACCCTGCATAAAAGTAAGATAGAAGAACTTGGAGGGGCAGATTTTGATGAAAATATCGAGTTTTTGATTATGAATTATGGCGATCTGAAACAACATCAGGAAGAAATAAAAGCAATATGTGCAGCTGTTTTAGGTAGTTTTCAAATTAAAAAAAAAATACTATAATTTAATTTTTAATTGACAATTCCGCATAGTTTGGCCAATTCCTGTACAATTTTAGCTGTGAGGTTTACGTGCAGTGCTATAATAGTGGAGAAGAAGAACGGACAGATTGATAGTGAGAAAGAGAGAGAGAGAGAGAGGTATAAATGTACGACTGTACCTTTTCGTGGCCTCCACCAATCCTCCATGTAGCCTTTAAGCGGGGAAGAAGATGAAGAAGATCCTTGTTAGCAACACATATAATAACATGTCACTAACATAGCAAAGCGCGTGCCACCCTCAAGCCATCCGGCTTAAGAATAACACCTTGCGTAAAATATGGTATATCAGGCGAAATACCATTTATAAAAAAATATATATTTGGGACTGAATAAAAAAAAAAAGAAATATGCCGCTGCACCAAATAAAAAAACTAAATTTGGTAATGTTTGTGGGGCCTGATTAAAAATAAATTTTCACTTAAAATAATAGGACGCTACTCACACTTCCTCCACGACGTATATCCAAAATAATCTGGCAGCACAAGTAGAAAAAAAAATAACTTTTAAATTAATGTATGTATGTACAATTCTCGCATTTTTTTTTGATTAAAATATTTTGGCAAAGAATTTTTCTCGAGAGAAGAAGAGTTATCTTTAATCAGGCATGACAAGCTCTAACTAAAAACTGCAAAACTAAAAAACGTAACATCTGATAATAAACACAATGAAATAAGCAATAATTCGTGCAGCCAACATAAAATTAAATAAAAATATGTAAGTTTCCTTCCAAAATAATAATAATAATAATAAATAAACATGAAAAAATAATTATAACATTGCTTACCGTCTCGTTCGGGCCCTGAGGCAGTAGTCTGAGTTTGTTTGGCGTAAACCACAACTTCTTTTGGAGGAATGTTTGTTGACTGTACAGCTACCAAAGTTAAAGTAGGAGGTCGTTTCTTCAAAATACTAAAATAATAATAATAATAATAATTTAACATTTTTCTTGTATTCTCCTCTCTGTAAAACGAATACTTACTTATTAGGCAAACTGTGAGGTTGTAATGAAGTATCAGGAGTGTGATTTAGACTATCATTGGGTGTAAGTGATGTAGCACTTGGTAGACTATTTAATACATCCGATATAGGTGCCACACCAACTTCCATAAGTAGTTCATCGAGTTCTTTCTGATCGTTGCTAGTTTTAGTTAATGTACGTGTGGCTGCTTCTTCGACATCTTTCCGCCTTCTGCGGTCTTTCTCTTCGCGAAGAGCCTGCAGTTTTGCTTTCTTACGTTCTAATTCTGCCTTTCTATCGGACATCGTAGCTTTAGGTGTAGACATTGTTGCTGTTAATACAAGTAGTTAAAGATTAGTCATATAACCTAAATGTTTCTATAAAATCAATGTTGGGTTGAACTACAGCATCAGTGGTGACATCACACTTCTAGTTTGTACAGTTTTTCACTTTAGATTGAGGATTTATAGTTTTTGCGATTCGCCTACACCCAATGTCATGACCACGATTTTTATGCTGTGGACGTGAACTGAATGGGAGATTGTTAAGTTGTACTTTATACCGGTCTTTTATGCGCTTTTGATACGGAAAATGGGACGGTTTTATTACCTGATTCTTGTTAACTACTTATTCGTTGGATATTGCACTATTAGAAACTAAATCACTGATAAATACACACTAAAACATGGGGAAATGAACAACACACTCACAACGCCCGACAACATCAACCACCATCGCTAGGTTCTTGATGACGTAATTAGTATTCAGGTTCCTTTCTTCTTATTGTATGGGAAATGACTTTCACGAAGAAGTACCGTTGTTGTATTCTATCGAACGAAATGGGTCTATTTTAATTAATATTGTTCGGTAAAAACCGCAAGATTGTATGTACTATTTACGATGTTTTTAAAAATCAATGTCATTTGACAGGAGAGAATGACATTTGTTGGTATTTCACGTATCATATGAAGCTAGAGACATCTACAATAACACTTTTATATCAGCAAGTAAAACGGCAAATCAAAGAATTTCATTCAAATATATCAGTGTATAACTTCAAAATTCCTGCAACAAAAATTTTACCCATGTACATTTCGGGCATCTATTCCCAGTAGTGATGGACGTTTCTTGTGGAATAGGGAATAGCATGCTACCGGAAACGTCCATCTCTATTTAGGGAACGAGGGATGGGAATCCCTCTGCGTTGATTTGCTGGTATACAGGGTTGGGCAAATGTAAGGAGGCAGGCAAATAACACCTTCGACGATTTTAACAAAATTTGCTTACATCCGGTGAAAGTAGGTATAGATGTTTCAAACACCCCCAAGGAGAGCACAGTTGTGTATGCAACCAAATATACGCGGGTCAATTATAAACCATACACTGGGTATAATTGGTTGCATATATGTGCTCTATTTAACAATTGTACCTTTCCATATTTTCAAGAACTATTTTTTACACTTATTGAGTTGAATATAAGGTTTATGTCCACTATTTTTAGTCCAAGTAAGTTAAAAATGCTCCAAATCCTGCTAAAATTAATTTTCTACAAGAAATCAAATTATTTTACCTATGAATTAACACATCTTATGATATGAAATATATGTGTTTATTTACAGACAGATGTATACATGTTATAAAATATATATGAACTTAAATTGTAAAAAAAATTTCAATTTGACACACCGATAAATATTCATATTTAATATTTACATTATATGCACTCAATATTGTATGTATGTATATTTATTTGTTGATCACAAATATTCTTTTATCACAAGTAGTATGGTCTTATCAATGTTAATTAATACAAATCAGCATGCATAGTGAAGATGGGAAATTACATGGTTTAAAACCCAAAAAGTTCATGTCTCACACTGTATTACCCCATAAGACAAATATTTACAAAGGGTTATGGGAAAATATAAAGTGGTTTTTTGATTTTTGTTTTAGAAGCCAAAGTAGAAACCTGTATAATTCTAGTATTAGTAGTTAGTAAGTGCGAAAAAAGCAATTGTCTTTTACCTACTTAAGTACGACACGCAAAATTTTTACTTTTAGTAAAAATTATCGTCCAATCGTAACTTAAGAACACTGCAAAAGAAGCTCAATACCCTTACATTAATAATAATTCTCATACATCAATTCATGTCGTTCTATGATAAATCGGAATCGACTATGTATAGTTTTATTTTAGGGAGGGTTATAAATAAGCAATGTAAGATGTACAGCTTTAAGTAATTAAAAACGAAATGGGACTAACGTAAAAACAAGCGATGAGCGATTGTGTGCATTGGGGTATATGGGTGATTGAGGAATAATTCAAAGCAAGAAAAAGTATAAAAGAATAAAGAGAGAACTGAATAAAATCATAAACTTACCGTAATAATCGGTTGCATGAGCTATTTTCGGGGCATCAAGAAAAAATATCATTTAGTATTTCGCCTTTTACTCAGAACAATAAAGCTATAGGTACCTTGATGACAAAATCTCAGTGCAAATCGTTAGGAAACATACATATTAATTATAAGTAACAAATAAATAATTTTGTAGTTTGTTGCCTCTGCGGTATGTTAAAATAACTCTTCACCCTGCATAAAAGTAAGATAGAAGAACTTGGAGGGGCAGATTTTTATGAAAATATCGAGTTTTTGATTATGAATTATGGTGATCTGAAACAACATCAGGAAGAAATAAAAGCAATATGTGCAGCTGTTTTAGGTAGTTTTCAAATTAAAAAAATTACTATAATTAAATTTTTAATTGACAATTCCGCATGGTTTGGCCAATTCCTGTACAATTTTAGCTGTAGGTATAGATAAAGTAGGTATAGATAAAGTAGGTATAGATAAAGTAGGTATAGATAAAGTAGGTATAGATGTTTCAAACACCCCCAAGGAGAGCACAGTTGTGTATGCAACCAAATATACGCGGGTCAATTATAAACCATACACTGAGTATAATTGGTTGCATATATGTGCTCTATTTAACAATTGTACCTTTCCATATTTTCAAGAACTATTTTTTACACTTATTGAGTTGAATATAAGGTTTATGTCCACTATTTTTAGTCCAAGTAAGTTAAAAATGCTCCAAATCCTGCTAAAATTAATTTTCTACAAGAAATCAAATTATTTTACCTATGAATTAACACATCTTATGATATGAAATATATGTGTTTATTTACAGACAGATGTATACATGTTATAAAATATATATGAACTTAAATTGTAAAAAAAATTTCAATTTGACACACCGATAAATATTCATATTTAATATTTACATTATATGCACTCAATATTGTATGTATGTATATTTATTTGTTGATCACAAATATTCTTTTATCACAAGTAGTATGGTCTTATCAATGTTAATTAATACAAATCAGCATGCATAGTGAAGATGGGAAATTACATGGTTTAAAACCCAAAAAGTTCATGTCTCACACTGTATTACCCCATAAGACAAATATTTACAAAGGGTTATGGGAAAATATAAAGTGGTTTTTTGATTTTTGTTTTAGAAGCCAAAGTAGAAACCTGTATAATTCTAGTATTAGTAGTTAGTAAGTGCGAAAAAAGCAATTGTCTTTTACCTACTTAAGTACGACACGCAAAATTTTTACTTTTAGTAAAAATTATCGTCCAATCGTAACTTAAGAACACTGCAAAAGAAGCTCAATACCCTTACATTAATAATAATTCTCATACATCAATTCATGTCGTTCTATGATAAATCGGAATGTATAGTTTTATTTTAGGGAGGGTTATAAATTAGCAATGTAAGATGTACAGCTTTAAGTAATTAAAAACGAAATGGGACTAACGTAAAAACAAGCGATGAGCGATTGTGTGCATTGGGGTATATGGGTGATTGAGGAATAATTCAAAGCAAGAAAAAGTATAAAAGAATAAAGAGAGAACTGAATAAAATCATAAACTTACCGTAATAATCGGTTGCATGAGCTATTTTCGGGGCATCAAGAAAAAATATCATTTAGTATTTCGTTTTTTACTCAGAACAATAAAGCTATAGGTACCTTGATGACAAAATCTCAGTGCAAATAGTTAGGAAACATACATATTAATTATAAGTAACAAATAAATAATTTTGTAGTTTGTTGCCTCTGCGGTATGTTAAAATAACTCTTCACCCTGCATAAAAGTAAGATAGAAGAACTTGGAGGGGCAGATTTTTATGAAAATATCGAGTTTTTGATTATGAATTATGGTGATCTGAAACAACATCAGGAAGAAATAAAAGCAATATGTGCAGCTGTTTTAGGTAGTTTTCAAATTAAAAAAATTACTATAATTAAATTTTTAATTGACAATTCCGCATGGTTTGGCCAATTCCTGTACAATTTTAGCTGTAGGTATAGATAAAGTAGGTATAGATAAAGTAGGTATAGATAAAGTAGGTATAGATGTTTCAAACACCCCCAAGGAGAGCACAGTTGTGTATGCAACCAAATATACGCGGGTCAATTATAAACCATACACTGAGTATAATTGGTTGCATATATGTGCTCTATTTAACAATTGTACCTTTCCATATTTTCAAGAACTATTTTTTACACTTATTGAGTTGAATATAAGGTTTATGTCCACTATTTTTAGTCCAAGTAAGTTAAAAATGTTCCAAATCCTGCTAAAATTAATTTTCTGCAAGAAATCAAATTATTTTACCCATGAATTAACACATCTTATGATATGAAATATATGTGTTTATTTACAGACAGATGTATACATGTTATAAAATATATATGAACTTAAATTGTAAAAAAAATCGTCGCAAACATTACAAAATGGTAGCATCTTGCATTATAGCCTGAAAGTCTAACGTTGCAAAATCTATACTCTGTCTTGTGTCAGCAACCACATTCCTAACCATCGTGGTAAAGAACTGTGTATGCTTTGGCTTCTCAGAGTACCTCTCATACTGGTCCAGAGAATCCTGCAATTTCAGTGTCAGACTATCATAATTCTTCCTCACCACCTCCAAAATCTGATCCTCGGAGGGCGTGGATAAATTCTGCGAAGTCAACCACTGCTCAATTTTTGGTGAGAAGTGTTTAATAATCGCCCGAATATTGATCAGAGAATTATTCAACTTTTGCGCGTTATCTTTAAATTCGCCATCGGCCGATGAATATCTCAACCCCATTGTGTACACATTATCAAATACTTGATGCATACGAATCAATTCGTAATATAATTCATCATAGCTACCAGGTGTCGGTAGGAAAGTATCGCCGTATGTTATAAACAGGTTTAGGATGTTGATCACTTGGATCATCAGGTCGAAAATGTTCATCTTTTTCGTTAGGTGACTTTCATTTTGCACCAGGAAACGTAGGAGGGTTATCAATGCTGTCCAGAGGTCCTTCCATTGGTAATTTATACGGACCCTACATCTCTTTTGGTAACAGAGAACTCGATGGACGACACCTATGCATAATGTGTACAGCTCCATAGGGAATTTCTTCATCATATGACTCATGATAAATTCGACCAGCAAATCTAAAAGAGTTGATGCTAAAGGTTGACTGGATGGAACCCTATCCAGTGATAACTTTCTATGCCTCATTGGCATCTTATGCAGGTGAACCTTGAATGTCAGACTTATATCATGCATGAGTGAGTTTGCATATTGATCTTCTGCAATGCAGCTTAAAATCAAGTGGCACAGCTTGACTGTGTTGGCCCCCCCTTCGGACTTTGTATCTTGCATTACAATCGAACTACAAACATTATTATTAGAGTAAGTAGATCTATCTATTAGAATAAGTAGGGGATAATGGGCTCACTCTCCTTCAAGCAATAGTATAGATCATTGAGGCTGTCCTGAGAAACTATTCTATTGATTGAGGGCAGTAGTAATCACACAACTCCAAATGTTAATCAATTTGGCACATCAAAAGTTCACATATTGTCATCATGAGAAAGGAAAGCAATTAAAGACATGAGATACAAAATATCATCCAATGGAGATGCAAAAGACTTATATTCTTCCATATCCCATGTCTTCTTGGTAAATTGGTTTGACTACTCTTAATTTTGTAGACTAGTATTATTATAGAAGAACAAAATTTTACTGAGATAATTACCAATACTGGAAGAAAGTCACCAATAAATTCGAAGGTTGTGCAATGATATCAGCCACGGGCATTGTGGCTAAATCAGGAGCTGGTTGTCCTGTACTCAAGGTATTGCTTGGTGAAGGTGGAAGACTAGTATCAGTCTGAGTCTGTGCCAAAGTTGTAATAAAATTCCTATTTAAATGTATAGCTTCATAGAGGGCAACCAAAAGGGCATTATTTGCCCTGATCTGTTGCGTTCTTATGGCCCCCTCCTCCGAAATAAACATATTCCCCACGATATTGGTTAGAGATGACAACCAAGAGGTGTTCTGCATCTCTGACTGTTGCAATGCAAATTGCCTACAGAATTCAGATAGTGAGGATGTGATTACTTGGCCATAGCCATTGAGGGCTAATTCGTCGTCGAGAATGGAGAGTTTTACTATGTAAGGGTTGGCTGCCTCGTGTTTTCGATAATTCACCAGGAGCATCAAGAGCAAGACTACGTCATGACCGTGCTGTTGGCGCGTCGGCGCATCGCATAAAAGTTGCATCAGGCACTCAAAAATTGAGGTTATCATTATGTACTCCACCAGGGTATTCTGGCTGACATTTTCGGTACCAGTCGCAAAGACTAAAAGTAGTTTTAGGCAGAGTCCTTTTAAATTTTCATGGTATTCCCCTAAAGAAAAAAAAATCTTATTTTCTTATTATTATTATTAACTGCTGAGTGTAGGTACTTTCAAACATCAAATAAAATACCAACAAAACCATGGAGTGGTTTTAAACTAAGTTAAACTAAGCACAGTGAGATATGCAACCAATTATACCCATATATTTGGTTGCATACACAATTGTGCTTTCCTTGATTTGAAACATTTATACCGTACAATTAGACATACCTGTTAAGAAATTGTGACAATGATCCAAAACTTTCTGCATTTTCTTCTCAGTTTGTTCATATCCAATTAAAAGGTTTATAATATCAAATCCACTCTCTGCAGTGGCTTTTTTATATGTCCCATGTACCAAGGCACACAAAGTTTGCATAGCGGAGAATATACGAATGTATTGTTCTCGTGTAAGCGTCTGTGCATTGTTCTCATTTGAGAGTGTCTCAATACACTGGGTGAATAATTCGTTGATGTTCTCTTTGACAATACCCAGTTGTTCTGGAGCAATCTTTTGTATCTCATTTTCCAGATGAGCTACCTTTGGTCTCAGCAGGAAAAACTCATCCCAAAACGTTGGATTATTCTTCGATAAATCTTCCCCTTTAAAAAATGATTCGTATATTTGAACAACTTTCTCTTTTAGCTGTCTTTTGGAGCCCGAACCGCTCCTCTTTCTTGTAGTCATTATTGTTGTCAATCGTGAGGTTATGGCTTTTGACAGCCGGTTCTCTTACGCACTAATCGCTGGAATTCTTCGCCTAACTGAGTTATTATTGTTTAGGTTTTGAGATAGTGGCTTTGAGTGGCATACTTTTCGTAGTGTTTATTTCTGCAAAACACAACACGTATGCTACTCGAATTGTATATTATCATTAGTTGATTACGAAAATATGGTTCATGCAGGTATCTGTTTGACCAAACTTCTTTATTAATTAATAACAAATTTGTCCAAATTCTTAAACAACCTTGTTTATCAAATCTTTAACAATACCCATTTAATTAAGAACGGATTTAAATAAATATTTAAATTACAAAAGAAACTCATCACAATTTATAACTTGTGCCATTAAATACTAGATGGCGATATCATCATTAACAAGTTAAAAAAAAACTCACAAAAAACTAACATTTGACAAAATTTAAAATAAAAAATATGTCACTCGGAAGCAATGGACAAGGTAATAGGTTAAATTATATCAATTATTACCTTCACAAATACCCAAATCTTTAGAACAAGTTTGCTGTATAAACAAGACTGGAAAAGAAAGTCTTTTTTCCTCTAAATACTGTACATATCGTGTTATACCTACTTACCTGTTGTTCATTATTCACCGTTTATTTGTTAAAAATCCAGACAGAGGGGCAAGTAAAAGACAACTAGTTTTAAAGGAATGTATATTGAAAGTATTAGATATACTAAGTGTAGATGAAACATTAACGGTTACACATATGATGATTATATATTATATAAGAGAGTAGTAAAACAGCCATTTTCCATTTGTCCATCACTGGTAGGGACTTACCAAGAATCAGTACGTTTCATTAATCAATCAGTAGGTACCGGTTGATGCTGATTAATTCGAAATAATGGGAAAAAAAAAACACGAGGTGTCTGGTCGTAAAACTTACTGTTTTGGTAAAACCCTTTAACAGTCTCGCCAGCTGCTGAGGTGTTCACAGCTCATTGCCGCTATATGCTAAGATGTCAGGAATATGGCTTTTTAAAAATTATTCAGCCATTCAGGCTGATTTTTTGTAATATACTTCAGTCCATGCTGTATAGCCGTCTGCAGTTCCTGATGCGGTGGATTCACCTTCTTTAAAACGAGGACAAGGCACAGGTAATGATACTGCCGTAACGTATAAGGGATCTTGCGATTCTTTGGGTTTTGTTTGGACTGCAACGTCTGCAGTCCTATTACTTCTACTTTTAGGAATTCTGTATTCCATGTTACGCTGTATTTTACGACCTAGTAATAGAGACATGTGTTTTAGTGCATTGCGCCCCAACGTAAGAATGAATTTAAAACATTTTCTACAAGAATTTTTTAAAACTAATGAAGTCACAAGCTCAAAAAACCAAAACTCTTACCTTCCATACTATGTCAGCTTCAGAAAAGTTCACTGTCATCTACTGGTGCTTCTTGTAGCTACGTTTGTGCTGGATAACCAGTGGAAGACGGTGTGATAGTGGTGAAGTCTGGAATGAACATGATCTGTTCGTCTTGCCAGACACGACGGCGGCGTGCGGCTCCTGTCGCTGCTTCAATAAAGTAAAAATATAACTTTAGGAATCATGTATACCTACCTAAGTGCATGCACTACAATCCTGTAATTGGATGTTGTTCTCCGAACGCAGACATAAACGAATTACGTCTTCATACACAACTTAATAACCTTCCTTATATTAATTAGTATTGCCCGCACTTAAGAGACGACCGCGTACGATAAATTGAGTTATGTTTACGTTGATGCTGCACGGTAGAAAATGCAGTTACCTTCGTAAACTGTAAAGGGATGGATTCCTCTTTCACTGAACATCAAAGACTGGCGCTGGTTTCTTTACAGGAACAATATTTTTAGCTCTATGTGTTAGAAAAAGACATACATCACAGCTAGGAATTGAAATAAATGTGAGCAAAGAGTTGAAATCTACAGCAAAATCTATTATACATATTATATATTTCAGTACGTATTTCTCTTTATCAAAAGTTCTAGGCAACAAAAATACATTGTTAATTAGATATGTAATGTAGACTAAATTTCACAAACGGTGCCTTTGACGGCGTCGTGAACATTGTTAATCCACACTCTGAAGTTGGTCTGATCGTAGTCGAGATGGGAATAGAGAAACACTGGCATAGTATTGGTCAGAACTATGACGTCATCTTTGTACACTTTGAGATCTGACGGGTAAATCATCCTTTGGTCATCCTTCTGGACAATTCCAAAATTTTCCCTCCTGAAGGGCTTGTTGGTATTGTAGCAACCAACAGCGTTCTGATTTACCAAAGCCAAGAACAAGATTCCAGTCGGTTTATGAAGATCCGAAGCTGAGGTTTGTGAGTTTGGACCTCTGTCACCCAGCACCTAAACCATAAAACATATTAGCTGGGTGTTGGTCACCCATATATCTTATTGCTTACCCTAAAATCATCTCCATGGTAAGACCTGGTCGCCAGCGTTTCATTTCGCAGGATCCTGGTCGAAACTGCATACAGATTCGTTCCAGCCATGGAGTGGAAGATCATATCTCTAAAGCCGTCCATGTTCTTTTGAGTCAGAGCAACGCTAAAGACCCCGTCATTCCACTGGAATGGTATTCCGCCGATGTTAAAGTCACCAGCCAGTGGTTCCAAATAAAAGTAGTTGTGTCTCACTCTCCACGAGTTATCTTGTTTCAAACTGTAGACAATCAGGCCGTATCCAGCCAGGTCTGGGAAGTACGCATACGCGTCATCACATTGATCAGGTGACACGTCCACAACCGTCATCGCAAGAACTGTTGCTGGCGTCAAGTCAGAGTCTTTGAAATTGTACGTTTTTATGATTTTGTCGGTGTTCAAGTCCATGATTACAATTCTCTGAGGTTGGACACTTGTTGGATTGCCTAGAGATACAGATGAGATACTCTTTAGAAGTTGTTTATTAACTTCAGAGTAGCCATCTTCTATGTAGACATTATAATATGTAAATACAAACCTAAAGTTTCAATAATGCCTGTGTCAACCATCCACAGTCTATCGCAAGCATCTACTGCTACTCTGTAAACAGAGACTAAATGATCTTGGCCTGCAGGGACATTCAGTAAGTTTGTCTGTTGGTTTGGATATGGGATTAATGGTATATTTTCTCTTTTTGGACTGTTGATTGGTACATAATTAAGTGTGGATGGAACTCCAGCACGTCTCCTTGGGATTGTGACGAAGAGCTTGTCCTTCCAAATGTTTGCACCCATGGGGATATTGTTCTCTGGAAGGAATTTGGAAAAAAAAGATTTTTTGTTTATAAAATTTTGTTACCTACATATAATAACATGTAACACCAAATTCTCTATAATTGTAGCTTGTATGTAGGTATTTGATAAATACCACAGTATAACCTTGGCAAAATAAAATATAATCACGAATAAACAATAAAAATAATGTGTTCACAGACGTAGGTAAAACTAATCGCGTAATGAGCAGTGTTCATACCTGTCAATTATCACGTACCAATTGTATTACACATGTCATGATAATTTGACATGCCCCATATAAGAGAAAAGGGCCAAGGCATACCAGTTGTCAGGCAAAATAATTCTATCTCTATAATTAGATATTATTCAAGTAGAAAAGAGATGATCTAATAACTATAAACATTATCATTAATTATAATAACAAGCTTTATTTGTTTGTATTTGATACAAAAAGTTGGATGCAACATGAAACATTCAGTTCGATCTTTGACCAATTTTGACTCATAATAACTGTGATATAATATCATATAATCCCCATAATCTTACCATAAATATATTCAATGCTTAAGGGATCATCTGGTACAGGGATAGGTCTTCTAGAAGTAGTTTCTGCATTCGAAGGACGACCAGCCGTCCCTGGATTCGCCGACATTTCTCCCGGGAATATCAAGGCATCAGAAGCTCCACCATACCCAGGTCTGGATGGTGGCCTTCTTCGTCCAGTTGAAGGAGGCCTCCAAAATCTCGACTCCGTCTCTGGAGGATACGTAATTCTCGACCATTTGAACTCTTCATTCAAACCAGCGGAATCCACAAAAAGCACGGCGCACTGCACCGCGAGCAAAATAGTGACGAGCAGTTTCATTTTTTTTACGCGGCTATGTCTACGGACTGAACTGAACTGGAAGTTTTACCAGTCAGTATCACTATTTGAAGAGGTCAATACCAAAGAGAGATATTGTGTGACCTTGCAGCCGAGCCTGTATTGCAATTCCTATCGACTGGTTAATTAGCACGAACATGTTCTGTAGAATAATTATTTGTTTAGTGTTTGTACTGGCTGGAGACACGTTTGACTTTTCGACTCTAGTTTAGAAGGAAAGTATTGTATTCGAAGGGAAAAAAATGTGGAAATCAGGTGTTTTTATTTTTTTATAGTTCATCGTTTCTGCTATTTAAGATTTATTTTTAATTAATTTCGAGCAAAAATAAACGACAATCAAAGAGACTTAAAGGTTAAAAGCATCGACAAGATAAAAGAACTCAAATATGTAACCAATTACACAACGCTTATATTAATAAAAGACCAAAATAAATATTTTAATCGACACTTAGAGTTGATATATTTACATAAAAACCACATTACCAAATCATCTGTGGAACATTTTAGATTACACTTTGGAAAAACCTTAGATAAAGAAAGACCGTAAAAAAGAAATTGTTCTGCGATAGCAAATAAAAACATTCCACACTTAAAAGCGTTGTGAAGATGTGACAGTTGCAGACATTTGGTACGCAAAACTAGCTGACAAATATAAATTTGTAAAGTGATACATCCGCAGAATAATTGGCAAAATTTGCTTTAATTTATTAATAATGTAACCTTGTAAGTAATTTGCAACATATTTTTAAACTGTTTGCAATATTAATTATATATAAAATTGAGTTAATGTCTAACTGGAAACCAAAATACCCACATAACAACTTAGAGACACGTTTCCAGCATGGAGCCAACACGTCGTGCTAAATTTTGCACGCGTGTTGGCGCCTTGCTGGCGCAGTGCGTCCGCATATGAGAGCAATATGTCATCACGTTGTGCTTCTCATGCGTGCTTGCACGCGTGAAGAGCGTAGAGTCCGTAAACAGTCCAACACGGTGGGTGGACACCTTGCTCACCTTTCAAACGGGGTGACACTTTGCAAACAGACCGAGTCCTCACAGCGTCTGCACGCTGTGCTGGCATGACGTGCAAACACAGTGCTGGCACTATGCAAATTACACGGTTGTGTTTACGCTATGTTTTCTGCGTGCCAACACATTGTGCAAACATATCGTGTTCGACACGTGCATGCTAAAAATTGTTATGTGAGTATAACCAAGTCACATTTTAAGCACTCAAACCTATTACACCCTGTACATTATTATAAAATCTACTTTAAATATATATTTATCCTACCGCATTACAGCATAATTGCATATTTTGCAATAGTGCAAATGAGATAGGTCAGATAAATGCATCTGTAGAAATAGAAAGCGGTTTTATTAGGACTGGTTTTGCCTGTGTAAGATGTTGATCCTGTCATATAGTTTCAATAACAATATTGCTACATCCGAAGCGTTCAGACACCCACTGAGTTTGGATCCTGAATGGTTATTTTTTGCAAAATTGTAGAGATAACAGTTCAGATAAAATTTGTCTAAATAATCATCTATATGATTGGAAGGCTCTCGCTACAACATGGGACCTGCAAACGGCATTTTCCTTTGCTTCCCTTCCATCCAGTTTCAAAGTCTGATCTAACAGGTAATAAAGCATATATTAGGTGTCCATGGCTTTTCCAGATTTCCAGTTCTCAATCCAAAATAGCAGCAGTAAGCTGCTGATATAATAACACAAAAAAACTTGTTAATTCGTAATATTTTGAACAATCTGTTTTGAGAAGTTTAATTCAAGCAAAAATATGTGATCCCTGTTCTGGTTGTACACAAAATAAATGACAAATGTTTTCATATGTCCAACACAATATTATTCGCAAACAGTTCCTCGTACGACATCGTAAACATTTGCGGTCCATACTCTAAAATTAATCTCATCATAGTTCAACTTAGAATAGATGAATACAGGCATGGAATTAGTCAAAACGATGAGTTCGTCCTGGTACACCTTCAAATCTGAAGGGTAAATCATTTTCTCATTATCCTGATGAACAATTCCGATGTTTTGTTTCTTGAATGGTTTATTAGTATTCCAACAACCAACGGCGTTTTGATTTATCAATCCGAAGAACAAGATTCCAGATGTCTTGTGGATATCGGATGCTGACGAGTGACTGTTTGGACCTTTGGAACCTACCACCTAAAAATATACGAGATGGTTAACAAAAATTATACCCACAGACCCCAGCCTTACAGAGAAATCGTTCTTGTTATATGACCTTCCAGTATTGGAATCTTTCAGCAGTTTGGTGGATACGGAATACAAATTATTTCCAACCAAGGAATGAAAGTATGCCTTCCTATAAAGATCATCTTTGATGTCGCTAAGAGCAATACTGAAAATACCATCTGTCCACTGAAACTTATGGCCGGCGATGTTCAGATCGCCAGCAGTGGGTTCCAAATAGAAATAATTGTGTTGTATACGCCATGAAGTGTCCGTTTTTAAACTGTACACAACCAGTCCATATCCAGCCAGGTCCGGAAAATAAGCGTACGCATCGTCACATGTGTCTTTGGCAACATCTACGACGGTCATTGTCAATGTGGTTCTTGGTGTAAGGTCAGCGTCTTTGAAGTAGTACGTTTTGATGATTTTGTCAGTGTTTAGGTCCATGATGATCAGCCGTTGATGCTTTAGAGTTGTTCTATTTCCTGTATTACAAGAAGAAAGTTGTTTTAAATTTTTATTCATAGTAACATGCAATTATTTGAGGAGAGGAATACTTACTTGGTACTTCTAATATACCAGTATCGACCATCCATAATCTATCGCATGCATCTACAGCTATTCTGTATATGGACACAAAATTTTCCTTCTTTGAATTGGGACGTAACGAATTTGTACGTAAATCAGGGTATGGGATCAATTTTACATTATGATGTGTTGTATTGTTGTATTCGATATAGTTTAATGTAGATGGTATACCCAACTGTCGACGTGGCACTGTCACGAAAAGTTTGTTCTTCCATCTATTTGCACCAATAGGAATATTGTTTTCTGAAAAGAAAAACGCAAAAATAAATACCTAATAATATATAAAATGTATAAGAAATTGTATGTATACCAAAAGTGTATGGTTCTGGTGAAAAATCTTTGTAATCCTCGTGACCATTATCGATAAATACGATATTATCTCTAGCATGTGAAGATCTAGCAACTCTTCTGTTGGCAGGGCTATAGTTTATCCTTGACCAAGTAAATTTTTCGTCCAATCCTTTGCTGGACACATAATTTTCGACACTGTAAGCCACGCAGAATATAAAAAGGAGTGCTTTCATGTTGACACTGCTCACCAAACTCGTTAAGATGTTTTCGTAGACCTTGTTGACCATGAATAATTATAAGATAAAACGACAAAGAGGAAGCATGAACTGGCCATGAACTATATTACATAACTTGATCTAGTTATCTTCAATATAAAATATTTACATTATTCAATTTTAAAATTTTATCGTTATTATTATACAATTTATGATTGAAATTCGTAGAACACATTATAAATCATTTGATGCTTGTACCTATTATAATTTATGTGCGGTTAATGTTAATTATATACACACAGGTAAGTACTATCTAAACACAATATTATCGAAATGAAGACTATACTAAAGTGAATCCTGCAACGTTATTTAATATTGTTTATGGTAAGTATGTGGTTTTGGTGATGTATTATTTTATTTAAATAAGGCATTGCATAACTGCGCAAAGAATAAATTATAATTGAGCATAGTTTGTCTTATACAGAACATACAGGATTCTTTTACAGTGTGTAAATATTACTTTTCTTTTCATCAGTTCTGAATGGATTTAGAGAACAACAAAACAGGGTACCACAGGCTGCTAACTAAATCTAAATAATTCAACCATAAGTTGAACAAACTAACATATTTCATCGGTAACTCAGAAACCTATAAATTCTTCGATTTTTATTCCAGGTTATTCCCGTTTGCACCTCCAATTCATAGATGGCGCTCGCACAAACCCCCATGGTGTATGTAGCTTCCCAGACACGGCTGCTGTTTAGGTGGCAGCGCATAATTGTAAATAAATCGCTCCTTCTACCTGCCAGAGGTAACGACCAACCAGAACCACTTGTCCAATTCATTCAGTGTTATGTTATGGTTGAGGAAATAGGTATATTCGGTAATGTTAGGGCGTCATTTGCTGGAAAATGCCCTTATAACGTGCGAAATGTGTCTTGTGTTCGGTAAATTAGTGTTGTGAACTAATCTTAAAAGGTTCTTGTGTTTGTGTGTGACTTAATTAACGGAAAAAAATGATGTTTTGCAACAGCTACGTCCGCTTTTTTACTGCGACAGGTAAGGAAGAGATCAGTACGAAGTAGCCTATTAGAACAATGCTTGCAAATAAACGTTGTAACTGTTCTTAGTACGAATTCGCGTTGTCTTTGTGTTCTTGTAGTACCTAGTATGTTATTTATGACTTTTTTTTGATTTATTACAAATAGAACAAGCGGAATACTTGCCCAAATGTCTGTTGTCAATATACAACCATATCCTAGCAACGTCTGAATAACTTAGAAAGTTTAGGATGAGTAATGCTGGTGTGTGGGTACATTTCTTGGAATATTCTTATTCAGGTATATTTATAAAAATCCAGATTTACTGTTTAAGAATCCCTAACGTCATTCGAAAAAAAAAAATAATATATGTATACGTAATTTCAGGAAATGCATAAAAAATAATATTGTGTTATTTTAACCAATAAAATTCATCTCTTTAGTACTAATTCACTACATACGTAACTACAAATGAAAGGATTTGTCAAAAAAAGATCGGTTACGTACGTCGTAAATAACAATACAACCAGATTAGTCATACGCGGTACTGCTGAAAACAGGTATAATTGTTTCAAACCAAGGAGAGCACAGTTGTGTATGCAACCAAATATACGCGGGTCAATTATAAACCATACACTGGGTATAATTGGTTGCATATGTCACTGTGCTCTACTTACTCTAAAACTCTATAATATTAGTTTTTCTATATTTAATATATACTTTGTATGTAACTGAATTGTTGTTAATTTTTCTTTTTTGTAACAACAACTGAAACTTTTATGTATAATGATAAAGTCTGTTATCTTTTTTTGTGTTTTATTGCCACGTAAATAAAAAAGTAAGATGTGTAACATGTTCGAAATATAAGAAGTGAACCAAAAAAATATGTATTGTCCATCAAATTTCTCAAGTTCCATTTTGTTCTAGATTTTCTACTCCAAAGTATGTTCTTTGGATATGACTGTCAATTGAATTCTATAATAGTAACATAAATTCAGTGGTATAGTCGTGAATTGTATATCTGTGGTTTGCAGTGTCAGTCAAATCAGGAAAGTTGGCCAAAAAATTGTAGAATATATCCGCTATGTTCGTTCGTTCAGAATTGTACAGTTATGGAATGTGGCTAGCCCATATTATGTATAATATTGTGCGCTATGCTAATGTTGAGCAAGAATTTCGATACCTCCGATGTGTCTTTCGTAACACTAATCGCTAATAGTGCCTTATTTTTGTGTCCCCGTGTCTTGTTAGATTTTCTTCTCGTGTCCTGTTATGTGGCCATAAACAAAGCGTTATGTTGTGTATAGCGGCGTAAATTTCTGTACAATTGACTCCGTTGTTTAGCCTAAATAATAATGGAGCTAGAATACGGTATTTGTTATTATTCCCCTCGTTTTAGTTTGGTTTGGTTGTTTCACTAGATGATTGTAATAAATTTAAACAAGCATCTTATGAATCACTTACATACTGTATTTAACGCCAAAATTAAATTTTTTAGAAGTGATTCTAAAAGAAATTCTAATAAATACAGTGGTGATGTAAAAGTCATCACTTCGCAGATTTATTGCACATTTTCATGCAGACATCACGTTTTAAGCATTTTATTATACGTTAATTATCTTAAAGAAAGTTCTGCACTGCTAACCAGTGAACAAAAACCTTCTTATATTTATCCATGGATACTTCCATTTTTTAATGAATTTAGATATTAGTGTTTACCTAAGAAAACATGTCAAAAATAGGATTTTTCTAATAATCTTATTGGCGACGATTACAAAATGTTATATTTCTCTTTCAGAATTGTGTTACATCCTGTTATCGTCGGCCTGCGTCCTGGGGCAGATAATAGGACCCTCCAACCAGCCAGAAGCCTACTTCAACGGGTCAACTTACATACGCTTACATACGACGGTCTCTCTCAAGAAACAAACAGGGCTCAGTTTTAAAACATGCGAGGGTAAGTCCCACAAATGACTAATGACCGCTCTTGACATCAAGTGACATAAGTGGAAACTTCCCCTGTACGCCTAATCTTCAACAAAATAGCTACAAAAGAGTTTTGTTATTTTTCTTTATTACTTTTTCTGTATTAAACGTACTAATTTCACTTTTTAAAAAGTTTAAAATCGTATTGAGTCTACGTAGATAATTCGCATGTTTTTGCTAATAGAGTATGAATTGAATTTGGTTGTTTGTGAATTCCATTAACTCAGTAAAGTTGGTACCTATACGTTTTACATGATAATTTGTACTGTTCAAATGGGTGGTGCCTCTCAAATATCTCGCGGTATCACGTATCACTTTCATTGATACAGAGAAAATATGTTTGTTGAAAAAAAAAAAAAAAGAAAGCGTCCAGGAAAGGCCGAATCATGTAACAATTTATTATAAATTTCTCAGAAAATTTTGTTCTTTATAAAGAGCTCTAATTTTCAGGTCTTTTAACCCAATCTATTTGTAATCTAGACGTGAACCATTCAAAAGTATATCACTACTATTTTGAAAATAATTGCACGTTAACTATAACATAAACATATTCATAAATATGTAGAATACCTAAATAATAAGCCAATAGTATCTTCTAAATGCTTCAGCCAATCACCAACAACGACAGCATTTGCATTGCAATATAAAGTCTATATTCAAAACGATCTCCTGAACAAAGTATGAATGGTGGAGAGCTCTAATTATCAGGTGTTATAACCCAATCGATCTGTAATCAGGTGTAAACAATTCAAAATTAAAATCTCTACTATTTTCTTTCTTTTCAGATGGCGAATTGTTCTCACAGACACACAACGACAACGTGATACAGTTAAGCGTAGAGCCAGAATGGGTAAAGTTTAGCATTAGAACGCAGGGTAAATATTACGACGAGAAGATTTACGGCAACTTTTCCGATAACAGTTGGCACAATGTGCAGTTAGTATACATTCTGGGAAATCTGACATTGATTGTCGATGATCAGTCACGATTACTGGCAAACAACAGTTATAGAAACGAGTTATTAAATAGTCCGGGCCTGTACAACGAAGGTGCCGTATTGATTGTTGGGAAAAGATATAAAGGTTGTTTGATGGAAGGACCATCGATTGTCTTCAATGACACCTTCATCCAAGCTCATGAAGTTCGATTTGGTCAATGCCCAATGCAAGATGACTGTAAGTCTATTTGTTAAATAAAAAGAATATTTTTTTTAATAACTTTTATAGGTACTGTTCGTGAGACACATGCTGCATGTTTGACAGCACCATGCATGGACCACGGTGCATGCATAGAGGTAAACAACTCATACAAATGCATCTGCAATCCAGGGTATGTTGGGACAAACTGTGAGCGATTTGTGAAGCCGTGCGAGACCCACACATGTCAAAATGGTGGCACATGCGTCGACCATGAAGACAAAATCTCGTACCACTGTGTATGTCCTCCACAATTCACAGGCAAGTGTTTCTTTTTCTTTTGAACACCTTACGTCAATCTCGAAGGTTATATCACATTAATTTAAAGAATGATTGAGAATTATTGTTACTTTAGGAAGACATTGTGACGCTGTGATAAACAATGATCCATTATGCAGCTCGAACCCTTGTAAGAATGGTGGGACCTGTCAAAATGACGGTGTCGCCATTCGGTGCATATGCCTAGATGGTTTTACCGGTCCGAATTGCGCCGTCAATGTTGACGATTGTCAACAGAATCCCTGCAAACATAACGGCGTCTGCTTTGACGGTGTTGATAGTTTTACTTGCAACTGCACGAATACCGGATATCAAGGCAGGCTTTGCAACGAGAACATCAACGAGTGTTTGGCTCAACCATGCTTGAACCAAGGAGAATGCTTCGACAATTACGGCAGCTATACATGTCAGTGCTTGCCGAAGTTTTCTGGAAAAAATTGTGAAATGGTAAGTGTTAAGTGATCTCGAACCTCTAAAATTTGGGTAATGACATAAAGCTAAAAGGAGCTGAAAGTTTAATTGTCAAATTTCTTTTTTTTTTGTTTAGGCAACATCAGAATGTGATTCCTTGCCGTGTTTCAATCAGGCGACATGCATTGAAAACGAAAGTGGATATCAGTGCATCTGTTCTCCAGGTTATGGGGGCCCTCAGTGTGAACAATCACTGCGACAGGCACAAATTCAGTGTCGACGCTGCGAACCTTTTGGTTTATGTGTTGATGACGATACTTGTATTTGCAAACCAGAATATTTCGGTAAGTGTTACATTGTCTATATTTTGCAGTGTTTAATTGTTATTGAAGATCAGTATGGACAAAATCTTTGGCAATGTTTTTTTTGTTTGTTTTTTGAAAGGTATCTATCCAAACTGCATTCCACATTGCAGTACAAACCCGTGCAAAAATGGAGGAACTTGCATACCGATAGGGAACTCCTTCAACTGTACTTGCCCACCTGGTCTTGAAGGTATTTAATCATTATTCCCGTTTCAATATTTTATTTGTCTCGTGTTTGTCTCTGCATTTGTGCATGTCTTACAATATTTCAACTTCTGTCCACTAACAAACGCTTCTGGTTCCGTCCACACAACGTCTTCTATCATGCATGATTTAGCCTGTAACATTAGCAGTGGTGGTGGCATGTGCTTAGGGACCTTATACAGGTGCGAATGCCGCGAAAATTACAAAGGGGGCGATTGCGAGTATCGTAAAACGTGCGCTGATAAGCCGTGTCTCCATTCGGCTGAATGCATCGATATTGTAAGTACCGTCGCCATGATGTCGCGCGCTTGCTCTGCTTTGGTGTTCACCGTTGACTCTCTTCATCACTGACGTACATAATACATTGATTCACAGCTTGAAGGTTACTACTGCACGTGTAGTTCTGGGTGGACCGGCCTAAACTGCGATTTAAGAATGGACGGGTGTTCGACAACGCCATGCGCTCACGGTAGCGCCTGCGTCGACCCATTTTTAAATTGCAACTGCTTACAAGAGACCACAGGTAATGGACAGTGGTCAAGAATACTTAATCACCCAAAATGAATAATGTGAGGTATTCTTGACTACAGCAATAGAAAGGGGACAGTAGAGATTTCAGTTTAGTAGTTTTTTTAGGTAATCTTATAAAATACTAACATTCTTAAGTATATCTTTTTATTTTATTCGCTTTTACTATTATTCTTAACTATTGCTTTATTCAAAGGTTTTCTTTAGTTTATTGTAAGGTATGTAGTTTGTTCATAATTTACTATAATGTAGATGACGTTTTACTGGCAGGAAAGGATGAGTTTTAACTAAATTATTGCCTCAATCCCTGAGATTTTGGTTTTTGTATTTTCTTATATCATACAGGCTTCATGTATTTAACTACTCCATTGCATTTTGCCTATAGGCGATTACTGTGAAAAGAAAATTGATGATTGTAACACAACACCTTGTCAGAATGGAGGTAAATGCATTAAAGGCCAAAACGGCTATGTCTGTGAATGTCGCGAATTTTGGATGGGCGACCATTGTGAGCAGCAATACATCTACTGCGAGAATGACAAGTGCCATAACAATGGCGTCTGCAAAATGTACAGCAGCACCCGTGACTATTTCTGCGAATGTTACAAAGGTATATCTTTATTCATAGATAACATTTTCTTCCGTTGTCTCTCCTTTTCTTTTTACTTATAACCATGATCTTCATTTCTTCTGATTCGTTCTTTCCAATTTAAAATTCTTGCAGGATATATGGGAAAGCATTGCGATGAACTGATAGACGACTGTAGCGATGGCGCATGTGCCACAGAAAGAAATGAGAATTTATGTAACTTACCATGTCCTGAGAATACGCAATGCGTTGTCAAACCAGGGTCCGGCTATGGTTGCGAATGTTTACCTGGTTACACAGGTCCGTAAAATAGACGATCCTTACAATCTTGAGATCATTCACTTACCGCTTATCGTTTTATATATAGGACCTGAATGTGTGGATATTGACGAATGCAAGACAGAGGAACCGTGCGAACACGGAATATGTAAAAATGTCCCGGGCAGTTTCCAGTGCTATTGCAAACCAGGCTACACCGGTGAAAAATGCAATTTGGACATTAACGAGTGTCTCTCTCAACCTTGTAAGAACAACGCCACGTGTAACAATAAGATTAACAACTACGAGTGTAGCTGCTTACCTGGATTTACAGGTAAATCATTACTTACCGGCATAAAATGATCCCTAATCGACCCATTTAAATAATTTGTAATATAAATTCTAGGAAAAAATTGCGAATACGATATCAACGAATGCGAATCAAACCCTTGCATGTTCAATTCCAAATGCACGGACCTTATAAACGGATTCAAATGTCAGTGTGAGGAAGGCCGCACTGGTGCACGTTGCGAAACGGACATTGATGATTGCGCGGTAAGTAATAAATGTTAGTAATGAGTAACTAACTCTGCTGGGCAGCAAGCCTTGAAGGCCTGCTTTTCTAATAGACGTGTATCTATTTATACTAAAAACGTGCTTACGCGAATCCAAGATGGCCGATGACGATTAGTATATATTGATAGCTATGGACAGTAAACCGCCTAGAGGGTAGACCGCCTAGAGGGTAGACCGCCTAGAGGGTAGACCGCCTAGAGGGAAGACCGCCTAGAGGGCAGACCGCATAGAGTGCAGACGGCGTGCTGGACAGCAAGCCTTGAAGGCCTGCTTTTCGGATAGACGTGTATCTATTTATACTAAAAACGTGCTTACGCGAATCCAAGATGGCCGATGACGATTAGTATATATTGATAGCTATGGACAGTAGACCGCCTAGAGGGTAGACCGCCTAGAGCAGCGTTCTTCAACCTTTTTACCACTGCGGCATTCTTAAAGGGTGGTTTCTTATACAGCGGCACCCCAAGATAAATATTTTATTAATTTAACCCGGCCTAAACAACACAGATGCTTATTTTTCACATTTTCAAGTTTCCCGCGGCACCCTTAAAGATGTCTCGCGGCACCCTAGTGTGCCGCGGCACCCGGTTGAAGAACGCTGGCCTAGAGGGTAGACCGCCTAGAGGGCAGACCGCCTAGAGGGCAGACCGCTTAGAGTGCAGACGGCGTGCTGGACAGCAAGCCTTGAACGCCTGCTTTTCGGATAGACGTGTATCTATTTATACTAAAAACGTGCTTACGCGAATCCAAGATGGCCGATGACGATTAGTATATATTGATAGCTATGGACAGTAGACCGCCTAGAGGGTAGACCGCCTAGAGGGTAGACCGCCTAGAGGGTAGACCGCCTAGAGGGCAGACCGCTTAGAGTGCAGACGGCGTAGTGTGTGTATATATTTATACCAAAAATGTGCTTACCTACTCAATCACAAGTTTTTGCATTTTAGGTTTACATTTAGTATATACTGACTGATTTATGTTTAGTACAACACGATAGGGAAACGTTCTCAAAGTGCGATGTCGGTGCAAAACTGTTTTAAAGCGTTTTTAATGGAAAAAATATAGCCTATTCTCCATTGTGAAACCTAGGTAAATTTTCTAGTGTATATTTTGTGTTTTACAGCCGCTCCCATGTCAAAACAACGGTTATTGTATCGACAAATTGAACGACTACGAGTGCAACTGCACGGACACCGGTTACGAAGGTAGACACTGCGAGACAAATATCGACGATTGCAAGGACGATCCATGCGTGAATGGCGCCACCTGTGAGGATCTAGTCAAAGATTACGAGTGCCAGTGCCACAATGGCTACATAGGAAAGAATTGTGAAATCGACATAAACGAGTGCGAATCCAGCCCATGCAAGTACAATGGAGTTTGCATTGAAAGGTCCAACCAGACTCTCTACCAAAGCACTTTGAGCAATGGTCTTCCCGAAGAGTACTACGCAAACGAATTTAGTTATGAACGAGCCGAAGGATTTGACTGTCTTTGCGTTCCAGGAACATCAGGTATAGATGTTTCAAAGCAAGGAGGGCACAGTTATGTATGCAACCAAATATACGCTGGTCAATTATAAACCATACACAGGGTATAATTGGTTGCATATATCATTGTGCTCTACTTAGTTTAAAACTACTCTATATATACTAAATACTAGTCCGGTATATATACTAAAATAGCCCATCCCCTGTTTGAATTGTTTTTGAATTACTTTTTCCCTGTCAAATTATTATTGATATACCACTCTTGAGTCTTCTTTGTCCTAACAGATTTCCCTAACCGATTTCAGGCGAAAAATGCGAGATTAACATAAACGAGTGCGAATCGAGCCCATGTCGTTACGGTAAGTGCATCGACCAAATTGGCTCTTACGAATGCCAGTGCGACGAAGGTTTTGAGGGTGAACATTGCGACGTGGACATCGACGAATGCGTCAAGTATAATCCTTGCCATCACGGCTCTTGCCTGGACAAACGCGCGACGTACTTCTGCGACTGCGATGCCGGTTTTGGCGGTAAAAATTGTTCGGTCAAATTGATCGGTTGCCAAGGCAAGCCATGTCACAACAAAGGCATCTGTCTGCCGTACGTTATCAACGAGACCGATCATCATTTCAACTGTACCTGTCAGAATGGGTATTACGGGCCTACGTGCGAGACCAGAACGACGATTTCTTTATCGGGGAATACCCTGATTACGGTGAATACGAGCCGAGATGAGGGTTACGATATCCAGTTTCGTTTCAAGACTACATTAGGTGATGGCTTGCTTGCTGTGGGGAAAGGACAGACGTTTTATATATTGGAATTGTCGAAAGGGCGCTTGAACTTGCATTCTAGTTTACTAAACAAGTGGGAGGGGGTTTTTGTTGGTTCAAACTTGAACAACAGCAATTGGCAGCGGGTGTTTGTTGCCATCAACACATCCCATATTGTTTTATCAGCTAACGACGAACAAACAATATATCCCATAACGTTCAATGAATACAGTAATTTGGCGACTAGTTTCCCAGCTACGTATATAGGCGGGAGTCCGAACGAAGCACGGACTTTGACGCACGGGAAACCACCGTTAGTGGGCTGCATCGAGGATGTTATCATTAATACCGCTTGGGTGTTACCCGCCGTTCAAAATAGCAATATTTCTTTGCACAATGCAGAAGTTGGATGTCATCGTAAGCCACAGTGTAGCCCAAATCCTTGCCACTCCGGAGGACATTGCACTGACAAGTGGAAGAATTTTAGTTGCACCTGCGAACGGCCATATCTCGGACACGTCTGCCAGTATAGTAAGTTATAATTATTTGTGTTTTTCTTATGTAGCAAGCCTTGAAGGCCTGCTTTTCGGATAGACGTGTATCTATTTATACTAAAAACGTGCTTACGCGAATCCAAGATGGCCGATGACGATTAGTATATATTGATAGCTATGGACAGTAAACCGCCTAGAGGGTAGACCGCCTAGAGGGTAGACCTCCTAGAGGGTAGACCTCCTAGAGGGCAGACCGCCTAGAGGGCAGACCGCATAGAGTGCAGACGGCGTGCTGGACAGCAAGCCTTGAAGGCCTGTTTTTCGGATAGACGTGTATCTATTTATACTAAAAACGTGCTTACGCGAATCCAAGATGGCCGATGACGATTAGTACATATTGATAGATTAGTATAATATGTTTCTATATATTTAACACAATCTGTCTTTTTAGATTATACCGCAGCGACGTTTGGTCACGAAAACATAACGAACTCCCTGGTAACCGTCCGCGTCGATAAAGAGGCAAAACGTGCCGTTCGCTCAATAGTCGACATAAGTATGTTCATACGTACCAGAGAATCGAGCGGGCAAATATTCTATCTGGGCTCTGAGAAAAAAGAACAAGGGGCTACGTATATCGCGGCCGAACTGGACGAAGGCGAGTTGAAAGTGAAGATCGACATCCACGGGAATGCGGAGTCGTACGCCGTTAGCGGCGTGAAGTTAAACAACGGCTATAATCATCTCATTGAAGTTGTGAGGAATGTATCGCTGGTCCAGGTAAAGTTGAACGGTTCCGAGTATTTTAGGAAGACGATATCGGCCACTGGGAATTTAGACGCCGAGGTTTTGTATTTGGGCGGACAGCCGAATTTACGACCCGTCAGGCAAGCTGTTGATCTCACAGCTAAACCGGAAGTTCTACCTTCGGTCGGTTTACCGAGTAACGGTAATGAAATGGTGAATTTTAAGGGAATTATACAGGATGTGCAGGTAAGATTACGAGGTCTAGAAATTTGTGATGGTTAATTATTTTGTTTTTTTTTTGGTGTAGATAAGCAATGGATCCAAGATTATGGTGGTCGAATTTTTCCCGTTAACCGTTGAGGACTTGGTTATTCCAATGTCATTTGGTAACGTTTCCTTTGAGGAAGTTCTACCTGGGGTTTTATCGGATGATAAATGTCGACTGAATCCATGTGGGGATGGAACATGTAAAAATACTTGGAACGATTATCAGTAAGTTCAATTTTTCTCATATAGAAGATATACAAGTGGGCAAATTGTAAAACCCGTATTTCCAGTCAAAAAGTTTAGGTATAAATTTTTTTTTTTTAATTATAAGATGCATCTGCCCAAGAGGTTTCAAAGGTAAAGACTGTAAAGAACGTGAATTCTGCAAACTCGAGCAGTGTCCGTTCACTTCGGACTGCAAAAATTTAGATGACGGCTTGGAATGTTTTGCAAATATAACTTTCGACGGTGATACACCGCCATTGCGGTATACCTACAACAGCATGAAGAATATCAATTGGATAGCGACAATAGAGCTCACCTTCCGATCTCTCTCATGGGGCACCGTGCTCTACGCCGAATACCAAATGAATCACTTCTTAATTTTCATGAATTACGACGAGATTGTCATAGAATGCATGATGATGGGACGCCAGGCGCACAGTAAATTTAAAAGGGACCACTTCAGCGGCCAATGGATTACGCTCCTGTTTACGATACACGATTTCACGTTGAAAGGCGGCTTCAAGGAATCCGTCATTGACGATACGCCGAATTTAATATTCCGAGATTTTGACGCCGGAAATTTCACGGAGATTTTTGTTAATGGTACTGTGTATATCGGTGGCAGTCCCGAAGACAGGATCTTCGATTATAACACTTTTATCCAGTATAATTATAATAATAGTAGCGATACTAGATTTGATACCACGACGGATGTCTATGATAATAATAAGTTGGATATCCCTCCGGTACTAATGCAGCCGTTACGCGAAATCTCCAAAAATAAACAAAACGATCAATTTAAGGTAAATAATAATAATGTGACAAAAAAACCATTGTATAGATGTTTCAAAGCAAGGAGAGCACAGTTGTGTATACAACCAAATATACGCGGGTCAATTATAAACCATGTCCTGGGTATAATTGGTTGCATACGTCGCTCTACTTAGTTTAAAACTACTCTATATATGCATATTTCAGGGTTGTTTAGGGGAAATCCGTATCAATGGCTACTTACTTCCGTTTTTCTCCGATGAAGCCCTACCGAATATAACGATTAAGAATTTTGACCTGATCTCCAATGGTAATAAGGTGGAGGTTGGTTGTAAGTTGTGCTTCGACAAGGACTGCAACAGAGGCACTTGCGCAGACCAATATAACAGTTACAAGTGTAATTGTCCGGTAGGATTTGCCGGCGACGATTGTTCGATTGATATTGACGAGTGTATCGATAATCAATGCAAGAACAACGCCACATGCAAAGACGAAATCGGAAAATACTCGTGCGTGTGCCTCCTCGGATATGACGGCGATCTGTAAGTAATAGATAGTTATATATATATATATATATATATATATATATATATATATATATATATATATATATATATATATATATATATATATATATATATATATATATATATATATATATATATATATATATATATATATATATATATATATATATATATATATATATATATATATATATATATATATATATATATATATATATATATATATATATATATATATATATATATATATATATATATATATATATATATATATATATATATATATATATATATATATATATATATATATATATATATATATATATATATATATATATATATATATATATATATATATATATATATATATATATATATATATATATATATATATATATATATATATATATATATATATATATATATATATATATATATATATATATATATATATATATATATATTATATATATATGTTAAAGTGTTAAGAAAGGAAAATAATCTAAGAGCGCGAAGTGTGTTAGAAATAATTGAAATTGCAAAACAAAAAAATGCTGTGAATGATAGGTCCGATGTAAGTTTGTTAAAGGGCTATAATTTAATTTTAAAAGGAAATACAGAAAATAAATTGTAAAACATATACCTACTAACTTGGTTCACATATGGCGTACGTTTTTGTTATGACGAGTTCTGGATTTCATGAATGTTTGTAAAAGTTTCATCCACGAATTTTAGTTTGTCTGTGACCAAGGCGCAAATAGCGTCGAAACGTCAGAACAAAGAAAAATTTTAACATGTATTTCGTGAACGTTGATTTTTAAGTGTACGTGTTAAATGTTAAAGCCTTCATAAACCAAAAAAAAAATAAACAATTTCTTTATGAAAGTGTTGTGTATTAATTATATATATATATATATATATATATATATATATATATATATATATATATATATATATATATATATATATATATATTATATATTATATATATATTATATAATTATATAACTATTTTTCAGTTGTGAAAATGAAATAAACGAATGTGAAAGTGATCCCTGTCAGAATGGTGGTAAATGCGAAGACGGAATTGGTATGTACTCCTGCCAGTGTACTGAGGACTTTATCGGCGTCAATTGTGAACGACAACGTGTAATAACCTGCAAGGATTTGCCTTGTAACGAAGGTGCAAGTTGTACGGACGAAAGTAAGTAGAGTAGTTTAAAACTAAGTAGAGCACAGTGACGTATGCAACCAATTATACCCAGTGTATGGTTTATAATTGACCCGCGTATATTCGGTTGCGTACACAACCGTGCTCTCCTTGATTTGAAACGTCTATACTAATCCTCAAATGAAATTTTTCGAATATTTCTCCTGTTTGCAGTTAAAAATGGTAACAACTTTACTTGCGTATGTCCGGAAGGTATGGAAGGCGAACGGTGCGATCAGGCTTACTGTGAATTGAAGAAATGCGATAACGGTTATTGTAATGTGAAAATACGGCCGCCTAAATGTGAATGCGAACCGGGATATAACGGAATCTACTGTGAAATTAATGTAAACGAGTGCGAAAGTATGCCCTGCCAGAATGGTGGCAAATGCATCGATTTGGTTAATGGGTACAAATGCGACTGTGATGGTCTTGGTAAGTGGTTAGTTATACTTCAATAATAAATAGTGAAGTTGTTAAACAGATTTAAGTGGATCAAATTTAGACCATGTAAAGAATAGCTCAATAGTTGATTTTTGTGTTTTTTTTTCTCTCAACCTAACAAATAGGTCGATAAGATATTTTTTTTAATGAACTTAGTGGGGAAACGCCAAATTATGCCAAAAAGTAACCCTAGCAGTTCTAAAATTTTGAAAATCTCGCCGTTTTTGTGATTTGACACATCTGGAACAAGTTTAGTTTGTCCAACTACCACAAGAATTTAGTTTGTCCAACTGCCACAAATTAGTATTAATGTTGAGGCGGTTGAACACGAACAAACAGTTGATTGTAAGTCAGATTTTCTTGTGAACAATATTTATTTACAATTAGACAGTCATTGTGATTTTGGAAACTTATTTTGATTACAATTTCAACAGTAATGACTTGAGCCTCAATTTATCCCTCAATTTTTGTACATGTTGTATACTGCAAGAATTGTTTGGGTTTTCTTTATTTTTTCCTGGTGAGTGTATTTTAAGTAAAATTGATATGAAAAATTTTATCATATCAATTTTAAATGCATTATAAAATTCTGTTTGATATGATTCACTGCAAAAATTAAATTAATAGACAATTAATCTATATCATTTGTATGCGTCGCATGTCTACTTGAGTCCATAATATTATTCGTGACAATTGAATAAATTAATATTGTTTGTATTTTCATACACACCAGTCTCTCATACACATTGTAAGTAATATTATCCATTTCCTTTATATTTTTTTTCTCTTAAACTGAAATATGATACACAACTATAAATAAAATACTATTGTAAATCCAAAAAGTACACTATTAGAACATTATTGTATAAACAGATAACACAGAGATGTTGTAATCTCCACATTTATACTCCAAATCAAAACAAAGTAAGATAAGATAGTGAAAAATTGCTATTGTGCCAAACAACTTATGATGCACCTACATACCCATACACCTATACAATTAAATAAAGTGTGTATAGATGTTTCAAACCAAGGAGAGCACAGTTGTGTATACAACCAAATATACGCGAGTCAGTTATAAACCATACACCGGGTATAATTGGTTGCATACGTCACTGTGCTCTACTTAGTTTAAAAACTACTCTAAAATTTGTTTTTCAGGTTACTATGGTGTTCATTGTGATACAGATATAGACGAGTGTGATACTCAGTGGAATCCATGCGGTCAAGGCAAGTGTACAAATACACCAGGCAGCTATAAGTGTACATGCGAAAATAAAAAATGCGGACTTTACTGTAATCTGGACGACCCATGCTTAGAGAAACCTTGTATTAATGGTGAATGTGAACCAATGTGTACCAACGTGACCGATTACCAGTGCAGATGTCCCCCGGAATGGCAGGGGAAGAATTGTAGCGAGGTTCCGGTAGGTTGTATAATTTTTTTGTACTTAAATGTTATAACTAATATTTTTCAGGTTGGAAATTCAATGCAGGGTGAAGGTGTAAACATTTTATACATTGTTATACCTATTGTTGTGGTGGTTGTTGTTGGTTTATCAGTGGGTTTGATTGTATTAGTGAATATCGCGAGAAGTAAAAGGGCAACGAGAGGGACATACAGTCCAAGTGCTCAAGAATTTTGCAATCCGCGTGTTGAATTGGACCATGTTTTAAAACCACCCCCTGAGGAGAGACTCATATAATTGTTATGTTTGAATCTGTCAACCCTAATTCCAATTTTTGTGTGATAATTTGTTTTAATCCCATGATAACATTATTTTTTTAACGAGGTGTACAGATTTTTTGTTTCATTTTTTACCCAGACCAAAGTTGTATATATATTCCTAAGTAATTTTACTACGATATCTATTTTTAGATAGTTATTAATTCGAATTAAATCACGAGATGAAAAGAAGTGCCTAATAATATAGTATTCCGTCCGGAGAGTTTTCGTAATGTGTACTTAATTTTTTTTCTGTTAGATATGTAAGTAAAATAAAAAATTACAAATTCTCTTTTTACTTTTTGTCTTTTATTTCTTTATTTGTTAAGAATGATAAACAGTAAGAATAATATTGAAATCAATGTGTACAAAGTTCTGGTAACAAAAGATATATTTGGTGGAGTGCAGAAAGGCCAGTCAAGTCATGACTGATTAACTCCTTAACAACCTTTAATGTACACTATCTGCTCATTCTGATTAGGTTTTACAATCAGCCATCTGCTGAACTTGAATACGAATACCAATCTGCCCTCTAGCGGCAGTCAGACAAACTAAGAGACTTTCAAAGTTTTAGAACTGGTTATCAAGTACTGTACCCCATTAATTGTACTTTTTCCAGATTGATAAGGAAATAGGTTGTTTAGAAAAAGATGTATTTAGTAAAACGTTTATTCAGTTCTTGATATGATTTCTTAAAAAAATTGTGACATGGCTGATAGTATTGCGATTGGATGATAATTCGACATTGCTTCTCATCCCCCTTTTTTATGGGGTTTTTTGAATGGAGGTATTTATGTGTTGATTCTCTATATGGCCCCTGTGGTTTTGGCTTAATGATTTCGAAGCTATCTATACTCATTGCACATCATACTCTTTGGGATTGTCTGATACTACAAATATATTTACGTATTAAAGAACAACTCGGAGGACAATCACGGAGATGCGCTGATAATTCTCCAGTTAAAAGCGGCCGTCACGAGCATCATACGGAAATATTTCCTGCAGTTCTGCGTTGCTCACGTTAGCAATACCACGTAACTTCGCGCGCTGCTGCCGTCCGGCGAACGACAAACGTGGTTGTTCTGCTGTTTCATGAATGATTCAAAAAAATATCATACAACTTCTTGTACAGCAAAGATAAGATGAAATTGCTTAGAATAGCAAGGCCTTGTATGTGTACCGGTAAGTTGCATGGTGCGTTCGGCTTGACATTGACATTAAGAGTGTATGGCAAGTTCAGCTTCACTTTCAGTCTACGACCATATTCCGGAGTGTTCGGAGTGTCATTCAAATTACTAATAAAACCAGGTAATCATTTCAGATTAAATGTTCGTTCTGTTTTATATATTTTTTTTAAGAAGACAGGATTCTTTTAAATTTTAAGAAGTCCTTTAGCATATTTTGGTCATAATTTTTTCAATTTTTAAAAATTATCTAAAAGTAATAAAAGCTTTCATAATAGGATTTTATTTCTTAAGACTTACTCTGCAGACTAGTACTGTGTTAGTAAAAAGTTCCACGATAAATATTTACGTGGTATCTACGATGTTTTACTCTGGCCTCATCATAGAAAAAAGTATGTGTTACCTTTAGTTTAGGCCCTATTTTTAAAAGTGTATGATAATTTTGATAAACACTTTGCCTTATAGTTTGTCTATTTCAGACGTGCTTATAATTTTTTTTATTTATATCTATATTTAATACCTTTCTAGCTGGTTTATTCACCTGCACGTAAAGTACTGTTGTATAGCTATGTGTCACAGAAAGCTCAAATTTTGTTGGTGTGTTACAACTCATTCAAGTAATCATGGTGTACAAAACTCGACAAGTCCTTTTTTACATTATATCGTGTACAAGGTGTTCAAATGTAAACATCATTTTCTGACAACCGGAAGTGGCACATGTTACATACATTTTCTTAGGGATTTGTCCGATTTTGATACCTGTTCATCTTCCAATAACTTTAAATATCAGTGGGATGCACAGTCTCATTATGTCATGCGAAACTGCCAGGTCCAGAGTGGCTCTGTTTTAATAAAATTGAATAATTGCACGTGTTCAACGTGTTCAGATACTTTATTATGCGAACAATGTAGTCGGAAAGTTGGGTGAGGGACACCCCAGATACTTTTTTTTTGAAATGGTGCACCTGTATATGAATTGGAAAGAGAATCTATCGAAATAAGGGTTCCTTATACTTAAAACTGCAAAATTTAGCACAACGTGTTGGCACCATGCTGGAAACATCTAATGGTGTATTCATATACAGGTGTTAAAAATATCTGGGGTAGACCTCACCCAATTTTCCGCCTACACTGTTCGCACAATCCCACATAACAGTTTTTAGCATGCACGTGTCGAACACGATATGTTTACACAATGTGTTGGCACGCAGAAAACATAGCGTAAACACAACCGTGTAATTTGCATAGTGCCAGCACTGTGTTTGCACGTCATGCCAGCACAGCGTGTAGACGCTGTGAAGACTCGGTCTGTTTGCAAAGTGTCACCCCGTTTGAAAGGTGAGCAAGGTGCCCACCCACCGTGTTGGACTGTTTACGTTTGTTTACGGACTCTACGCTCTAAGCACAACGTGATGACATATTCCTCTCATATGCGGAAGCACTGCGCCAGCAAGGCGCCAACACGCGTGCAAAATTTAGCACGACGTGTTGGCACCATGCTGGAAACGTGTCTCTAAATTGTTATGTGGGATGAACTGTCTGAACACTGCAATTATTCAATTTTATTAAAACAGAGCAACTCTGGACCTGGCAGTTTCGCATGACATAATGAGCGACGAAGGTTGTGGATTCTGGTAAGCTGCTTCTATAATAAGTTTTCAGTTAAAGGACTGATTTGGCTTGAAAACTCAATAGTAAAAGCTTGACCAAGGTTCATAGTTATTTCACAGGGTGTTAAACTAATGTAAAACTTAGACCACAAAAACTTCATGTCGGTTACACAGATTTTTTGAACACATTAACGTCCCTTTTTGTTATATACAGCGCATCTTAATGAGGCATTCTTTGTTTTAACTTTAAAATCTTTAGCATAATATCTTTTTGATATATTAAAAATGAAAGCTTTATTTTTAGAGAGCTATTGCTTTAACGGCGAATGTGAAGCAATGTGTACCATCACTGACTACCAGTCCATATGTTTGCAGAAAATGTGTACTGATATCTGGGTAGGTTGTATAATGTTTTGTATTGCTAAATGTTAAACAGTCTTTTCCAGGTTGGAAATGGAAAGCAGGGCGAAGATGTAAATATTCTAAACACGGTCATTCCAATTGCGTCTATGTTCATGCTTTTTATATTAGTTATGTTAATTTGCTTTGTGACCATTATGAAAATACAAAGACAGGCGTCGAGGGATCAACAATTTGCCAACCACAACGTTGATCAAGTGTCGCTTGCAGAGCGTGGTATAATTGTTAAATTTTAAACTTATTTATTGTAGAACAGTGCAAACTTTTTGTGAATCTGTCAGCCCTAATTTCCGTTATTTTTTAAATCCCATGATTATTGTTAAGTGTTGAGATTTCTTGAGCTATATTCTTTTCACGATACCTATTTTTAGTTTTTAATTGGAGCTAAATCAAAATGTATCTGTACCTGTACCTGTACCCGTACCTGCAGTTTGGTGATATGGACTTAACTTTCTTAATTTTTACTCTTTGTCTTTTTATTTATTTATTTATTAATACAGAATAAAAATATTTATAGAAAAATAACATGCGTAATACATTAATTCTGTTCTGGAGTATCGTATTTGACAGTGTACAAATTCAGAACTTGTTGTATTTCGTTATTCCAATCAGATTTCCACACTTCCACAATATCTGTATTCGCAGCAATGATTTCTTCAACTTTCCTCAATATGAATATCTTTTCTGCTTCACACCACTAAAACAAAAGATACATTCTGTGCAGACCTATTTGCAACCTCTTTATTCAATTCCTTTCTATTTTCGAATACATAACTATAAAAGATCCTGTTTAAAGTTTTGAGAATTCCTTGGAAATAGTATGTACATGTAATAGACATATCCAAGCTATTCAAAAAGAATATAAATCTATTCTGCGGGTATACACATACTCACAGCTAGGGAAGCAGCTAAATCAGTTTCTGATTCGATGCTGTACATCGCCATCGACACGCTTTGATTGTTTGCACTGCATTGGTCGGAGGTGAAGCTTGTTGTCAGTAAATATTCCGGTGGGATTTTTATATCCTTCTTGTACGTCTCAAGTTTAGCACTGGCACCTAGAAGCAATTTCTTCATGTTATCTCTCGTTGTTTATTCCCACATAACAATTTAGCCAGCAAGGCGCCAACACGCTGGCACCATGCTGGAAACGTGTCCAGCATGGTGCCAGCGTGTTGGCGCCTTGCTGGCGCAGTGCGTCCGCATATGAGAGCAATATGTCATCACGTTGTGCTTCTCACGCGTGCTTGCACGCGTGAAGAGCGTGGAGTCCGTAAACAAACGTAAACAGTCCAACACGGTGGGTGGGCACCTTGCTCACTTTGCAAACGGGGTGACACTTTGCAAATAGACCGAGTCCTCACAGCGTCTGCACGCTGTGCTGGCATGACGTGCAAACACAGTGCTGGCACTATGGAAAACACGGTTGTGTTTACGCTATGTTTTCTGCGTGCCAACACATTGTGCAAACATATTGTGTTCGACACGTGCATGCTAAAAATTGTTATGTGGGTTGGATGTTTGTAACTTACTGGCTAGTTCTTGGTATTTATCGGTAGCAGCTATTACGTCAGCACTGACGAAATTATTCAAAAAAGACTGCGCCCTTTTGTAATCATCAATTACACTTTGACGTAGTGGACACGCAGAATACACTTCGGCCACAGACGACAATTCTTTGTCTAAGTGCTCCACCCATGCTTTCGTATTCTCTTGCTTTTCATCTAAATCAGTCTGAAAGGATGCAGCTTGTGTTTTAAAACTCAAAATTCAACACAATAAGATCTAGACACATTGACTTGATCTGTATAACCGTAAGAACACTGATCATTGGTCGCGTTCGTTAAAACTTCGTTGTTATCAAAAACAAATACTTAAAATGTGTTTTGGTGCAAACTGACCGTTACTGAGTTTAGTGGTGCGCTGTATCTTCTCTTCATCTTGTCCAGAAATGTATCCATTTCTTGACACAATTGATCGAGCATGTATCGGTTTCCCGGGTAACCGTGCAAAGCTTTCAACTTATCGCGAATTTTGCGATACTCGTCCTTTCCAACCAAGGAGATATTTTTCGACATTTCTGTTACTTTATTGGTCAAGTTGGTCAGCTCGCAGACAGCACTGTTTGAGTATCTGTTCACCGTGTTCTTATGGAAAAAGTTCACGTATGATATCAGTTCATCCACTTTTCTAATAAAATCTAGAAGATTTAAGAGATTTGTAGATATATCGCGTTGATACAATGCACATACCATGCGTTTCCTCCATCCAAACTAGCTCACACTGTATATAAAAATAAATATACTTTGGCAGAACGTCGGCAATGAATGCTTCGTAGTTTGGGAATATTTTATCTTTCGTAACGAAATTGGCAAACTTGTTCGCGTCATAGAATGTCTGCAAAAGAAACGTCAATGTATTAAACGCTAAAAACAGCCAATTTTAGATAGGTAGACTTTTTTTTGGGCATCGGGTTGTAAAATTCTCGTAAAAGATGGATCAGAAATGCGGACTTGACATGCGCAAGGCAAATTTTATACGGGAGTCTATCGAGAAAGAAGACCGACTACGGTTGAACTGGTTCAGAAGGAATGAAGAGAAATTGACTGAAAGCGCAAACGCACCTCTTCAGAGGCAAGTCCCGGAGGAGATCAGGGAAGAATTGAGGAACCAGAGGAAGGACTATCATAAGAATAGGGAGTATAAACCAAAAGTGGCAACCACTGATCCAGATCCACCAGCAGTGGACCCAAGGGCACTCTATCATGTGATGAGACCGATTGATCCTGAGACATACAAATTACTATACTCAAGTATGAACGTAATCACCTATAAATAATAAAACAACCTCCTTTGACATTTCTTTCCAGATGATAGACACGACAACAGGGTAACATATCTTGCAGAGAGGGTCAAACTGATACCAGAGAAACGTTACTATCTCCCGGAAACAACCAGTTTCCAATATGGCTGGAATATGTGGGAATCTGCTAAGGACAAACCGAACTTTGGATTTGGCAGATGCCAGATTATCCGAGACTCGTTCTACCGTAGGAATAACGTGAGAAGAGACCCCGACTGGTACTCTACTCCTGCGAGATTAAGTCCTACAGTCTGTAATTGCTTATAAAGTTGAACGTGGATGTATGTGACGTACCTTTGCTGAGCGCTGAAGTTGCACATAAGAGTTGTATATGATGCATCGGCATTTTGAAAGAAAGGTTTGATCATCAGCTGGTACGAATTGGAACAATAGATTCGCGTGGTCAAGATCTTTCGAAGACATTAACTCTTGTAATTTTTTCAGATCTCCAAAACTACCTGGAATAAAGTATCATTTTGCTTAGGGGTCAACAAGGTCTTATAAATAATATTAACTTACTCGTTATGTCTGGTGTGGAGCGTACAAGTGCATTCCTAAGTTTTTCCATGAATCTAGTTATGATTCCCAAATTTTCACTGAATCCTTCTAAATCTTCTGGATCCTCGAGAAATGAGCCGTACATGTCCTGAATTTGGCGTATATGAGCAAATGTGGCTTTCTTATTACATTTTAACAGGTAAACTTCTCTTTTGACATCAGTATGAACATCTCTTAAACCGTACGAATAAAAATCCATATACTCCAGTTCAGATTTGTAGAGAGAAAGACTGAAACAGTATATCTCTTCAGCAAATAGATAATGATTAATAAGACACATACATGTTATGTGTATTATGTTGAATTGAGCCAACTTTCTGCAAGGACTTGGACAGTTTAGACGAACTTTGCTTGTTGAATGTAGCAAACTTTTTCTCCACACCTTTCTCCAACTTGGTTATTTCTGTACAGATGATTTTCACCTCATCAGGACTGAAATTTCCACCATCTTCAAATAATCTAAGGAGGCAAATAATTGATGATTATATTGACGTGCTGTGTGGTATTATCTCACACACAGTAAAATGACCTATGGTAAATGGCGTTTATATTTAGGAAAGCTTATATGTATTTCTTACTTTATAGAGGTTACGTAATGCAAATTGGAGCAAAGAATCCTCTCCTTCTGTTTACTGCATTCCCATTTGTATTCCTCGTCAAAATCTTGCATGTTTTTCACAAGACTCTCGCACAGACTGTCAAAAACCGCGATCTCACCATGAACCCCTGTTGCATGTTTCGACTTGCTTAATATAACCTCGATGTCTTTAGTTCTATTTTCAAATTCGTTCAGGGGCTGTTCAAATTTTGCCTCAAATTGTGTATACAAGGTCTCCAAATCAGTAATGATCTTGTCTATACCCTGAAAACGAGCGAAAGTCCAAGATTAATAATTGAAACAAGATCTGATTTTATAATCGAAAACTAACTGCTTTGTGTTTTTCCAACCTGTCTTCATGCTGGTGCAATTCTGCTAATCTCAAATCGTACAAAACTGGTTTTATCCTACCATACCTGACAACGTGGATAACTTCTATAGATATTTTTCTCTTCAACTCCAATTTCGCATGTTCTTTATTTACCCATTCGTATGCATTGGCCATGTTGTCTTCAATACATTGGTCAACGTAGTCCTCTATTATTGAATACAACCTTCACGATAACAACAATAAAATCCGAAAAGGAATAAAAGATTGTGACATAAGATCAAAACAAAAGAAGATTTGACTTAACTGTTGCTTCCATAACTTCAAATTATCTTTTTGTCTCTGGCAGAAGGTAATCTCAGTTTTGAGTATTGTCACGTCATCATATACGTCATCACCATCTCTGACTTCAGAGAAAACCGAATCTCGAAATTCCTCCAAGAAGGCTTTTAGTTCTGTGCAATGAAGGTCGCTTTCAATTTTCATCAAATCGATTATCTTGCTAATTGTCTTGCACTCCTTGTCGCAGTTGGTGTTGTATCTACAAGAAGCATTGGCGAATGAGGTTTCTTGTATTGTCTATTGAAAATTATTACACTTGTATTAGTTTGTCTAGGTTTTTACTGATGTTGGCAGTTATGGTGTCCAGATTTTCTTTTGACGATTCTTGTCTTAGTATGTCCACCAAGATATTAATATCTGTTTCAATTGTCTGAAAATAGAAGTATGAATTATGTCCAAATGTAAAAGAACCATTCCTCACTGCAATATCGAGATAATTCTCGTCCATGCATTTCTTCAAATCCTTCAGGATCAAACCTTTTGACTGACCAATCCTCAACATGTGGGCTTCCCACAATTCAGCAAATTGCTTCAGGAATTCAAACGTTGCCTTCAGGTGCTTGTGTACGTCGAAGGAGATGCAGTCCCAAAAGGTTTGTAACTCCCTGAGCATGGTTTGGAATTTTCTGCCCATTGTCATGATTGCTGGACAGCACACTTCTGCTTTGATTATTTCCACATCCGGACTGTCAGCAGTTACACCCAGATGTAGGACCGTATTTGCAATTTCTTTCATCTCGCCAAAATAACTCTTGAACATGCTTATGACAGCTTGTTTGAAGTAACTTACGATGTCCCTTGCGCATGCGTCTGTAATGCCGAAGAGGTGTTGAATAGGGGAGTACTATTATATTTCACCATTACCTATTTCGTTTATAACAGCTTCGACCTTTTGGAACCATCTATGCAGTTGGTCCAAGTCGAGGGAAGGTAGTTTGGTGTTTTTTATTAGATTCAAGACATTGTGGTCCATCTTGCAGTGACCTGATGCCGTTGCTGACTTTGCTATCTTTTCTGAGGCACCGAAAAGACTATCCTCACTAAAATTTAATTTAAATTCATGTCTTAAATATGAAGTACAAGGTTGAGCAGAAAGGTTACTTTAGTCGTGTGAAAACTGACAGTTTTACGTATGTAATCCAGTTGTGTTTGATGAGTTGTATTTTCTGGAATCGAATCCTCCGCTCTTCTTCCAAATTTAATCGCAATTGGTATTTTAATTCGCAGTAATTGCGATAATTGTTAAGGGTAATTTGATTTATATTCTGAAATTGTGAATACATTGTAGTATATAAGTATAATAACGTTAAACTAACCTCCAACTCGCGACTGAAGAACTCTTGGATTTCAAAAGGTGTTTTAAAACATATCTCATGTAGTTTTGTGTTAGCCACCTTCAGTATTGTCTTGTATTGTTCAGACCTGTTCTGTTCTAGTTGTTTGAACTTTCTAATCATAACAAACAGTTTGTTGTCTGCAGCTTTGTAGTACACATCTATCTCGTTTCTGGTCTTAGTAAAGTCTTCATTTGTGAGTACCTCTTGCTAAAAGACGTTAAATTTATTTTATAGTGAAGATGGATTTCAAGTAAGCAGTACTTTGGCGCACAACATTTGCAGTTTTCTCAGCGCGTCATTCATTTCTCGTAAACAAATGGCTAAATTATCCTTGTAGACTTCAGCAAAAATACGTATCTCGTCTTCAATATTAGAATTTAGTTTAGCCATTTTGTCTTTCATGGCTTGTACGATGGCTTCATGTTCAGCTTGCTTTTTCTTCATGAGCTGCTGTATAATTTTCGATGGTTTTCTGTTTGGAACTGAAAACCAAAATTTAAATTCTGCTTTGTGAAAAGTCCTTTCTGTTATATAATTACTCCAATCCGACGGTAAGCCTTTGACCTCCCATTTCTCTTCGGATTTATTTGTTTTTGGAACGACAATCGGTGGCAATTTCAAACATTGTTTGTAAGAACGGTCAGGAATATTTTTGGGGATCGATTGCCGAGTAAATTGTAAACTATCTTTAATTGTATTGAATATCTGTGAGGTAAGTTGCTCCTCTAAAGGGGCAACATCGTCAAATACTGACGGGCAGCAGGCCATATTTTGGTTCGACATTTTTCCTGGTCTTTTACCATGACCCACGGGCATGAATCAAAATATCTTCAGAAGATTAATGACAGCTAGCAAAAGCTTGAATGTCGATTGAAGTTTGACCTTGACGTTTGCACTTAGATGACATAAATATACAGAGTGAGTTATTTACACTTATACTGTGTGTTCAATAAGGCCGTACCATAAATTCTTGTATTGATTTATTATAAAAATTATACAAAACTGTGCACCTATAACTAATATCATAAATAGATTACTCCTAAATAAATAATTCTTAGACCTAAACAACAACAATTTCAGTCGGATTAAAGGCAATTTTAAGTATCAAAATGTATAATTTATATTAGTTTTTATGTTTAATTTCTGATCCTTTTCCTTTTTCCAAATGTACTTTGAAAGTGTTCAGGTATTTCGTCCTGATTCGCTTCATCATAGTGCTGGACGATTTTATTATCTGCCGAGTGCTCTCGACTATTATTATTCTCAATTGAATCATCAAAACCTTCACCATCCGGCACATATATAGATATAGGGACACTATTACTCGAACCATTCCTCTCTCCAATACTCTTTACTTCCCCATCATCATCATTACTTTGCAATATTACGTTCTTCTCGTCGTCACTATTCTTGCTCGCCTCATTCTCATTCCTCGTATCAAAGAAATGCTGTATAAATTGACTTTGGGCTAAAGCTTCGTTCTCATCAAAAGTCGGACCGACGCTGATGACGTTTGTCAACCGCGACTCAACCTGATTCTGAAGATTTCTCAGATCTTGCTCGTTGTAATCGAAAGATTGGAACTTTGGCTGGACCGGAAGCTGTTTTGGAAAGTTTTGATCGAACAAATGAGCTGATTTCAAGTTTCCCATAATCACTGGGGATTGTTGATGGTACTGATGCTGTGGGCCTGGATAACCTTCTACCACTTGCGCCTGTGGATAAATAGAAAGGAATTCTTGAGGCGCCACTAGAAACTCTGCGTGAGGTTGTTGATTGTTTGTTTGATCTTGGATCGTTACACTTCTCTCTGGATTAGGGCTCGGATCTGGCGCAAAGTACGGTAATTTTAATGGGGCTTGTGACGGTTCTGGTGACTCCGTTACTTGATACTGATGCGCTTTCTGGATGCTAACAATCGTCTTTTCGTTGTGATGTTTGATATGATGCTGGTTGACCTGTGATTGCTGTTGCAACTGCTCATAACCGATTTGTGGCGAAGTATAAGCCTGCGAAGTATAAGCCTGAGCTTGTGCTCTTCCATTATCCACATTCTTAGGTCTATCCAAGAGGCTCAGATTTGGAGCTGGGATGGTATGTATGGGTCCCTTTTCGTCAAGTTGTTGTATTGTGTTCGGATGCGTCGGGATATTGTTTGTCTGGATATGATATTCGTATTCTGGGAAGGCTATGTTGGGCGACGATAAGAACGGCTTTTCGGTTGAGAAAAGTTGAATTGGTTTCTTCCATTGTTGCCTTGTAGGGATTTGATGTCTAATCTGTTGTTTGGGTGGACCCATTGGCGTTTTAAAGTTTGGTGGCATATGAAGTGGTATTGGCCGTATAGGGCGTTGTTGCATCGGCCTGTGACCTTGTTGCATGTGCCATTTCTTCATTGCATGCGGCATGCCTCCTGGTGGAGGTCTTGATGGATGCGGTGGCCCTCGTAAAACTCTTCTGTAGTTCGCGTTTGCAATTTTCATTCTTAGACACCAAATTGATGCTAGGACGAGGACTGTTGTTATCTAAAAAGAAATTAAAATCAGATTTCACTGGCTACGAGGCTATATTGTAAACATCTGACACGCTATATGCTACTTAAGGTTTCTAATTTCTCTTTTCTCTATTCATCTGACCTTCATTTTATATTTTAATCGGTTACTAGTAAAGCATCTTAAGATTTTTTACGTACAAAAAGAAACTGACTAGACCACTGTCCTTATAACTGCCCTTACAAGTCTAATGTCAACTACATGACAGACATTTGGATCGATGAAAATCAAAACAACATCTATAATTTATAAATGCAACGGGCGAGTTGTACCTCTGCGCTGTAACCATGATCACAGCGTGATCTTCGTGAACTTAGGTCAACCCATATTAAAAGCAAGTGCAAACAGTTGGTACAAATGTTTTCTTCTACTGTCGCTCAAACAGTAGAAGAAAACGTCTTGACCAACATAATACCAATTAGAAACTGCATCTTAAATGCGCGCTGGTACTACACAATCTTGCACGCACTATTCTTGTACACAAGTAATGAACAGAAGAAATTGTACTTTCATCGTTTGTCTGACACTAGAGTCTAGAGTCGGTCTGTGACGGCTGTTCTAATTTCACGTTATCAGAAAAAAAGAGAAATACAACCGAAGACACTTTACTCGTGTATTCGAACAAGTTTAACTATCTGTAGAACGCGTTTTCATATTAAACCTATGCTTTAAAATCTAGGTCATTGTTACGGATTTGTACTTCCTTCCGGTCTTCTTGAGAATGTTGTTTTTTACGATTAGTCGGTCACCAATAATAATTTTGGCTTTCAACTTTAAATTAAACCCAATTTTTTACTATTTAAATATAGACTGTGCTATTTAAAGTTAAGTTTTTAGTAAAAGGCAAAAAAACACACCGAGACCGTAAAAATGATTTTACTCATTTCAGAAAATTACTTATGTCTGTTTCTTTTGGAGTTAATTGTACAAATAGTAATACGTTCAAGCCAGATAAAAATTTAAGTTGCAACATCTTTTAATGCGTTTGTAAAATGTTACTGTATGCTATTCACTCTAAAAGTTATTTTATTTTCTTCTCACAAAGTCTTTCCAAAAGTCACCTTTGATTTGACTCAAGTTACTCAATGGTTATATTGATATCGATATTAATACTAGTATCCTAGAAGGAAAGCATTGTAATCGACGAAAAAATGACGGGATTTTAGCCGATATACGCGTTTTGAGACCCGCTGAATTCATTGCAATGATTTTTGGAAAATGTATGTGTGTATGTCTGTGAACACGATAGCGCCCAAACGGTACAACGGATCAGGCTGAAATTTGGTATACTTATTTAGAATTACCAGGTGACGAACTGGAAGGAATTTTTTTAGGTTTGCATCTAGAGTGGCTGTGGCTTCACGAAATTTAAATATGTATTGTAGAAGATTTCGAGGCTGGAAGTGTCAACGAGGTAGTCGCAGAATTGGGTGGACCAGTCCATATTTTATTAAATTACTTTTACAAAATTTTGCAGGTATGCAAAAAAATTTGGATTTGACAATGTTCTGTCATATTCATGTTAGGAATAATTATTTAATTACAAAAGATAGGTTTGTTATATGATCCACTGGTTAGTGGTTATTATTATAAGAGAAAAGTGGTTGTTTGAAATTGTAAAAACTATGGATTACTTAGAGTTTACTTTATTAATATTAATCTTTTCGCATTTTTTAAGAAACAGATAAAATTCCTACCTTCATACTTCCGGATGTTAAGATATTTCGTTACAATAAAATTTCTCGGTCACATGCGTATAAACTGTCACTGTTGCTCTGTTGAGGAACTTTTCTGCCACGAATGGTGCACCTCACATAACCAACTAAACAATTAGGTCAGTGTTCTGACTTATATACCTTTTCTCCGTATGGAATCTTTACAACTCCATCGCGATCTTCAAGCATAAAATATCCACCTGGCGAGACTCATTTATTTCATATTTACCATAATATTACTATATTTATATACAGTCACTTTAGGCTCTAGTGTTTCATAGATTGGTTCGTTAATACAAAATTAAACACATTTTATTTATATACTTTTATTATTGAGTATTGACTGAGCTGTTTATTGCAGTATTACAACACATCATTTAGTTTTTTTACCACGATTTTGGAGAAAACCTACACGTTCTTACATGAAAATCAGAGAGGTATTGACATGAATATAATAAAGCTTTTTTATTTTTAGTCCCATAGCAGACTTTGTAAAGGATAACATTTTCTGAGAAATGTTTTGAAAGCAAAATGTTTTGATAGGCCGTCTTGAACTCTAGAGTCTAGACGGCCTATATCTAAATATACGTTAATTTGGCTGTGTGTGGTATTTGCTTGTAACTTATCGCAGCTCAATGTTTCGTCTTGTGCAAAATAATATTACGACATCAAAAAGAAATTTCCATATTTTTTTATATGCGCCAGGACAGGTCTTTGTGACCCTGACCGAATGAACGATTTCAAGGACGTTCAAGAACCCACATGCACTTGGCGATTAACACAATTATTGGTTATTAACTATCATGTTGTTGCTATGGATGAGAGAAGATATACGCATAAATATTGTTGAAGAAAGCGAATACCAATTAGATGAAAATAGTAAAATATAATTCCTTGCTTATTACTGACAAGTGGAATTTCCATTTCTCTCAATTCATTCGCGGATTTCTGTAGCTGTTATGTCGGTCAATTTCAATTTGATGGGTTTTATAGTTGAGTGTAGATACGCCAGAGTTATACACTTTTGAATCGACACGAATTCCTTTCATTTCTAATTGCTGATTCTATTTTCTACCCACTTTAAAAAGTTACGTTCTTTGTGTTCATATTCATAACAAACAAGTGCGGTTCCTACTTTGTATGCATAGTATGTTTTTCATACATAACAGTTAGATAATGTATGCATTAACAGTTTCCTTTGTCTTTGACAGTTATATGATAAGTCACAAGAACTTGACGAGTCACAATTTGAAGTAAAGAATAAATAATCGAGTTATCTCATTTCGCAAAAGGTGGCAAATGCTAGATATATTATCGCGGTATCCAAGCAACCACAACATCTGTTTCAATTGTCTGTTTCGCACCATAATGCCAATAATGTTTGCTTACTGTCAAAAGCGCGTCTCTTAGCGATTTTTGACAGAATTTCGCGGCTTTTATGTACTGTAACTGATAGCTGTTCATGTATAATATAGAGCAAGGAGTCAGGACAGGTAAAATTATTTTTGTAGCAGCTTCTCGCTTTGTGTTACTTTTGCAATTAAGAGAGTGACAGAATAAAAACTGGTAAACAGTTTCTTTTTAAAAATCAAGCGCTCTGCTCTCTGTTCTAGTAACCTACATCTTGACCAGTGTTCTTCGTACACTCTTCTTCAAGCAGTAGATTTCCAATCTTGCACGGTGATATTTTCAAGTAGCTAAATTTAAAAAAGAAGTCATATATTGTAAAATTAAACTATTAGAAACACAAAGTTAGTGTACTGCAAAATTATATTCTCAGCTTTCCCTACTAGAGTTGTATTGTGATGTTTATCTCTTTCAAATGATAAAATAATTTGACGCTGTGTGAGACGACTATTATAATAGCTAATGATTTTTGCACACTTTCATAATTTTTTTGCTGTGGTCTATGCACAGAACCTCGGAGATAATGGAAGAAGAAAGCTAATATCTTATATTTTCAACGTTTTGCTGCATTATTTATACATGTATGTTTAATAATAATTAACTATACTATTTCCTCTTAGATATCAGCAAAGTCCATACGAGGTAGAGTCACATCGATGTGGTGTTGACCATACCGTTGTCAACCCAGTGAACAACATTTACTGTTAAAAATAATCTTTACAAACGTTGCATGTATTTACTCAATAAAAGTATTTTTTATTGTCATTCTTATTATTGTAATTATTGATGATAAGCTGAGTAATTTTGTTGAATAATGTTGTCAGACACATTTGACTAAAATCTACTATTTTTAGCTCCAATAAAAAATAAACATACTACGAGTCTGCTCGTAGTATGTTTTGTCTTGTGGCTTGTTCACATTGTGACCTCAAGCATTGTTATTTTTAATAAAAAAGCAGACGACTTGTTTTGGTGATTCTTGTATCTTTCCCTGGGATGTAGGGGGTTCACTAAACGACGTTCGTATATATAATCACTTTGTTTACACACCTCGGGCTAGTTTAAAAATAATATTTGTACGAAGCATACCAGCAAAGTGATGTACTCGATAATTGTGCAAGCAAACGCAGAACAAATCAACAATATAAGAAATGAGCTGAAAGAAGATGAACAGAAATTACGACATTACGTGAAATTGTTCAACGATTGGCTCAATTGTGAAAATCACCTACCCAAAGATGTTGGTGTGTATTATGTTGTTATGTCAAAATTGTTATCAAGTTTGTCTTCGTATTATTAGATCAGAAGCTGATAGAGGCCTATATAAGGCTGTCCAAATTTGACATACAAAGGGCTAAGAATAAATTTGAGAAATTTATTATATCTACTGGGAAATACAATGATTTTTATAATCATGGTCACGTGAACCCAAACTTTTTCTCACCATACGAATTCCATAGGTAAAAGTATATCACTAATTATAATAATATTTATAACATGGCTGAACATTTGTCTTTAGGATGGCTGTAACTTTACCACGCCTGACACCAGAGGGGTACAGAATGTGGGCTGTCCACATAATCACTCCTGACATTACTAATTTCAGCATGGATACTTTATCAAAGTATCTATACTTTAGTGGTAAGTGGTATGCAAATAAATCTCATCACATAACTATCTAAAAACATACTGTTTACAGCAAACTACATGATACACGAAGATTACCACAGCGGTATCGTAGCCATATGTGATTTTCGAAATGTCGGATTGCACTTTGTCAAACGATTCGATCTTCTAGCCTTAAAAAAGGGTTTTGATGTATGCCTCAACATACTTCCCGCTAGAGTGAAAGCGGTCCATATTATTAATCTCCCATCGTATGCTGAAGTGTTGTACGCGTGCGTTTCCGGTTTTCTGAAAGAGAAGATCAGGAAAAGGGTAAATATATCGTACTGGAAGTGATTCTTTGATAGTTAGGACCTGGAACTGATTCTTGGTAGTTTTACATTTCAGGTCATACTGCACAAGTCTGTGGATGGTCTGTTGGATCATTTCGATCGTGATCTGCTCCCTAAAGAATTCGGCGGCACCCTAAAGTCCCTTAATAAGCTCGGCGATGACTGGAAGGAATTCTGGACGAAGAATCAGAAGTGGCTCAAGAAAACTGAAAGCCTGAAATTGGTGGGACCTGTTCCTAAGGAAAAATTACTTGGGATGGATGAGTGTAACATGGAAGGCAGTTTCAGACAACTGGCTATTGATTAACTATATATATTTTGTTGATAAGAACCAACAATATATTATTGTACGAGTTGTTGATTGTAGGAGTTGTTGTTTTTTTATTATATGTTTTTACGCCACTAATAATACCCTCTGGTTAAAAAATCTCGTTATTTATTCCAATGACGTAAGTAATTTTGTCAGATTTGAATCGACGCATAATATCTTTAACCTCGTAGGTATATCTGTAACCGGTTTTATCCTCAATTTGATTTATATAATAGGCAGGTTTTATATTCCGTATAGAGCAGAAACTAGCAGATTAACTATCATGACCACTTCTTTGTACATTCCGCCAAATGAAAAGCAACTTGAGAACATAAGAAGAGAACTGAAAGAGGACACTGAAAAATTAAAACACTACGTCAAGTTGTTCATTGAATGGCTGAATTGTGAACCACACATGCCGAAAGAGGTCGGTAAGTATCAAGCCATTTCTTGGTCAAACTTTTAAAAACTTCACAGCAACTCGTTGCTAAAACTACGTTATTTCAGATAATAAACTAATTGAGAACTACATTCGGCTATGCAAGAATGACCTTGAGAAGGCAAAACAAAAGTTCGAGATGTTCATCATATCAACTGACAAATTTTCGCAATACTACAGCCATGGAAGACTATCTGAAAAATATTTCTATCCGTGTAATCTACACAGGTCAGTAGGATTACTTCTAGATGTAGATTTAGTTCACAAATAGACCTGTTTACCGTACTGTATTAATTTTGTGAAGGATGTGTATGTTTTTGTATTTTGTTTCAGGATGATTGTACCATTATCAAAACAAACAGCTGAAGGCTACAGAATTTTTGTATTTAGACAAGGAAATGCTGAAATTGATCAGTTCGATACAGAAAATGCGATGAGATATGTTTATCTGCTAGGTAAATATATATATATATATATATATATTTTTTTAAATAAATATGTTTTCTTTCTGTCAGGAAATTATATGTTTCACGAAGATATCAATGCAGGAGTTATAGGTGTGTTTGATTTCACAAACGTCGGTATGCAGTGGCTTAGTAAATTCAATGTGAAAGTGTTTAAGGACGCCGTTGATGTTGGAATTGGTATTTTACCATCTCGCTTCAAGGATTTACACATTGTCAACATGCCGTCGTTTGGGGAAACTTTGTTCACGTGGGCCAAAACACTCGTAAAGGAGAAAATCAGAAAAAGAGTTAGTACCTATGCGTAAGGTTTTTATCGATAGTTTCTGCAAAGAATCGATGATTTCAGATTGTCATGCATAAGGACTATTCAACCTTACATAAATATATACCGAAGGAATTGCTTCCTGTCGATTTTGGTGGGCAAGAACAATGTTTGGACGAGTTAGGTGATGCATGGAAGACGCATCTCTTGAACAATAAGGATTGGTTTAGAAAAACTGAAATTTTAAAGTTGGAAGGTCCTGTTCCAGTTCATAAACAAACTGTATCGATGGATGAAAGTATTGGTGGCAGTTTCAGACAGTTATCTATAGATTAATTAAATAAATAATTTTATTAAATAAACGTACAAATTAAAAGTAACAGTTTCTTGAATGTTGTATTAATGCTATTCTGTTTGTGTGCTTCTATTGGTTTAATAATTTAATTATGTCAGTTTAATTGTCTGTAATTGTCTTGTAACTTGTGTCCTCTTTTTCAATTTATTTCGTATTTTTTCCTGCTTATAAATTACCTTTATCAAATGGCGCCCTCTATTAGAAACTTGTCGTCTTAAAAACTGGGTAATCGCAGTGACAACAGATGTCGCTATGCGCTAAGCTTGTAAGGCAAAAAAATATAAAAATACCTACTAGGTACAACTAGTTCGCCAGATTAATACACTCCCATTTAGAAAGGGACTTATATGATGTTTAAAATGATCACTAAAGTGTTTTTAGTTGTGATATGATTATATTTTTATTTCATACTTATTCACTGACTTCCCGCTGCATTCATGCTGTATTGTCGGCAAAGTAATCAAACTAATGTCAAATCTGTGAAGATTATGGAGAGATCGACGTAATTTAAGTGTAAATATGTTCATCGACTGGTTTTAATTTTGTCTTATAAGTTGTGCAGTGTGCGACATGTGAGACACAAACCTTAAAGCAGCATTATCCAGGAAATATACTAAAGACTGATTCTAACCTACAAAAAGATGGTACTTACTGTTTTAGTCAACAAACTGCGATCGTTCTTTTTGTTTTTCGTCGCTATATTTAGAAGGGCTCTGTGTTGTCTTCAGAGGAGAAGAAGAGTGTCATTTGATGAGCCACTGACCAACATCGGTATTGGATCTAGTCAAAAGAATGATCAGGAAATACAGCCATGGAATGATTGGGGTGATGGCATGCATCCTAATTCAAAACCAAATACAGTTCAAGAACATATCGAATTCTATAGGCAGCAGAAAGCACAATTGCAGAATCCGGTAGAGGCAGTTGAAGAGCCTGCAAACTTCTTCGAAGACATGACTCCCAAAATAACAAAACAGAAGAAGATTTTTATTAGTGCTGACCAGGAAAGTGAACCAAACAGTAGTGTTAATTTGAGTTTACTACAGCCTGATGCCTTATCTCTGGTAATTATGCTTATTATCTTATATTGATCAACAATGTACAGGACAGTCTACAGTGGAAGCCACTGCATTTGAGTATCAAAGCAAGGCAACTAACTCTTGTTTTTTAATGTGTAATTTTTAATGTGCATAGTCTATTGTTACTTGGCTAGTTTTGTGGATAAATAAACAACTGAAAACAGTGGCAATCAATACATGCCCCACCAACCAAAATATCTATAAGTGCATAATATAATAATATATAACAAAAACTACTGCTGGAATCACAAAACCAATTTCTGTGTTTAATACAGAGATAAACTAGATATTAGACAAGAATAATTAACCACTAGCAATCCAGCCTATGTGTTAAAAAAATTATAGAACAACTCTGAAAATTTAGGCCAGTTCATCAATCCATACAGAAAAGATTTACAATAAACGCTCTTATAGGCATAATAGAGAACATAGGTAATGGTTTTGATCAAGCAAAATAAAGTTCTGTTTTTGCAAAGATAAAACTTCGTGGTTTGGTTATGTCGTTAGCTCTTGTTTTAGAGCAACGAACTTGGCGAATGGGACGAGAATCCTGGTGGGTGGGAAGGCGAACAACAGGATTGGGACGCATTGGAAATAATAAAGCAGAAAAAACGACAAGAACGCGAACGGAAAGCTTTTGAGCAACAGCAGAGGCGCATGGAAAGGGCAAATAAGACCTATGGCAAAGTGAATTCATAGCATGAACTGAACTCCAGATACCGAACGGCATTCTAGGATTCAAGCCATCCAATGTAAAAAAAACAGAGCGACATCATTCCTTTGTTTAGTTTAAAAATGTATTTTTTTTTTAGTAATTTAAGATATATTGTTGGTTGTCTAAAAGGATGAAATCAATTGAGTCGGCATTACACAATAAGACATTTATTTGAATGTACAAATATATATTTATAAAAATGAAACAATTGCGACATACATCTATATAATTATATAAAACTATAATAAATAAATTACTTAAAATAAACGTTTTTTTTTATTTATTTGGTACGTACACGAATATTGGATTAGATTTCACGATAACAACTAATAGCTGAGATTTGTTTTTGGGGTTCCAAGATCATTTTTGGGGCGTCAGGTTCATATATTCTGGGAGGTTGTTGCTCGACTGTGCGTTGTGTTGCTTATTGTGTTGATTATTCGCCGGCGCGAGGTTCATGTATTCCCTGTCGAAAGATTGTTGTTTTGCCAATGGCGAGAAATTCATGTATTCGGCTGTGGGACTAGCATCTTGAGACTGTTCTTCAAACTGGACGTAGACATTGTCTTCGGGGGTTTCTGTTACATTTGATACTGCGGAAAAACGTAAAAAATAGCCCTTCGGGAGATATTTAATAAGCACTTACATGGTTCTTGTTGATTTTGATGAAACTGTTGCACTGGCAACCCAGACGGCGGGAATTGGATGTAATATTCAGTTACATCTCTTGGTGTTGGTTGTGGTGGTCGTTCCTGAGGTGAAACATTTCCAATTTCAAAGTAGCTCACAAAACATCTCATCCTAATCGTTATTAAACAAAATATACTTACGTCAATGACGGAAGTAGACAAAGACCTTGTCTGCGTCGGCAGTACCGGTTTTGGTGCTGGAGGAATCAAATAGTTGGACTCCTTCATTTTCCTCAACATATCCATTTGTCTAAAGTCGTCATCACATACGCTTCCAATCAGATTCTGTAAAGAAAACGGTAATAAGAAATCGGCTCTGACTATATAAAACCAGAATCCTCACCTTCCTATCTTCGTGGTCTGAATGAGTTCCACTATCTCCTAAGCTGCACCCACTGATCGTACTCATTCTACCAGACGATCCACTACTTGATGTACTTTGAATACTAAGACTACTTATAGGCCTATTCGTGATCGGGTGTAACAGAACTGAATCCTTTTCTGACTGTTTTACGGATTTTTGTTTCCTCCGCGAAAAAAACTTGCCAATCCTCTCGAACGGACTCGGTTTCCTTTCAACTTTAAGCAGCTGCTGGATTTCTTCGTACTGTTTCCTCATATCGTTCAACTGGTCCATTTTCTCTTTATAAGACTTTTGAACGTCGTTCCGTTTCTTCCATTGCTGTACTAATTTTTCCGTTTGTTCTATGGAATGGATATCCTTCTTGAAATCGTTGATGATCTCTAAGAGTTCCTGTTGGACTTTGTCTTCTTGTGCTGTTGAAGTCGCCGTGCTTTTCACCGAGGACGTTACGCTTATATTCGACGACGAAGTCGCCGAAGTCAGTCTTTGTACCGAAGGGGCTCTTTGTTCTTTTACCTTTTGAACTGAATCTTGGCTCGTTTGGTTTTGCTTATTGCTAGTCATGCTCATGTATTGACTGTTAAGCGCGTCTTGGGATATGTCAGACAGAGGTGTGGTGACAGGTGATATAACTGGTCGAGGCGCTGGACAGAGTTTATAAAAATTTGCTTCACGTGGAACCAGGTAATCATCTTCATCTACCTCATCTATACTCTCAGGGTTCAGACTGATCTGTTTCAGCGTGGTGTACATTTTCGAAAATTCGTTTATTTTCTGAAGACAAAATAATTTAGCATAAGAAAGTTAAGTATAAAAGAGCTATTTACCATATATCCGCGTAACATCTGAGCCAGTTCTGAATATCCTTCAGCTTCAGCGATGTCGGACGGATTGCAATCGGTTACATTCTTGATTTCACATGCCATATCTCCACCAGGGCACTCGATCAATTGCATAGCAAACTTCTTCAGGTCGTATTTTGCGGCAAAGTGCAGCAAGGTGGGGAACTGTTCACAGCCGGCTAAAAAATAAATCACAACGGTTACACAAATCTTAAAAAGATTTTCGGATAAAAACTACCTTGTCGAATTCGATCTATTGGCCGTAACGACGAAAGCACGTTGAAATTTGGCGGTAAATTCTTTTGGAAGGTGTGAACCATTAGATTATCCAACTGGCATTTATCTTGCGTGCTGAAGCCCATTGTCTGAAAGAAGAAGAAATCACATGAGGACTTGCTATGTTATCAGTTGACAGCGCCAATGGGAAAATTTCTAGTTATGAACTTCATATCAATTTAGGCTAAAATTAGTCGTCTTCGTACCTATAAGCCGGTATATCACGATCCTGGGGAATTATTAAATAGGAAATATGATTAAACTGCTAGGTATTTTGCAGGACAAATACGGGAAATGCATAATGTTAGAAACTAGCTCGTATTTCTCGTATGGTATGTTCACGGTTGGATGGGTTTGGAAGTCAGCCCGTATTTCCGCTTCAGCGCTTACTTCGACGAAGCTCTGAAACGTGGAAACCTTTCAGGCGTAGGTAGTGAAGGGGTTCTGGACTGGGCTCGTCCGCTGGTGATCGTGTGTGCTATTGATCGGCAACCGCCGTTACCGCTTTTTGTTTTAAATATCCGCTCACCTGACACATAAATTCCACCGGGTTACTAGTAGACCGAAGGATTTGCTCCAGTTCCCTTAACTTGCTCTCGCATTTGATTGGTCTACTCCCTATGATGCTGCCATTCTTCTCCACTAGCACGTTCACTATAGCTGACACTTCTGTCATCACCTCTGGTATTGATATCTTCAAAGTGTATGGATTTCGAACCTTGAACGATTTGATCTCCACGATTTCGTTGTTTCGTTCTATCGAGATCTTTACGATGTCCTCTTTTTGTAAAGGATGGGTTAAGACTATCAATACGCTGTTTTGACCCTGCAGAAAATTTTTTTTTATATAAGTACGTATTCGAAACAACGCAACAGTAATATTTTCGTACCTGTCTAACTTTTTTTGGTGATACGGAAAAATGGGATTTCTCCTGGTTTGATAGAGAAACTTGTTGCTTCCATGCACGCATGTAGATCATCATGGCAGAGCCTAAGAACTCTTTGGTGAACGATTCATCCTGGTCTTCTCCAACTGTATGCCTTTGCCATTGCGTATATGTGGTCAAAACTGTAGGCAACAAATAAAAGAACAAAATCAAAATAATCCTTTCATTTCTGTAATGGGAAAAACTCACCGGTCTTGTGCGATTCCGTGATATCTGCGTCATCGACACCCAAAAGTAAAGCCAAGACCCTATTTGTGCTCAGAAACTTTGAAAGCGGAGTGATTTTTGCCAGATTCTTATTGAGTCTGTCCAGGAATAACGGGCAAATAACAACCAGTTGTAATTTGACAGTTACTGTCTTCTCCAAAATGAATCTTAGGTCACCGTTGGCTTCGATAATCTCGTCTAGATCTATATGGTGAATTCTAAAAAGATGACAAAATACTGATTTACTGAGGAATGTACATTGACAAGACAATTATGTAAACTATGAATATTCAACAGCAACAGCAATAATATTGTTTCAGCCAGAAAAAGGGTATTACGAAAGTACTTACTTGAATGATCTTTTCGTAATTTGATGGTATCCAAATTGCTGGAAGCACGTTGTGAAGTAATTGGCCCACATGCTGGCAGTCTCGTTGCTTTTGACTGATATAATCAGGATATCATCCATTTCGGTCAACTTTTTATTTGGCACTGTAAAAAGAGAGACAAAATTGATATTAAGAGAAAATATCATTTCTTAATGTCAAACAGTTTGTTTTCGGTTACTGATTCAGACAGAAATAAACAGGAAGTGGATTTCCCTATGGATATGTTATTTCCAACCAAATGTATTTAAATTAAATATTTTATTGTCAGTTATGGTTTTAATTTTTTTATTGACAAATAGTTATTTCCAAACATACCAATATCATAATTAAATACCGACGACGACATATCGGATAATTCACCTCACATAATACAAACATAATGCACAAACACACAGACATTCATTGTCGAGTTCTTCACTAGTCAACGTACCGGCATACACTGTATTCAAATAGACACAATATTGTTCACGAAAGGAAATAGCCCCGACCTAAACCAAGATATATATGATAACTCTCTAAAAACGAATACAGACGTGTATTCAGTGAGTGTTTTAAATAAACTTGATTCCAGGAACCGATTACTGGTTACTGTAACAATATTTATTCTAGATATTTTTATTTACGTCACTTTTCAATTGCCACAGTACTGACCGAATTTACTTTATCCACTAATCAAAGAATATGAACCAGAAGTACAATGACGTGTATGAAGGAAAGTGTATATTGTAACCTTCTTATTATTATTTTCAAATATATTGTTGTTACTAGTTGTTTTAGTTACTCTGGCTATGCGATTCTCTATAGAGGCTAAGCAAATATTCCTTCTGACGCTGACCACAACAAACGTAATTTGTCCCCTGTGATGGCTCTGATCGCTCTAATTGAAACGTGTTAGATCGGTACACATTGTGTGTCCTATCCTCCTATATCGTGTGCAACGCAGGCGTCCCCGTACAACCCTATCTCTGCCCTTATCAACACAGGTCATCTCAATCCTACCAGACTATAACAGGGAACTGAGAATCTACGCCTACGGTCTTTGGTGTGTGCTACCACAAAACCAGACATATACATGATACGCATGTTACTAAGGTATTATCAGTGCGTACCGCCCGGCATGTGGCTAATTGAGGACCACACTCAGGAGCAATACACTCACTGTTGTGTAATAGACAGATATGATAGATAAAATTTTCTTTTTTGGGCACTGATTTTAGTCAAAATTCGATTTTCAGGGAACTGCACTGTATTGAAACATGTAGGTACTATAGTTTACCCACATAACAATTTTTAGCACGCACGTGTCGAACACGATATGTTGGCCCAATGTGTTGGCACGAAGAAAACATTGTTTACTGTTTTTTACGGACTGTTTACGTTTGCTTACGGACTTTACGCTTTAAGCACAACGTGCTGACATATTGCTCTCATATGAGGACTCACTGGGCTAGCAAGGCGTCAACACGCGTGCAAAATTTAGCACAACGTGTTGGCACCATGCTGCAAACGTGTCTCTAAATTGTTGTGTGGGTAAAGTCCAACCATTTGGCTTTCGTCTCGAGTTAATACTACTTGATTATGCGGCACTCGTGGCTCAAGATTTCCAGCCTCTATTTTGGTGATCATAAGTAGCTACATCCGGCAATTGTCGCTCTAGCAACAGGATACATTTGACATTGTATGAAACGCTATGACAGAAGGTACCCAATACAGTACCTCAGTAGTATATTTTTGCGGGAGCTAGGCCATGGGACGTGGTGTTTCTAGCGCTGTCAAAATCGAAATAGAATTGTCATTCATATATTTCAATAGTTCCCACAAAAAATAATTTATTTCAATGGGGGTGTATTGAAATTTGGAAATTAGACGGTGAATAGGAAATAATTAACATATTTAGCTTAAAAATAGATTACTTTCCAACCCTCATATAGCATTCAATACACGACATGTCCTGCTCCCAATTTGTAAGAGAGGAGGGTGACATCCCCTCTACATATTTAACAAAGTTATTTCCGAATAAGAGTAGGAATATTTTAGGTCAATATCAGTGTTCTGCATCGATGTCTCTCAAAGATGAATGTGTAACGTCATCAGACCATAAAAGCTGGAATAAATCGAATTTTCAGCATCCCTACGTTTAACATGCACGTTCGAATACATCAAAGGTTAAATAATGTCATCTTTGTCAAAGAGATCAGTTAATACAGCACTGCTAAGGCTACAGAGTACCTGTATGGACATAGTAACAAAATCTAATTTTAAGCTAATAATTCTGTGCATTTTTAGCCTTTGTAGAATATCAAAGGTAGCATGAATTTAATAACTCACTCGTAATGTAGTTTTGATATAGTTTTTACGCCAAAAGTTGGGTGTGAAATGTTTATTGGAGAAAATAATGTCAGAGAGAAATGTTAGCTTTCATCATACATTATAATAGCATCCAGCAGAAATATTTTAGGAATAATCATGTTTGGGACACGTGCCTACAGGAAATTTTAATCAGAGTTCCTAAAATAGCTTTTCTTAGGCTTATTTGTAAGAAATACGTCTGCACACCGTCCCACTAGACGAGCGCCCCTATGCACTGTTTATGTCTGGAGATATAAAACATAAACAGTAACACCGAGGATGGAAGGAACCTCGAAGGAATGCGGCAGACGGGACTCACTCTCGGTTATAGTTTAGTAACGATAACACGTGTATTATTGTAAAGTCTGGATTCGGTCATTAAATGTATCATTTGTAGTAAGAATCTGTGTTTGATTCTAACAAAATCAGAAGTGGGATTACCACAAAACGCCGGTGTAAAGTTTTTACTAGTGGTAGTGCAAAGAGTGACTTTACGCTTTCAATATCTACGTGTCGGCTATCGGCGTGGAGTCTGTTGGCGTCCTCATAGAACTTCTTTGTGTGAAGGTGTTAACATAAACAATATCAGAATAAACACTCAAAGTGGCTCGCAAGAATCGAAGTTTTTAGAACAAAGGAAATACGGGTTGTGCTGTGAGAACTCGAATATCTCCTCTTAAATTTTTGTTCATTTATTTTCGCGAGTGAAATAACATGGGCAAACGCGGAAATAAGAAAAGGAAGCGACAAAGCGAACGACGAAGATCGCCGAGCTCATCATCGAGTTCATCTTCAGACTCGTCAAGTGACAGTAGTGCGACTAGCCGCGAAAATTCAAGAAGGGAAATTAAACGTCTACGACGGCGACTGTCAACTTTAGAACGGAGTTCACAACAGCGACTACAATATCAACAACCTGCCATGGGAGACGAGTTGGTGATTCCGGAATTCGATCCCCAAAGGAGCGAACTGCTAGTAGAAGCTTGGACGGCACGTGTCGATAATTTGGCAAAGTCCTATGGGTGGACAGACGCAGCTATTGTCAGGTTAGTGTCAAGTAGATTAAAAGGCATGGCGAGGAGATGGTACGATTCGCAAGATCTACTATCGACCGATTGGGCCGCTATGAGACAGTCACTAACTCGACAGTTCCGGAAGCCACTACCGTTTTCAAAATTGTTATGGAACGCGGCGACTTACTGTACGCATCCTGGGCAAGACCTGAGTGTGTATTGCTACAACAAATTGGCAAAATTAAAACTATTACAAGTTAACATACCGGAGGTATACCTTGTCGATGCCATCATAGGAGGGATTACGGACGAAAGTATCGTCAACATAGCGAAAAGTACTCGGTATCAGAACACAGATGATCTTTTTGCATATCTAAGTACCCTCGGTCGCGTACCTGCCACGGGCGTCCCTGCAAATCGACAGCAATTCACGAGTGCTTGTAATTTAAAACAGAACTCGCCCAGTACTTTGTCTTCCACACATCGCCCACTGCAGCAACATAACATCAAAGCGGTTCCATTTGTCCCGAGAAATCTCGAATGTTTTAATTGCAAGGGCAATCATTACACGCGAGATTGTAAACTCGAACAAACACAACATGAATCGCGACAACAAAATAGCAGACGGCTGAACCAATTTCAGAAAAATTTAAAAACCAGTCGATTTCCTACGAAAAATAATGACGAAAATCGCCACGATGTCAACGAACTAAAGTTGGACAATAAAACTAAAAGCAACCCCTACATTATGACCGCGTTTGTGGGAGAACGGAAAGTCAAGTGCTTAGTTGATACAGGTAGCTCGAACACACTTCTGCGTAGGTCCATTGCCCAAGCACTAGGGTTAGAGTATCAAATTACCACTTACGATACCCTGCGTAGTTTTACTGGAGAACGAGTGAAGGGTGCTGGCCGGATGATAACATGGGTCCGGATTGGCGAAGCTAAAGCGCGCGTTCATGTTATAGTCGTAGATGACGAGTTTATGATACACGATTGTATTGTCGGCCGAGATTTTCTGGATTTACCTAACGTGATGCTGGTCAAGGTGGGCGCAAAGGTGTCAATCCGGTCATTAGAAGACGTAGTAGAGTGCGCTCAATTGGATTGTTTTACCTCAGAGCTAAATTATGAGATAAACTTCGGTAACGTGAACGAGGGTGTAAAATCAAAATGCGAAGACTTGCTAGCCGAATTCAGGGACAGAATATCAACATCCCTAGCAGAGTTAGGAAGAACGAGCTCTGCAGAGATACGAATCAATTGTACATCTGACAACCCCATTGTATATCGACCGTATAGAATGGCGGCTTTTGAAAGAAATATCCTGAAGGATATGATAGAAGAACTACTGCGTCATGGCATAATCCGCGAATCAAACTCACCATACGCAAATCCTGTGTTATTAATCAAGAAGAAAACATCCGGTTACAGACTATGCATCGATTATCGACGATTGAACGCCATAACTGTCAAGGATAAATATCCCCTACCGCTCATTGACGATCAGATCGACCGTCTCGGTGGAAACAAATATTTTATTACACTCGATTTAAGTAGTGGATTTTACCAGGTACCAGTGGCCGAAGATTCCATTGCCAAGACAGCATTTATTACTCCGGATGCTCACTACGAATTTTTGCGAATGCCCTTTGGCCTATCAAATGCGCCCTCCACGTTTCAGCGCTTAATGAACAAAGTATTGAGACCGATAAGCGAGATCGCACAACCATACATCGATGACATCATAATACCATGTCCTGATGAAGAGGAAGGATTAAGACGATTACACTTAGTGTTAGAGGCTCTACGTTCACACAACTTGACTCTAAATATTTCGAAATGTGTATTCTTCTCATCAACCATCGATTACCTCGGCAGAGAAATTAACCAAGACGGTGTTCGACCGGGCACTAAAAAGGTAGAGGCTGTAATGAACATGAGCCCACCGGAGAACGTAAAGCAGATTCGACAGTTCTTAGGCTTATCAGGTTATTTCCGCAAATTCCTGAAAAATTATGCTAGAGTAGCGGAACCACTGACACGCCTAACTCGGTCGGATATCTCGTGGACCTGGGATATGGAACAAGAAAATGCCTTCGAAACCATTAAGGAACTACTAAGCAGCAAACCTGTACTAGCGATTTTCGACCCAAATCTACCGACTGAACTGCACACGGATGCATGTTCCACCGGATTAAGTGGAATTTTGCTGCAAATGCACGACGACGGACAACGAGTTGTGGCCTATTACAGCAAGCAGACCACATTAGACCAACGCCACTACCATTCGTATGAATTGGAAACAATGGCCGTCGTTCACTCCTTGAAACATTTTAGGGTGTATCTCCTTGGACTGCGTTTTACAGTAGTTACTGACTGTAGTGCACTACGCACAACCTTCACGAAAAAGGATCTCATTCCTAGAGTCGCCAGGTGGTGGCTTGACGTGCAGGAATTTTCGTTTGAAGTGCGTTATCGTCCAGGACCAAGGATGCCTCATGTAGACGCTCTTAGCCGGTATCCAATACATGATGCAGCCGCCGAAATTAATCAGATAGATCTCACCGAGGGTGACTGGGTATTGAGCGCGCAGCTACAAGATGAACAACTATCACGCATTCGCCAAATACTCATGACGGAAAAAACCAACAAGGAAACAAAGATGTACTTCAAAGAGTACAAACTGAAAGATGGAAGAGTATTCAAAAAGATGGACGATGGAAAGGAGTTGTGGGTTGTTCCCAAACCAGCACGTTGGCAAATTTGTAGACTTTGTCATGACCAGGCAGGTCATCCAGGGATCGAAAACACCCTGAGAAGGATACAGCAAAATTACTGGTTCCCCAAAATGCGACGAGTAGTAACAAAATACGTTCAGGCTTGTCTTAACTGCTCATATTATAAACATTGCCCTGGTAAGAAACAAGGAAAACTCCACCCCATCGAAAAGACTGAGGTTCCTTTTCACACCCTGCACATCGACCATGTGGGTCCATTTGAAACAAGCCATAGAGGGAACAAGTTTTTAATCGTTATCGTGGACGCGTTTACGAAATTTGTGACAATCGAACCTGTAAAGACAACCAAAGTTTCAACGGTCGTGAAGGTCTTACGTGAGATCATGTGTTTGTTCGGTGTTCCGAAACGCATTATAAGTGATCGTGGAACCGCGTTTACATCTCGTACCTTTAAAACTTTTTGTGACACTTACGCAATAAAACACGTGCTAAATGCGGTTGCTACCCCGAGAGCAAATGGACAATGTGAGCGGTATAACAGAACTATTGTACAAGCATTGGCCACGTCGAGCGTGGAAAGTGATAGTGCCAACTGGGACGCGTATGTCAAGCAAGTCCAAGGTGCGATGAATACTGCATACAACAAGGGCATTGGATCCACCCCATCTGAAGCACTCCTTGGGTATAAGCCGCGACCGATGGCAGAGTCACATATACTTCAAGAAGTGGAGCAGCAAGTGGAGAGGATCGACTTGGCAGAACTTCGACCAAAAATTAAAGAACATATCACGCGCGATCAAGCAAAGCAGAAGGAGCGCTATGATAAGGCCAGACGTGAAGCACGGTCTTTCAGCGAAGGCGAACTAGTATTGGTCCTGATATCAAGCGAACCCAACACTAACTGCAGCAGAAAGTTAATGCCAAAATTTAAGGGTCCTTTCCGCGTAAGGAAAGTACTCTTCAATGACCGTTACGAAGTCGAGGACCTTCGAGAGGGCCACCGACGTAGGCGAACAGTAGTGGCTGTTGAAAAATTGAAGCCCTGGGTCACGATCCAAACTTGTGAGTGCCAAAAATAATTGCTGTAGTAGATACGTTCAAATACACTGTACTGGTACTCGTATTGTTGATATTGAGGGTTGTTGCCCATGTGAAATGTTTTGTTGGAACTGAGGGTTGTTGCCCTAGAGACATGTTTTGTTGATATTGAGGGTTGTTGCCCATGTGAAATGTTTTGTTGGAACTGAGGGTTGTTGCCCTAGAGACATGTTTTGTTGATATTGAGGGTTGTTGCCCGTGTGAAATGTTTTGTTGGAACTGAGGGTTGTTGCCCTAGAGACATGTTTTGTTGATATTGAGGGTTGATGCCCGAGAAAAAAAAGTTTTGTTGGAATTGAGGGTTGTTGCCCGAGAGACATTTGTGGGGTTTGAGGGTTGTCGCCCAAGAGAAACCATTTAACCGCTTTATTTTAGGGTCATCATGACAAGTTGTGGAGGTCGACGAATATTACGAACCATTAAATACTATGATATCATGGCCGGTTTCTACGATATGAAGTCTTGAATAGGGATAGACGGTTTGGTGTGGGAGTGTTGCGTGTGATGACTAGCTTGAAAGAACATTATTGCGTGCGACAGGTTTACTTCTCCGGCAGCGAAAGCTGTTGTATGTACGAAGGTCTTTTCGACCACAGCGAAAGCTGCTGAATATATGAGGGCTTTCTCGCCCGATGCTGTGTATGTTGTATACCTGGAAAAGCATGTTGCATGCATTATTATTTCTCAATTACTTATTTGATTTTGTTCCTATTTAGTGGCCTGAGGACAGCCCACAAGAACAGGATGGCCGAGTGTAAGAAATACGTCTGCACACCGTCCCACTAGACGAGCGCCCCTATGCACTGTTTATGTCTGGAGATATAAAACATAAACAGTAACACCGAGGATGGAAGGAACCTCGAAGGAATGCGGCAGACGGGACTCACTCTCGGTTATAGTTTAGTAACGATAACACGTGTATTATTGTAAAGTCTGGATTCGGTCATTAAATGTATCATTTGTAGTAAGAATCTGTGTTTGATTTTAACATATTGTTTAGTAACTAAAGTTGAAGAGGTGTTTTGGTAAATTGGCTAAACTATGTAATATTGACGGGTAATAATTCCTAGTGTATTGAAAATGGAGGAAACCGTCGGTCTATTTTCGGTTAGTAACTTGCGTGGAATCGTTCGGAGCATTACTTGAGCACGTACGAACCATTTTCAGCGACGATGTTTACACATTTCAATACGCAATAATATGCTTCTTGGCGAAACCTTCCGTTTACTTGGTTACACTTGCGGCATCAAACTGACCCCAATAGAGTTCAGTGTATACAGCCTCCAAGAATTGATCTGGTGAAAATCACCAAAACAAGTGCCTTCTAATAATAATAATCAATATTGTAGAAGGCAATGTGTTTCCAGTTCAGAATTAGGGCGCATTTCCTCAACACACCAACAAGAATTTTTCATCAACACACAAGAAATAGGGCAGCAGCTATTTTATAATTTCCTCTGTCTTCTATTTTCCTATTACACTGGGGAAAATGCTTTACAAGGTTTCCGTTATTTCTGTTTTAGTTACATTAATAATTTAACTGACATATTTTGGCGTTCGTAGAACACGTGCAATGGCTATTGAGCTCGTATGTGACAAAAATGCTTTGAAAAGAACGGTAAATTAGTTCAGGTCGCTAACTTTGGCACCGAATGGGAGCTGTATACTGGTGAGAGTGAAAAGGCAGAGCTCGGTTCGTATAATTACAGTTGAAATTAACCCAGCTGAAAGTTTTACTGTTTGGAGCGGACACAAAACAATTCAGGTTGTTTCAATATGCTTTACTTCGTTCATTTCCACACTTTGATGTGTTCAACATTTAATATTAGATAGGGAATGTTTGAAATCAATGCACAAGCATGCATTTTATTTTTGTTATAAAGGTATTTTGGCTACGCTCGTCATTGGCCTTTAGAAATGTCATATCACATATTTCCATATAATATGTAATGTTGGTTCGTATTTTGCCACATTACAATGGATAATATAAATTGCTGTTGTGTGAGATTTCCAATCTCTACACACTTGTATTTCATTTGAGGCATAGAATCATCATCAGAACATATTTTTATTGGTCTGTATGCACGTTATTAAGAAATCTAATCCTGCTGTATTGACAAATTCTTGCACTGTTCGTTTCTCAATATGGCACGTGCCTAACATACTTGTCGTAACACGTTTTTTTTTCGCGAATTCTCGTCACTCGCCACCAAATTAAAGTGGAAAGATGGGAAACAGATGACAGCGAGTAGGCACGCAGTCTACCAGATGGTAGCTTAGAAAAAAATGCCTGGAAAATACATAGGTGGTAAACTTTGCATCCGGTCCGGCGTCCAACTTCCTCCTGGAGTTTATTTGAATACCGGGAGTTATTGAACCGAGCCATGTGCCGGTGTCATAATGTTTAATCTAGTGACATGAGCTTGTCACGTGCCGCAAACCTCAATCCCAGTTGTATGATCGTAAATATCAAGGAAGAAGAAGGATGTAAATCGGAATGAGAAAGAGAAAGATAGAAGGAACGATGGTAAAAAAAACGGCGGTTCTATTTTAGAACGAACGGTGGAGGAGTGTTTAGTTACAGGATAGGGAGGGTCGAGAACGTGATTTTTATGCGAATTATTATGACTCTGGGGTAACAGGGAGATCTGATTCTTTGCAGATGTTATCGATCCTACCTGGTTTACCCTACAGCGGCCACACTAGGCTATTTTACCAGCGTGCTACTTGCTACTAGCTACTAGCTCCATCCCACATAACCATTTAGAGCACAAAGTCCGTAAACAGTCCAACACGGTGGGTGAGCACCTTTCTCACCTTGCAAGCGGGGTGACACTTTGCAAACAGACCGAGACCTTACAGCGTCTGCACGCTGTGCTGGCATGACGTGCAAACACAGTGCTGGCACTATGCAAATGCGCTCGTCGAACGTACATAACACGGGACACAGTACCACCTATGTCAACTATAATTCAAACATTTCGAACGCACGCGACCGCAAATTATAAATAAACCGTGCAACAGACGTAAAAATTCAAACGTATCGACTGGCCTGGTGAACGCCTTGCATTGCAGCCTGTACATACATAATTATGTCATAATCTAAAATTAAATTCATGTATCGACATCACTCAATTGTGAATCATGTGTGAATCACTTCGAAACATGTGTGTAGAGTGTGCAAATACCTACCTCACGCGTGCAAACACGCGTGAGGAGCACAAAGTCCGTAAACAGTCCAACACGGTGGGTGAGCACCTTGCTCACCTTGCAAGCGAGGTGACACTTTGCAAATAGACCGAGACCTTACAGCGTCTGCATACTGTGCTGGCATGACGTGCAAACACAGTGCTGGCACTATGCAAATTACACGGTTGTGTTTACGCTATGTTTTCTTCGTGCCAACACATTGTGCATCGTGCATGCTAAAAATTGTTATGTGGGGTGGGAATACCTACTATATATATCATATTTGCCCATTGTAGACACAGTACATTTGCACAGTAAGCCTATAACAAAGGACGACAGCACCAGGCCTCATCGATTTACGTAGAAACGGATAGTAACGGAAATAACATCATCTGTTACCCAGATTCAGATTTTCAACGACTCACGTACCCCTACGTACATACCAAAACTTGGTAAAGATCGAAACAAAAAGTTATTAAGTGACAATAATTGTAACAACTTTTGTCCTTATCAGTCTAATTTTTTCCTTTCAAAATATGTATTTCAGCCAATATCAGCTGATATGTGAGATTCTATAAAGATATATATTCGACTTTTGCTTTGTGCCATATTCGCCCCCCCCCCTCGCCGTAGTTACCACGTTTACCAAATATGAGAGCAATATGTCAGCACGTAAAGTCCGCAAACAAACGTAAACAGTCAAAGACGGTGGGTGGGCACCTTGCTCACCTCGCAAACGGGGTGACATCTCACAGACAGACTAAGTCCTCACAGCGTCTGCACGCTGTGCTGGCATGACGTGCAAACACAGTGCGGGCACTATGCAAATTACACGGTTGTGTTTACGCTATGTTTTCTTCGTGCCAACACATTCAGCCAACATATCGTGTTCGACACGTACGTGCTAAAAATTGTTATGTGGGATAATGTGAGCTGGTATGTAAAATTACGAAGAAGTTCAGGTATTTGCGGGCGGATGTTTTTGTTTGCGCAAAGGCGTTCATTATCCTGGGACACCAGACCTTTCCCACTTTTTAGTGAAATTTACGTCGATCCTTTGAAGAAATCGTTTAACAATATTATTACACCCGTCTGGTTCAGATCAAAGCCTGCCGGTATAGCTCCCTAACCCCTACCCTCTTTCACCTCAACCCGCCGCCTCAAATTTGTGATCCACCTATACGGGAAGTCACAGCAAAAAAAAGGGACAGAAAATATCTGTAGCTTCGACTAGAAAACCTAGCTTTTACTATATTTGACAGGAAGGAGAGCGTCGTCGTCAAGACGCGTCGCGACGCTAACTCAACCGATATCCGGCGTCGCGGATAACAAATGGGTAACACGCGTCGTTATTAGAGTCTAGTGCGTTTCCGTTAAAAATCCTAACGCCTAGGTATTTAATTAGGCGGCTCGTTTAATTTATTCAAGTGTTTTGTGCGGGCGCGCGTTTAAATATAGCCTGCTGGCGATCAATGTACGCCACTGATTCCCCAATATCTCTGTGTGTGTGTGTACTTATGCATGTATGTGCTGCCCAAACTTAAAGAGAGCTTTAATTCAAAATATGAAATATCAGACATAAAACAGCGAGTACGTGCATTTTTTTTATATTTTATTGGCATTTTATTGAGTCAGGCTTCGCAATTTAGTCTTTCATACAGCTACATATTTTTATCCTTTCGGTTAACACTATACACATTCCCACATAACAATTTTTAGCATGCACGTGTCGAACATGATATGTTTGCACAATGTGTTGGCACGCAGAAAACATAGCGTAAACACAACCGTGTAATTTGCATAGTGCCAGCACTGTGTTTGCACGTCATGCCAGCACAGCGTGCAGACGCTGTGAGGACTCGGTCTGTTTGCAAAGTGTCACCCCGTTTGAAAGGTGAGCAAGGTGTCCACCCACCGTGTTGGACTGTTTACGTTTGTTTACGGACTCTACGCTCTTCACGCGTGCAAGCACGCGTGAGAAGCTCAACGTGATGACATATTGCTCTCATATGCGGACGCACTGCGCCAGCAAGGCGCCAACACGCGTGCAAAATTTAGCACGACGTGTTTGCACCATGCTGGGAACGTGTCTCTAAATTGTTATGTGGGTTGTTTTTGAGACATTAGGATATTAATAAATATCGTTTCTTTATTTCAAGCAGCTATAAAAAGTTTATAAGCTATAAAATGTTTCTTTCACCCTACCGTTTCTATTTTTGGTCGGGTGTGAGCCATGAGCACCGTCTGGTGGCGATTTTTTATTTATCTTGAAAATTATGATGAGTCTTAGGTATGAAAGGACTGTCAAAATACGCGGGTTTCTGTCTGGCAGGAGGTTTAATCGGAATTTTTAAGCTCTCACCGAGTGATATATTAGTCCGGTAACAGTTCTTCGTTCTGACAAATGCTGGCTATTTAAAGCCCTACCGGGCGCGCGAACTGTGGAGAAGTACATTTGTCATTATTAACCCGCGTTATTTTCATGGCGGACAGCGAAAAAAAGACATTAAAACGAAATAAAGGATTGCCTGAGATTCCGGGAAGAATCCAGATCAGTAACATCGTCTTACGTTTATTTTAGATTCGTTGTTTGTACTTGATATTGTGGATTTTTTACTAACTTTTAACCGATTACAACACTTCTCTTATACAAAATAAATACATACTTACTCGTTTTTCGTGTATCCATGGTAACGTACATCACACATACAAGGCAACCTCATACTTGATAATGGCAGAAGAGTTCGTTGTTCAAATTGTTTACGAATGGTCGGATGATTATAAGAACAATATATTATGAGTGACAGTATCACCATAGTAAAGTTATCTCTGATTGCTGTCATTTTTTAACCCGATAGTACTAGGAATATATATAGCTGATAACGGCTTAATTTATAGTTAAATGAACATCACCATAACTGCCAATATACATAGAGAGAACTCTATTTTTTGATATCAAGAAAAATGTTCTTACGACTAGTTATTCTTCCGGTTTAGGAGTTTAGTATGTTTATCTTGAGTATATTTTGCTTTGACAAAGAAAATGTTATTCTTCTACATATAAAAAGAGTTAAGACGTTTGGGTGAAAAATATACATGCTTCAACGAACAAACAGTTTCTTGACCCAAAAGTATACGTACGTATCGCTTAAAACAGACGTAATTCCTTTCAAGCAGTTCCTTCATACTTAAAACAAAAAAAAACGTAATCTATAACCTTAATACGAGTTAGTACTTAGCAGTTAACATGTTAAATTATATTGTAAGTAGGACTTCGAACTTTGAAAGTGAAATCCCATAAATCAATAGATGGAACATCTGAAAATCGTTTCCAGTGCGCGCTCGTCGAACGTACATAACACGGGACACAGTGCACCACCTATGTCAACTATAATTCAAACATTTCGAACGCACGCGACCGCAAATTATAAATAAACCGTGCAACAGACGTAAAAATTCAAACGTATCGACTGGCCTGGTGAACGCCTTGCATTGCGGCCTGTACATACATAGTTATGCCATAATCTAAAATGAAATTCATGTATCGACATCACTCAATTGTGAATCATCACGTTTCGCCAGAAGAAATACTTTGAAACATGTGTGTAGAGTGTGCAAATACCTAATAAAGTTAGCTGTGTATCACATCTATAAAGGCATTTCACGCGTGCAAACACGCGTGAGGAGCACAAAGTCCGTAAACAGTCCAACACGGTGGGTGAGCACCTTGCTCACCTTGCAAGCGGGGTGACACTTCGCAAGCAGACCGAGACCTTACAGCGTCTGCACGCTGTGCTGGCAAGACGTGCAAACAAAGTGCTGGCACTATGCAAATTACACGGTTGTTTTTATGCTATGTTTTCTTCGTGCCAACACATTGTGCATCGTGCATGCTAAAAATTGTTATGTGGGATGGGAATACCTAGGTATATATATCATATTTGCCCATTGTAGACACAGTACATCTGCACAATAAGCCTATAACAAAGGACGACAGCACCAGGCCTCATCGATTTACGTAGAAACGGATAGTAACGGAAATAACATCATCTGTTGCCCAGATTCAGATTTTCAACGACTCACGTACCCCTACGTATATGCGAAAACTTGGCAAAGATCAAAACAAAAAGTTATTAAGTGACAATAATTCTAACAACTTTTGTCCTCATCAGTCCAATTTTTTCCTTTCAAAATGTGTAAAACAGTATTTCAGACAATATCAGCTGATATGTGACATTCTGTAAAGAAATATATTCGACTTTTGCTTTGTGCCATATTCACCCCCCCCCCCCCCCCCCAGTTGCCGTAGTTACCACGTTTACCAAATATGAGAGCAATATGTCAGCACGTAAAGTCCGTAGACCAACGTAAACAGTCCAACACGGTTGCCCTGCACCTTGCTCACCTTGCAAGCGGGGTGACACTTCGCAAGCAGACCGAGACCTCACAGCGTCTGCACGCTGTGCTGGCATGACGTGCAAACACAGTGCTGGCACTATGGATTTTCTGCGTGCCAACACATTGTGCATCGTGCATGCTAAAAATTGTTATGTGGGGTGGGAATACCTAGTATATATATCATATTTGCCCATTGTAGACACAGTACATCTGCACAATAAGCCTATAACAAAGGACGACAGCACCAGGCCTCATCGATTTACGTAGAAACGGATAGTAACGGAAATAACATCATCTGTTGCCCAGATTCAGATTTTCAACGACTCACGTACCCCTACGTACATGCCAAAACTTGGTAAAGATCGAAACAAAAAGTTATTAAGTGACAATAATAGTAACAACTTTTGTCCTTATCAGTCTAATTTTTTTCTTTCAAAATGTGTATTTCAGCCAATATCAGCTGATATGTGAGATTCTATAAAGAAATATATTCGACTTTTGCTTTGTGCCATATTCACCCCCCCCCCCCCCCCAGTTGCCGTAGTTACCACGTTAACCAAATCGATTGCTATGCAAAATTTAATACCACCCCCAGAATTTAAAATAAGAGTCACGAGAATCATCTACCTTCCCAGAAAAAAGCGTTTATTATTGGTTATTATTGTGGACTTCTTTTCAGATAGATGTTTTTCAATGTGCACTTTTCACCTTGAATCCGAGCCAGAAAGACGAGACCTATGCGAACGAAAACGCTCGTAGACCATAGCCAAATATTCGGCTTGTAACACAATACTGTTTAGACGGTCAAATTAACACTTTTCTAATTATAAGAGCCGGTTCTCGGAAATTCTAGAAAATGCAACGTGGTGACCAGATGTGCCCTTCAGTCCTCTCCTACCTTATCCTGGCTACCTAAGAATGGTATGCTAATACAATCCACAATGAGACTTTCATTTTAGTGAGAATGACTTTTCAGTAAATTTGTCAAGTAGCCTTTACTTTAGTTAAGGTAAGAATAGTCAAAAACTTGAAAACTGTCTTTTTTGCGTCACTTTTTCTACAAACCTTAGACATCCATTGTACCAAATTTACCAGATGTGTCGGTCTACGTACGCACGAGTAAAAAAAAAACCTAACAGCCAGTGAATCAGCTTACTGTCTCATTTGTTTATTTGATTCTATCAAAGCAGCCTGGTAGTTGAGCATTGAAAGGATGCCACACACATTTACTATAACACGGTAGCAGTTTAGGAAGCGTATTATAAACAGGAACAACGCATAAGATGCGTACGGAGCTACAACGTGTGTCACTGTGCGTCAAATTGAAGATAGAAGACGTTAATTGGTGCAACAGGAAGTTATCTGGCGACTATTAAACTCCCTGGCGGAGGTCTACTGGTTTATAGTATACAGTTCATTTGTGAATGGTTTCTGCCTTAAAGATCCTCCTCTGAAGAAGTCTATAAGTTAAAGGAGGTATAAGTAAGAGAAGGTATAAGTTAGAGGCAGAAAGCGTGACATCCTGTCCACGCGCATCTCACTTCCTGGAAAGGAAACAGAGGAAGTCTTCCAGTGCCTTATGGTGCATATTGATGCACCTTGCTTTAGATGGTGACCGCACATTTCGAGCAAATGGGATATTATTTCTTGGAATATTAATTCGGTCACGAGTGAATGAGATGTATTATAAAACAAAAAAGAATGATTCTTGTGCTGATAATAACTGATAATAACAAATAAGGTAATCTATGGATGCCACAACACTGATCGTAATTGAAATGTAATTTATTGACATTTTGTGAGGTCACATAGTAGTCCTACCTATAGACATTCCAAAGCTACGCCGTTGTTAGAATTTTTAACAGTAAGTTAATAGTTATTCAAAGAGAGATTATGTAAATTAAAAAAAAAACCATAAGCAGAGTATGTTATTTGGTGGAAAAAAGTTTAGAGGCAGAATAGGCACCCTGTTGATGAAAAAAAATTGCTTGTTCATAATTTTAACATCGCATAAATGGAAAAACCGAAAAACTTCCTCAAGAAAATTAAGATTGCTTGTCTCGTTTAAGATCGACACCACCAGTATTACATTAAATTTGTTTACTAGAAAAGCTCAAACCTTCTATTTAGTCCCTGATGCAGTCCTAACAAAAGCAAACACGCACCCACGAAAAAACAAAAGAACAAACGAAAAACAAAACACTCCTGGCACCGTTGCGTGTTTGTCTTAGGCTACTAGTTAATCGTAGGAGGCTCATACTCAGACTGTCGTCATTTGTTCTTATCCTTTTGTCCGTTCTCGACGAGAGAAATATATTTAAATACAATGATGTGAAATTGTCCGTGTACAGACAGAAAGGAAGATGGAAAATGGCGACATCAACGCACGTGACTACGATTCAAACATGCATAATTTATGTCGTGGTAGCGGCGATGTACTTGGTAATGCTTTAAGCTTTAAAGTCGGCTTAAATATTTGACAATTTTTAATTCTGTAATGAGCATAGTTTAAGGTGAAATCTAGTTTTAATGGATAGGAAATGGGTTGGAATATGAGCTGTAACAAAGTACCTGTACAGGTTAAGTGGACACTTTATCGTATATAATAGTGATGTCAAGCTAATGGGAACCATAGGCAAACTTAATTATTTAACTTTGCGATTGGAAAATTAAACTTGAGTGTAGGACCAGGTCTCCGCCAGGTTTATTGATTCCTCAAGTTATTAGATGCTATTAGTTTGAAAAATAATTGATCCTAGATCAATGACCATAACTCATTAATATATTAAGTTGTTGTTCATAATACAATATAATTTTTGTCACAAAAAGGCGACATAGCAAATGGTAGCAAGAATATTTCTTTTGGGGGGCTTAAACTAGATGGGCTTAAATAAAGTGGGCAATTTATTAATATAGATCAGAGACTAGCTCAATAAGAAGCAGTTCCACCGGGTAAGATGTTCCCATAGTTTCTAACTTTTTCAATTACCAGACCGGCAGCGCAATATTGAAAGCAATTGGCAGTACTATATAGACCTAATACCTAATGAGTTGAGTCACTAAACTGATCATAGATACAACAACAATAACAACTAGTATGCACTTACCTTTACACCGTAGACAACGTTTTCTTGGATAGGATGAATGTCTCATGGAGTGGTCATCCAAAACGATTGAATTGATTGGTCCGATAGAGTTGCCATCAGGTGTGGTGTGTACTACGACATGTGGAAAGTCATCCTTGAAGTTTGGCGATGGACAAGTGGCACTAAGTGACCGTTCCCTGGCCATCATGGTGCCAATCGAATGCCTTCTTCGATTAACGGGGTTCTGCGAAAGGTTGTAGTAAGTAGCGGTAGACTCCGTTAAGAACACTTCCTCATCCTCCTGATCGTCAACGTCGATGACTTCCGAATTTGGTAACGGGAAGTACTGTCCTTTCTGGTCGGTGCGAGTAAATTTCAAAGAATTTGCTCGTCTTGGTTCACCAGGTAGTTTGAATGTTAGATCAGGCGCTATGTCTGATAGTCTCGGTTCTCCCATGATCAGCAATTCCTGATTTGAATCAGCCGAGTTTGTGCTGATCGAACGCAGGTAACTCCTTGGTAGTCTCATTGGTGATTTATTGATTGAACTCTCGGATGAAGTCGAATGGGTGTCGATTGATGATGACATCTTCGACTTTAGGAAGTCTTCATTTCGACCAGTGGCCACGGAAAAATACGAGGGGTTATCTGCAAACATCGGCACGGTTAGAGAACAACTGAAGAACAGATTTGTGTAAAATAATTCCTTCCTCCGTTTTGTGACGCGTTTGGAATTTTAATTTTTATGGTGGGGTCAGATCGGCTCTTTAAGGAAGCTACTGATCCTTACGACAGGATGTCCTAGGCGAGCCCAGGCGCATTTTAAGTTCCTGCGCCCGAGAAGAGAAGAACACTCTGAGAATTTAATTTTTTGTGATTTAAATGATGGTGTAAACAACGACGGATTTTGTTATTTTTTCGCGTAAGGAGGGGCTGCGTATTTAGGGAGATAACGTGTGTATGTTTTATTCATCCTTTGTTTTGTATTCGAAACCAATTTCAACGGGTTGGATATGTATTGCCTTCAGGCCTCCTAAATTGTCTGCACTGCTCACGAGATTTTTATCACTTAGCTTGTTTTGACGTGATTTATTTCAGATTACGTATTGAACCTAGAATACTGGAGAGAACTATTGTGTGATATGCATATAGCGTTGGCAAGGTTTGAAGCCTTTATGAACCTCACGTACAATACTAACTTCGAGGATACGCAATGTACTCAAAGCCAGTAAATTATGTCGCATTTGTGCTTTGTACTGATCCGAACATGTTGATAGATTCTTAATATCTTCTCCAGTATTGTTCTCATTCCTGGAACAACGTTTCTTGTAACTAAAGAAACGCTTTTACCTGTAGGTACTTTACGTATTCATTAATAGCATTTTCGGCCATTTTGTTATAATTTTCTTTATTATAGCGAATTTTTAGGCTATTTTGAAAACAGCTGTTACGTTCTACAGTATACATTAGACACATGCGGTAATAAACGACCTAAATTAAAAATGAAGGGATTTAAATTTGTCTGCAGTGTTCAAGCCGACGATTTACGATGTTGGATTAACTTCTTAACAAATCTCAGAAGTACAAAAAGACACTTGGTGCCTGTAATATGATCCCGTGGAATTCGATGGGACCCATCTTTCAGCATTATCCAGCGTCACTGAAACCTTCGAGAACGCACTTCAAGAGGCGCACCCAACCTATGTTTTGTGAAACTATTAGAAGCCTTTTACGTTGCTTTGACTAAAAAAAACTGTCTCGTTATGTTTCTCATATTAATTACCAAGTTTCAGACAGGCTGACGTATAACAAACAAGTGTGTGGACAAAAAATATGTTTTTCTTGATTAGTGCATATAAAAAACGGTCACGAAATTAGTGCAAAATGAGATGGGGTTATGGCAGCAGTAAAAGAACATTTGGCAGCTTGTCAAAATGCGGGATAGTGCACTATATAATTTACTGACATGTTTATAACAGCTATAAAGAATAAGAGGATCTTTTGGTCGTTATTTTCGTTTGACATTGGTTTCCGCTCGATTTAAAAATAATTTACTAACAGATCCTTGATCCACTGAATATACTAGTGAAGAATTGTCATTAAAAATTTTGTTATTTTTTAACTATAGTTTAACTACAGGAATTTGATTAAAGAATGGAGAAATATGGTGATTTCCATGTTTATTGAAGGTGAGCATAATAATTTTATTTTTCTATTTGAAAAATGGACAAAATACTCACCGAGTGCCATTTTCTCTTCAGTTCGTCAACGGTACATTGAAATCTTGCTCATGAAGATTTAAACTACCTATACTAGATGTCGTTTGAACATTCCAAATTTTTTTGGAAGTCAAATTCCGCTTTTCCTCGTTCCACCGAAGGTTGTATCTGCAAATATATTTTCCCTGGTAAGAAAACGGAATGTAATAAAGCCAATAATACAATTATCTCTTGAGCAGAAGGAAATAACAAATTTGCGAGGCAGGGAGATTTCAAAATCATATTTCAATGCGAAATGAACTTAAACACAATTGACTAGTTGAGGAATATTTTTTTATTTACAGTCAGATGCTTGCATTGAATTTGGCTATGTTATCTGCATTTTTTGAGTTATTCTGGAGTTAAATACAGTGATATAGAGAAAAATCCTACACATAGGAAGACCAGAGCAAAGTTTGGTAACCGAAATCAACATTGTTCCTGGTCCACAATATAAAGCAATGTTGTGGGGATCGCCGTATGTGTAGGCCAAACCGTATTGTGGTTGGAACAGTGTCGACGTTCCTGTATTGCGGCCAATTTACTGTCAAATTGGCCGGTCTTCTGCTCAATCGGGCAAACCAATCGAAGTTTAACGTGGCATGATGGAGTGATTTCCGGATATTAGATTTCTAAATCAATCTTCTCGTGTCGATCCATAATCATGGCAATATAAGCAATAATTACAATCATCGCTATGTAGACTGCAACATAATTAAGCCATTCTAGAAGCCTAAACCCAAATTTTAGATAGAGAAATGTCTTATTTAGTATTGGCAGGTAACTGGATAAACACAAAGGACATTGACACGGATTCTCGGTTGAAAAATCGATTCAATTCATAAAATCCGGGCGAATTCGTGAATGAAGCCGGTGCGCTGTCTTCAGTGTGTCGTGTTCGTTTTGCGTGTGCATAATTAGAATTTGGCAAAGGTTCCGGGGAATGGATATGTCCATTAGAATGTTAGTGTCGCGGCCCTAACATATCTGCCATCTACCATCTATTTTACGAAATAGAAATAGATAATTCACTTGCTGGATATCTTTTTCAAAATAATATATTATAATGGGATCTAAATTCTGAGTGTGGCCTAGCGGTAAGACGTTAGCGTTGCACTCAGGAGGTCTCCGGTTCGAGCTCGAGGACCTGCTTCCAGGGTGAGGTTTTCTGTGGTTTTCCTCACTCCTTGGCGAATGCTGGGAGCCAAACATCTTAAGACGTTCCACAGGCGCGGGCGATAATAATAATACTCTGGCCTGCCGATGCCCCCTGTAATTGGCGAAGGCTGTTGGGGGATGTTAAGGCTTGGATTATTATTATTATTATTAAATTCAAAGCCCACGCACTGCAGTTAATTATTTTTTCGTTCATACTGACATTATACAGTTATAAAGTTTGTTTTGCGCAAGGTCAGTAGTGAGAAATCGATGTACGTAGCCACCCTCATGAATGAGCACCAATAAACTCTAACCTTACGCACGAACCTCAAGTTCATGTGCCCAATTCACCTTAAAAGGGATGAAAACCCTCTTCTATTCTCGGAAAGGCTCATCGGACCCAACATATATTTATTAGTTCCACATGTCGTACAGCATTGGTAATATGAATATTAAGTGTCTTCTTTTTCTTGTTTAAATCTGAATCTGAACAGAGTTCTTTCGTATTCGGTAAGCACGATTCATTCAAACAGTGCATTTTACATTTGGGTGGAGAAATTTTCAAAAAAAAATACAATACTTCTAGGAGACCTAGTGGGAACGTAAAAAAATGTTACACAAAGAGATATAATGTTTCTTCCTACCATAATATGTGTTACAGAACAGAATAGGGACAGTTAACTGTCGTTGGACTAGAGCCACATCTTGATAATACCTTGCCAAATGGATTCGTGTGCATTAATCACTCTATGCTGGTAAATTCTTTCCTTTTGTGTTATGTATATTATGCAATACATCTTAGGACATGAAGGCCACGGTCCAACTTTATTTGGATCTCTATTAACATACTTGACGTAATTGGCTTTATGATAATTGTTATTGTTGCTAACTACACGGAAAAATTGTCAAGTGCACTGTTACGTTTCGATATATGGCATCAACATTGATATATAATTATTATTTTGTATAATTACTGTGCATGTCGTTAGTGTTATCGTTTATACTTGTATAGTTTACAAGTATATACATGCACTTACTCATTAAAGTTATAATAAATATTACTGTAAATAAAGAATAAAAATAAAGAACTGGAACAAAATAAAGAAGGCTAGAACATAAGAGGGCTTTTGTAGGTACAAATTTGAGTATCATAAGTCACAACAAGCGTGTTATAATGACTAAAATAAATAAAATATATAAAAATTACGAGTTTCTCACATCGATGACTGAAGTAAAATACTAACCAACAAAAACTAGGTAAGGAACGTTATACAAGAAAAGGATATTTTCTTTTTTTGTGGTAGTTTTGTTGTTTAATATTCGAGTCGAAATATCGAAGGTTTATTATAGGTGATTGACTAAGGATATTTTCCCAAAACGGCACGTGTTTCTTTCGCGCACGCATCAACAAAACTTTAGCGGATTTTTCGTCCAGCTATTTTTGGCACGTTGTATATAGCAACACACACGTTCGATTTTACACCAAGATGCATTGTGCAGAATCCACAAAATAGAAGGTAAACCCCAAAGACTACTTACTTACTAAATTCAACCACGATGGTTCGCACAGAAATTATACAGAAGAAAACAGAACGGCGACCACAAACACTATTTTGAAACTCGTGAACTTTTAATTTAAAAGTGCGAGATGCGCGCGCGTGTATTGCTAAAGCTCAGTCTGAACTGCACCGACGCCGACGCGTTTCTACCGCGACAGAATTCGGTGCTTCAGTTTCAGGAACAGAAGATCGGAGTGGGAGTGCAGGCAAAAAGGATCTTGAGTGTTTTGGTCGGGAGTCTGTTATAGGTAGATCTGGGCAGACGGTTCTATGAGTTATGACAACAGCTGAAAAAATTGTCTTCTTAGAGGATGGTGGAGAATGGAGATGAAGCCAACACTGGCTGTTCTAGCGACGCTTAACGTCGCGAAGAGGTGACAGTTGCATGGAATGCCGTGTGTCCGAAATAGTATACGGGGATTTCTTGGTCTTATTTTGTCAATGTGGCTGGGCAGACGATGAGTCGGCAGCCATAATTCCAAAGTTCTGAAATGAAATAACAACAGAGAAGTACCACAACTACAAATGAGATGTTCTTTTTTTAAATAAAACATTAATAAACATTAAAAAGCTTTAATTACACATTATGTATGTAAAAATTTGAAAATCTCCAATAACTTTTGTGGTCCTAGATGGATTTCAATGACTTTTTTAACAGTTTATTAACCCACATTGTCTTTGTGTGTAAGTTTGGAACACACTGTAGGGGTTCCAAGATTGACACTTTACTAGTTTAATGAATTTATCTAAAATTTGTTGAAAGAATGAGCAAAATTCACAATTGCAAGGAAAATATATCAAAAAATATATATTTCGGTTCCATTATTGTTTCTTTCTTTCGGTGAGGGTTTGCCTCGTTATAGCTTAGAAACCGTACAAAATTTCCAAAACCAAGATACGTAATCGACTCTGTTGTTTGACCTATTGTATTTTGAGCACGTGGTTTGAGGCATTATACGGAATGGGTCACTCTATCGCTACAAAGTAGTAACCTAAGACCTAAGACCATTTCTAACATTGATTTATTTGTACACTTGTACGCCAGATGTCTAATACCTCTTCTCGCTTCACCAAATTTTATACAATGCCTCTTCACATGCAATCTTTCAAGTGTTGCATCGTAACTACACAAGGGGGCTTTATGCTATAATTTGGTGAAAGATTTTGGTGAAAAGTTTTAGCTTGTGTTAGAAAAGTTTTCGATGCAATATCATTTTTTGATTAGTAGTTCTGGAAATCTTTAAGGTCTGCAGATCTTCGAAATATTTCAAACGGTTCTGACACTCGGACGTCCACTGGTCCACGAGTCATTAGTAAATGCAGTCGTTACTTCCGACCACAGTAATTCAACGCTTAATGACGTCGTTTAGCGTTTTCATAATTCCTCAAACAAATCACAGGAGACGATCAAAAGCTTTGCTGCCTTAGACGACACTCATTAATATGCATTAAGGGCCTTTAACAGTCGCCAAATCACCGTTCTAGTTTTTTGTTTGTTTGCGGCCTTCCTTGGGGCACTAAATCGATGTACGAGGTCTACAGCGAACAGTTAGTTGATTTGCATTATCGACTGACTCCGTTCATAAATATTAAGCACTTTTCTGCAGTGTTTGCGATTTCGAAATGTTTCAATTGAGAAGCCAAAATATACAAAATCGGATAAGAGAACAAATAAATTCGATTGGGAAACTGTTCGACTAACTTCGAACATCGAAAATTTTGAAATTGCATCAGTTCTGGGCTAGTGCTTTGAAATTTAATTATTGAATACGCCGTATCCGTATTAAATTTACAAGCAAGGGCTCGCTGTCCAGCAGTCTTCGTTATGGACATCGTCATTGTTACCACTTTGCGAAACTTTTGTCCGCAAAATCGAATTATATAAGCCAGGATGGCAGCGTCGCATATTCGTCGAACAAATTGACTGACAGAATTAACCACTTTAAAGGGTCCTACGCATACTGCTAGTAGTTTAGTACAGTAGCGAGTAATTTAGTGAATTTCCGAGTACGAACATGAAAATTTAGTCGAGGTTAGTAACCACTCTACTAAATTTTTATTCACTAAAAAATGCACTCGCTACTGTCCTAGCAGTGCAGCCTAGCAGTGCAGCCATAGTGCTGCACTGCATCGTAAAAGCTTACTTGGTTTTGGTCAAGCTTTTTCGGATTTAATTTTCAGTTTCGGGCCCTAATTTTGATCTTTGCGATCGGCCATAACAAGTATACAATGAGTTATGAGCTTTCCTTTGATTTATCTTGCCTGAGTGAGAGCCTGAGTGTGGTCTAGCGGTAAGACGTTGGCGTTGCACTCAGGGGGTCTCCGGTTCGAGCCCTGGGACACCTGCTTCCAGGGTGAGGTTTTCTGTGGTTTTCCTCACTCCTTGGCGAATGCTGGGAGCCAAACATCTTAAGACGTTCCACAGGCGCGGGCGATAATAATAATACTCTGGCCTGCCGATGCCCCCTGTAATTGACGAAAGCTGTTGAGGGATGTTAAGGCTTGGATTATTATTATTATTATTATTATCTTTGATTCAAATTGGCTGAAACAATAAACTTATGCATAAATGTTGTAGAAGATCTAACTCATCGTTCAAATTTTATACTTTAAATATTGCTGCTCTATGGTTGATGCTTTAGATGAAAAAGTTGCAACAGAATAAAGTAGGTAGCGTTTTACAGCTCGGACGGTACCACGCATGTGGAAACCGTTTTCCACTCCATAGACAATAGCTACGCGAATTTTGGAACGTGGTGTCAATACATTCCGTCACCGTTATAGCACTATGTGCTAGTAACAAAGTTGCAATTCATGTGGAAGATCTGTCTGATACTAAACGGACTTTCGCAGCATAAAAATACGCACCGATGGGTTTCTTTTCATCAATGATATACGATTTATCTGCAACTTCTGACCATGAATAGAGGAGATTCTTAATACTTAAATTCCGACTAGGTACCCCGGAAGGAAAGTATTGTATTCGACTGAAAGAAGTCGGGATTTCAGCGGATATACACTGGAAAATATGTGTATATTAATTTTTTTATAATAATAATAATAATCCAAGCTTTAACATCCCCCAACAGCTTTCGCCAATTACAGGGGGCATCGGCAGGCCAGAGTATTATTATTATCGCCCGCGCCTGTGGAACGTCTTAAGATGTTTGGCTCCCAGCATTCGCCAAGGAGTGAGGAAAACCACAGAAAACCTCACCCTGGAAGCAGGTCCCCGGGCTCGAACCGAAGAACCCCTGAGTGCAACGCCAACGTCTTACTGCTAGGCCACACTGAGGCTTTATATATATATATATATATATATATAGTGTATAGGATGTCTGTAAACTCCTTTTTGGTAGATCTATCGTATTAGAAAGAAACAGCCTTATTTTTGTACACATGTACCTATATTTCGTACCTGTAGACAAAATGCTACACTAAACATAGATACATAATGATAATAATAATAATAAAATAGAATGTTCAGCAGTTATGGGTTTGTATGTCAGGCAGTACACAATATGTTTATTGAGTAGTGCCAATAGCGTAGACAGGAAACATTGATAACAATGGTTGAACTAGGAATGGAAATGTTTTGAATTTTAGTACCACCAAGGTTAGCTGAAGGATGTCGTCTTACCATAAAGAAAAGTTAATTACAAAGAGGGACATACAACATAATTTTTATAGCTCACTAACAACTTTAATAAATGTTAATTCAATTTTGAGTTATAATTTGTTGTATTTATAAAACACTGCAAGAAACACCTTCTAATAGACCAGTTCTGTGAACTATCCTGTTTATTTTTGTTCTCAGTGTAACATCAGAGAGATGATTTGGAATATACAATATAATATGCCCTGTTTCGCCCCCACTTCAATTACCTTTGCGCTGGCTGCACGACATTGTTAGATAAATTACGTACAAGCGACATATTTGGAGAAATTATTAACTGTAGGTACCGTACTAACGTATTCCTCATTTAGTAACCTAATACTAGCTCTGTGTATATGTCAAAATTTTCAATTTTAGTTATTGGGCATTCTAGAAATATGTGGTTAAGGCTTCCCACCTGTCCACATTCGCAATATGGACATTTTAGGATACATTTTAGGTTATCTGCTATCTGTTACTGTTGTTACGAATGTCCGGCAGGGGGCGTTTCGGGTTTGACGTTACTGTGGTAATAGCAGCAAAACACGGGTCGACAAAAATCGATTTTTTGGATCGAAAATTGTTTTTAAGGCCGTTTTTTTTGCTCAAAACTCTTTGCGAAGGGTATTTAGAGGGATCTTATCGTAAGACATGAGAGCGAGCGGCTTTTATAAGGTCGGCAGGAACGGATAAAAAATGTAAATTTTTGACGTTCATCGATCCGCTTGTCGGAATTTCTAGACGTCACGTGACATTTTCTCGAGGTTCGCCTTCACCCGAAGAGGTGCAAAAACGTGATTTTTTTTTCAAAATTGACGCATTTAATTTACAAAATATCGCGCAATCCACGCGGAATTGTGTCCTTTTTTCAATTCGAGCGTCAAAAGTAATATCGAAAAGCCCAATTTTGCAGCTACTCGATCGCAAATGTCGGCCAAAATGGGCGATTCCGCTGAACGCGCCCTACACTTGAAAGTTCGTAATTAGTATAGGTAGATAGACAAAGCTTGAACATTTGAAGTTCTCCTAGTTAATGAACATTGCTCGTCCATTATATGAATGTATTGCGAGGTAGAGTATTGTAGGTAGCAGAAGCTAATTAAAAACTGTTAAACATTTCTTTCTGACAAAAGAATACAAAAAAATTGTTTGTGTGTGTGAAAAAACACTCCATTCTTTCTTACAACCGGAAGTACCCAAATTTTCAGCTCAATAAGGTTTTGGGAGCTATAAACATTTATATTAGTCGCTATGGTTTTAAATTGGCCAATTTTGATAAATCATCAATGGTCACTGAAATACTTATTGTAGAAGATTTCGATGCTTTAATTTATTATTATATTGTTAAAGTTTCAGTGTAATATCGCTGTCTCTTTGGGCGTGGGCAATCACAAGTTAATAACAATCTCTTCTGGGCAGGTCTGGCAACAAGTATTTGCCAATCAGAATGCATATCATGTTAGTGACCAAAAGGAGCAAAAATTGCGAGTTAAGCTGCTCGATTTTCCGGTGGTGCGACAAGGTGGAAAACTCCGCCCTGTTGAGCTTCAATCGATGCAATGCGCATGCCTTTCTCCACCCGGAGAGAGAGAGTTTCTCCGGGCAGTTATCTCGAAACGGCGCAAATTACATTTCAACGTCGACTTTCTCCGGCACGTACCTACCGCCGATTGCAGAACGGCGCTGGCAGTCGCCAGTTCTGCCCGCACGTATCTGGAGCTCAGTTGTTGTTTACTCGCTACTAATATCAGAAATTCAATTGTTAAAGTTTCTACAAACTACTTTTTTGGTGTATCATATCACGATCTTTGTAGATATGAGTGGTGTTGATGCTATTCTCAACTTCAAGAGAGATGATACCGAAGATTACTATCGCATTCTCGGATGCGACGAAGATTCTTCGGTAGGCTTTTTGGTTTGCTTCCCGTTTGTGACGAAACCACGTTGATTTGTTGTTTTTCTTCAATACAGGTAGAACAGATTGGCACGGAGTACAAGATTAGGGCACTCTTGTTCCATCCGGATAAGAATCCTGGAAACAAGGAAGCTGAAACTCAATTTCAACGACTAACTGTAAGTACTTCTAAGACTCTTCTGTAAGTACTCCGGAAGACTTAAACACACATTACAGACGAAATAATAATATTGAAAATAATATTGAACGTTATAAGAGCAATATTTGTTGTGTTGTGACGAGAGTTGTTTGTGATTCTTGTCACAATCGACCTTGAATTTGCGTTATTACATGTGTCACGAGGAATTCCCCCACGGTGCTCGGGAACTTTTACTTTACAAACTACAACGTTACACTTTCGGTTAAATTTTATGCGGTTGATGATGCAAATGTACATTACTAACCAATATTTTATACTACAATGTTTTTCTAATGTTCAAATATTAATTATGGTTAGTTCCATGTCAAAATATCAAAAATACTACAAAACATCATCTTCTTAATGTAATTATAGCTGAATTAATCACTCCACAGACGTGTAAACCTGAATGGAAAAAATTATTACACAAATATCCTGAAATACATAGTTGGTTTCCCTGAAAGTTGAAGTTTTTCCTTCGATATCTCAGTTTTTATGAAGACGATGTTCTTTTATCACCACAATAAAACCCTTTTCCGAATTTTCCACACTCAAAGCTGTTACACCCCGTATAACTGGATAATTAATATAATTTTGATACTGTACAACTAAGATGTGAAGTCATATATTTCAGAGATTACTTAAATTGATAAACTGTAGCTGTAGAATGGTCAAGGTCGGTTTGACGCACAGGCAATGTTAATATTGCTGTGATAAATAAAAAGATATCTGACTGTTTTAATTGCTTAAGTCATATTAATTTGTAATATGAATTTATTTATTTTATTATGTTAACAAAATTGTTATTATTTTTGGATTATTATCATCGATTTTTTGTATTTTCATTTCAGGAAGCAAAGGACGTCCTTACCAATCCGGAGAAAAAGTTATTGTACGACAAGTGGCGAAATAGCGGAATTTCTATCAGTTACAAACAGTGGACAGCCATGAAGGACGCGGTCCACCAGGTAAACGCTTCTCCTTGAAATATCAAAATTTAAGCAGCATTTGCCCAATTAACAAAAAATTAAACCTGATAGTTTGAAAGTGATTTTTGGATAATTTTAGTAAGAAATCATCAATCTTTTATGATAGATTGATGAAAAAAACATGTTTTTGTTGCAATATTCGCATAAAAAACCTAAATTAAAAAGACCTTAACACATAACTCAGCAGTAAATAGTTTAATTGGTTTAAATTTGCTTAAATTTCGGTGTTACTGTAATATCATTTTAGTCTATGCATTGGAGTACTCCAAAGACCAAAGACAGGATGCTACCAGCTGCATCATCAGGTGGGTCATCAGGCCCTAGCTCTCTTGGTACCGGGGGTGTTAACCCTGCGCATAGGCGTGCATCAGAAGGGGGTGCTAACCTCCATTATGGAGGCCGCAATGTGTCGGGTTGGAGTAGCGACAATCCCAGTGATGTCGTCAACAAATTCAGAAATTATGAGATATAAACACCTCACAAGTTTTGCGATAATGGTTTCAGACCCCTAACGTTTCGAATCACCCCTACAGTTATGGACATCTTTGCCTCCGAGCATTAAAAAGGAAAACCCTCATCTTGGAATGATACTAGTTTGGCACTAGGCAAAAGATGTCCCACTTATTATTGTCCGTAACTCTACAAAACGTATTTTTTAACACACTAGTAGAAATTCAGATCAAAAAACACGTTTTGCAGAGTAAATTTAAGGTATACTTAACATAACTTATCCATATACTGTAAGAATTTGAATGCTGTGAGGTATTACTCGAGATTTATATTTATTTTGATTATAATAATGATGAATTATCGAGTTTGTTGCAGTCATTATGATTCTCTTCCATCCTTACTTCATCAAATAGTTTCAAGTACTTAATGACATTTCGCACTAACCAATTATAATAAAATTTTGGTTTGTTCGACTAAATGGTTAACACTATCTGGCAGGCAGGTAATAAAAATAATGTTGCACATACAGATTACAGGGTATTTCATTGCTGGTCATCATCACTGCTCACTGAACAATTTCATACTTGTCTAGAATAAAAATTCAATGTTAGATTATTGCAGTTCTAAGGAGTAATAACCGAATTCGTAATACAACAAATAATTGTTTCAACTGTGTTAGGATAGAGCGATATATTAATTACAACGTCTACTATACATACTCTACTATATAGGACGAAAAAAGTACATGTATTCGTTAAAATGTTCTTTACTCTTTTGTTCATTCTTTAAATATCTAACAGTAAATGCAATAGTACTAAAATTTGAAATACACAGGGTTTATGTTCCAAATTCCAAAAGAATCATCATCATCTATATGTACAATAAACAAAGTACTATACTACATCACAAATATATATGTATATACGATATTTTGACATTCAACATCGTTATTACCGGGGAACAAACGCTATAGACCGGGACAGGACATATTCTGAGTCAGTAGCTTAAATAAAAACTCGTATATCAGTGATTTGCCTTAATAAATATATCTATAACAACACCCTACATGTAATATTACCCTTAATAGATTAGTTCTGAGAAATAGACTGCTATAATGATTACCAACACAAATCTTTCTATGATCATATACCATGAAATACTGCTCAAGTCAAACTATTACAACGGACGAAGAATAAAAGGAGTTTAATTGTAATTTATGTCGAGTTTTCATAGGATACATATAGAAACAACACCCGTTACATTATATGACAGAAGCTCCTCCGTCTCTGCACAATCATCAATCATATATTCTGAATGTTGACAATAGTGTTTTATAGACCTTACAAGTAGGTATTTCATTGCTGGACATGGACCACTGCTTCAAGCATTAGCTCTAACTACTCACTGTCCGATCTCGCACTTGTTTAGAAGGAAAACTCATTATTAGATTCATTGCACTTAACATCTACACTAACTTCCTTCATTATAATTGTGAATGGTGTACCTATGGGCAATAAATAAATTGATGCAGGTTGAATAATGCAAGATAGCGAACATCAGATCATCACGTTTAAATATTACAATGACACTATGCATGTATTTATCAAGATACGTATTCATGTTAAGTAATAACGATTCTCTTGTATTCTGTCAATTCTTCAAGTACTACAGATAACACGAACTACAATACTTGAACTACAGTCTATAATCGTAGTAATCTATAACAAGATTTTCAGTTACAACTCTGCTTTTTTGAAATTTCAACTGAAACTATCAAACGCTACATCATGGTTTTAATGTTATATATGTCATTTATTTGAGTTATTTTAAACATTGTGTCATACTGGGTGTAACAAAAGTAAATAACAATCGCAACTTTCTAATTGCGATGATATTTTTTATAATGTTGCATTTAAAATTTTAGTGAGTGCATAATAACACTACTTTATAACTATTGAGGACAGTATGGTTATGTAAAATCCAGTCAAGGGAAGGGACCAAATAAAGAAATATGAACTTGTTGGTGCGCCATGGTCGGCTGAAGAAATTAAACCATTCGAACTCGCAGCATGTGCAGTAGGTGCATAGAGTGAATGTGTTTTTAAATAAAAGTGGTACCTTAGATGGTATAAGGAAAACTAATGGACTTTACTACTAACTAATGCAATTAATTATAAATAAAGCCAATAATATGACAATGTATTACGTGATAAAAGAACACCATAAAAACTACCACTACAATGTGACGAGGAACTTATTTTTCTAAAGTTGCAATTTAAAGAGTAACGATTATTCATTACTTTTGTTACATCCAACATATTCTGAATGTTACGTCATAGTTACGTACCTGTCTACGTAGAATTAGGTATTTTATTGCTGGACATATGGACCACTAACCAATCTTGAAAACGCAATATTATATGTACTTTACGATGTGTTACATTTAATTTGTGTAATAGAGTAAAAATGTGAGCGAAATCTTCATTAAACATCGAAAAACAACCTGGTTTGGTTTTGTCCAAGACCTAGGTCTGTAATAAACTTTTGTGCTGTAATTTATTGCATGTCCAACACAACAAATGCAGTAGAAACATAGTCCGAAATATACAGCATTTATGCTCCAATAATGAATAATCAAATACCACAGTTATTAATTTTGTTTAAGAATGGACTCTTTCATTCAGTGCGGACTGGTCTGGATAAAAGGACAAAGAATGTTGACAAGTATGTTTTTATTGACGATCGTATGATTCCAGCCGAATAGTATGAATACTAGCTCTGTGTATAAGTCAAAATTTTCGATTTTACTTATTGGGCATTCTAGAAATATGTGGTTAAGGCTTCCCACCTGTCCACATTCGCAATATGAACATTTTAGGATACATTTTAGGTTATCTGCTATCTGTTACTGTTATTACGAATGTCCGGCAGGGGGCGTTTCGGGTTTGACGTTACTGTGGTAATAGCAGCAAAACACGGGTCGACAAAAATCGATTTTTTGGATCGAAAATTGTTTTTAAGGCCGTTTTTTTGCTCAAAACTCTTTGCGAAGGGTATTTAGAGGGATCTTATCGTAAGACATGAGAGCGAGCGGCTTTTATAAGGTCGGCAGGAACGGATAAAAAATGTAAATTTTTGACGTTCATCGATCCTCTTGTCGGAATTTCTAGACGTCACAATTTCTAGACGTGACATTTTCTCGAGGTTCGCCTTCACCCGAAGAGGTGCAAAAACGTGATTTTTTTTTCAAAATTGACGCATTTAATTTACAAAATATCGCGAAGTCCACGCGGAATTGTGTCCTTATTTCAATTCGAGGGTCAAAAGTAATATCGAAAAGCCTAATTTTGCAGCTACTCGATCGCAAATGTCGGCGAAAATGGGCGATTCCCTGAACGCGCCCTACACTTGAAAGTTCGTAATTAGTATAGGTAGATTAAGCTTGTTTACATTGTTTACTGAATAGAACGGACAACTGCACTGACTCAAAGGGGCTAATGTCTTGTTAATACTAAATTCTATAATCTTCTAGAATCATATGCACCTATATAGTACATCTCTGTGTTTATCCGTCCCTTGGTGAACGTCTGTATATTCTATTATCTATAACCAACGACGTTTCTGTCTGTAATAACTCTTTTTAACCACAACTCAACAAATGCAATAGAATCAAAATTTGGAAAATACAGGTTTTATGTTCTAAAATTATCACTACTACATTTTACCACTTTGCAGTTTTAAAATTATTTTTTATGATGACAAAATATCGACTAATGACAACTGTACCATTCCAATAGCTACCGACATCAGCACTGCCAGATATTAGACATAGATCATAATTCAATGCTTTGCACATAATCGAAAATTGTGTTTCGGTGTGAATCAACTTCGTTTCGATGTTTTAAATAATATGTCAGCTTAAAATGTGGCTACCTTTGTGATATAAAGAGTAGAGTAGTACAGTACCCGCTCCCCATAATAATAAACCAAGAAATAGTTAACATCGTATACGTTGCGGAAGTGTTTACACCCAGTGATGTAACTTTAAATCTCTATTTACTTTCTCGTTGTACTTTGATTAATTAAACAATTGTTGGTTGTGAAACACTGCGTTTTGTTATATGATTGTTAGATTTCGTTAATGCGTAAACAAATTCTAAAACACATCGCTTGCGCATGAAATACATGTACATGTTGAGGGCCTGGAACAGGGTTAACTTATTGTGTAGGTCTCTTTTCAGTTTCGAATTGTACGAGTTCAAAAATTTTACAGGAAAGATTTGGTTGACATAAATTATTGTTTTTCGCCTCTTCAAATGCTTCACCCATTTCAATCAAACAGAGAAATCGAAAAAACTAATATGTGGAGAATTGCATTATTCATAATGACTGCAACAAACTGTAATCAATAAAATTTCGGAAAAATTTGGATATTGACAAAAATAACATCTTTTGTAAACTAACATCTTGTAGCGTTCACAGTAAAGGTGATGCTGGTTGTGATTTTTGTATGATTGAATAATAAATTATGCCTCACAGTTAATTTCATAAGTAATATAATATATAATAGATTTATTATAATCATTATAATAAATTCGTGTCAATGCATGTGATACAGTTATAAATATTATATGTGTGTTGTATTGCAATCTGTATTGTATAATCTTGCCTATTATTGAACACTGTATGTCAATGGTTTTTTGTCTCCTAGATTTTGTTATCTGATTTTTATTATTTATGCTTATGCTCACGAAGGTTGTTGACTTATTGTTTTGTTTATAGCGTCGATTAGGAAGTACCTATGTAAATATTATTTGTAATGTATAATTTTAATGTACCGTACTTTATTTCCGGAACCGGATACATGAATCTGACGGCGTATAGGGAATCACTAATCACCTGACGATTGATTCTAAAGTGTATAAAAGTTAGGTACATTATTAATACTAAAATATGTTAATGTTATTACTTGAGTTTTATACTTTCCGTTAGTTTGTATGATTTTAGATTGCGGAATAATGTAAAGTTATTTATTTTTATAAACTAAAGAAGAATATTTTTGGGGTTGAAAAAGAGCTATAAAAAAGAATATAATATGACGTTTATAATGTAATATTTGAGGATAAAGGGTGATCAGCTTTCGGACATATTTTCTTCATTCGTCGTCTTCTTGGTTTAAAATATCCGTTTTTGGTTAGTTTGCGAAAATAATTTTAATTTCATTGAATAGTACCTAGTAATAAATAGTGAAGGGAATAGTCAGCATATCAATTGCATGTCAAACCTTTAAAATATCTTGAATTCAATCTATGTAACGAATCCACAATGCTTTATGTCATAAACTAACCTAGATCACTCGATCTAGACCATAATCACTCATTTTAGGTAAACTGATTACACCCTCTCAAAAGTTAACATTACGTAATTGCCCACGTTATTGATCAGGGTATTGAAATTTTCCTACTAAAATTTATTTTTGATGTCCTATATGAAAAGTACCTTTATATTATCCTATATAATATATGCATAGCATATACCTATTATACTATACTACATACTATATAAATATATAATCCAATAAATGTATAAATGTTCAAAATTAAATAGTTGCAAATTAATTTAGTTGTTTTTTTTTTACTAGTGAGTGCCTACAAGCTTTTCTTGAGATAAATTTTTAAGTTAGTTAGCTACAATAGTAAAATCAAATTTAAATATTAGAAAGCTTTATTTCCAATTGTAAAATGGTAACAATTTCCTCAAAAAAATCAATGACTAATAAATACATCTCAGTTATTAAAATCGATATGTTGTTGATGCATTTCTTATCATAAGTACCTAACATATTATATAAAAACTCATATAAATTGTAAATATATACAATATAAACTCTAAAATCAATAATAGGAATCATTTAAATTATTAATACGTATTGAACATGGCGTTATTTTCACTATTAGAAACAATTAATTACGCTATAGTAGAGAGTCGATGTGATAATATAAAAAAAAACCTTTCCTAGGTGGTATCTCCTCACATTTCCAGTCTTTCTACATTACAAAAATGATAATTTTAAAGTTATACATCATGCTGTTTGTTCCGGTGGTGGTCTTGTTAAACCACATGGCCTTCTAAATTCTTGTCCGCGCTCGTGAATCCATTTATTAGAAACTGAAAAGGAAAACATTATCGTCAATAACAAGCATAGATGTTCGCAATCCAGGTGGCGCTAGTAGTTAGATGGGCGGCGACGTTGGTATTGCAACACAACCTCACTATCCTGTTTTGAATTTACTCTCTGGTGGCAGTCAGAATTAGACTAAACTTGGTGCATTTTCTATAGACAAGAAATTTTACAAAAACAAATACCCACCCCATTTTGATCCTGCCAAAACAGGACATGCAGCGTGTCTTGTGTTAACGTCACCTTCACCACTGGGATGTAAGTTAAACCAGAATGCTGCTGAGCCTTTCCTGGGCCATAAGGCGGTTTTTATGTATGGAAATACAGTAGCACCTCCTTGAGGAACATCACTCATCTATAAAAGATATATGTATTAAAACAATAACTATTTTACATCAGAAGGCATGCTTACATAAAACAGTACTGTTGCAATCCGATTTCCAGTACCCAAACTTTTGAATGCATTGGTTTCAGTTCTCTAGAGAAATTACATAAGAAATAAAGTTAGAACATCATTAGATAAAATTATAACATCATTTAAGATAAAGACATCTCTTGAGAGATTATTACGTACTCTTGCAAAGTCAAAATGTGGTTCGTAATGGCCGCCAATGCCATAATTGACGACTTGCAGCTCTTCACTAGTTGTCTGCGTTAGACCGGTCATATCTTCAACGCGCTGCACGACGTCGGCAATATGTTTGTGTTCAGTTTCCTTAAGCCAAGCTGATTTGCTGATTCTGTATTGCGCTGTCTCCAATTCGCCGGTCTGCGAGTTTTGAACTGTTGCTCTTCTAAACTGTTTTTTAGAATTAAGCAGGATTTTTATAACAAATGTTTAAGTTAATATGAAGAATTTGTCTGCCGAAACATCTGGTGACATTGTGTCACCAGTCACCATTGTGTTAACAGCATCTACGACATATGTCGTAGATGCTGTTAACATTGATAGATGATGTAATCATACAATTACTTGGTTTTTACTGTATATAGAGGTACAAAAACAAATACAAACTTACTCTAGGATGTGCCAAACGCTTGATGGTAGCAATTTCGGTATCAGTCATTACGTCGTGGAATACGACAATTCTTGGTTCAGGATATGCCTCTTCCACTTTGAATGGCGCAATACGCAAAAAAGGGTTCCCATTGTCCACGTATATACACTTCAGTTTGGATAATATTTCGTCGGGGGTTCGAATCTCCCCCCTGCAAAGTTGCTCGTATAACACTTTAGCCTATAGTTCCAAAGAGAAGACTGATGATGAAAAACGCAAAAAGAATAAATTGCATGCTTTTACCTCGTCATAAAACGGATCTGATTCCTTCTCTTCAACAATATCATCTTCTTCTTCCCCTTTCTTCTTCTCGTTGTTCAGTTTTTGCAAGGCTTCTTCATAGTATGCTTTGTTACCAAGAGCTCTAGTATGAGTTGGTAATAGTGTTAGTAGTTTATTAGTTAAGTCCAGAGCTAAGTTTACATTGCCTGAAATAAACAAATACAAGTTTACGTATTTTTTTTTGAATGGGAAACATGATAAAGAATAGCATTAACTATTACTAAAATATGAAGGTTAATTTTCTAATAAACATTTTTTTTCTTGAGGTTAAAGTACTGGTTATACGACCCATAAAGGTTTTACAATGAGCATTATATTTAGTTTATTGGTACTTTTGACCCGGATGTGAGTAATAAACGATATTTCAAATCTGTAAGGCAATATCTGACAAAATTCGTAGCTAGTTTTACATACCTTGTTTAAATGTTGAGAACGCCAAATATTCCAAAATATCACTCCTATCGACAGTTTCATTTTGTTCTCTGCCCAGTCGAGCATCAGCTTCACTCATCCACAGTTGAGTATGATAAAAATCGCCATTGTTGTAAGATTGCCTTCCCAATTCAAAACAATCAGCAGCAGACAACTCAGAACTGTACTTTACGCCGTTCAGTTCACCCCTGGCAAGGGATGAGGTATCTAGTCTGTAAGTATCTTGCAGTCTAGTTAGTGCTACCGCCGCACCATTCAGATCTTCTTCTGAAGGAAATTTCAAAAAGTCTCGATAGTTTGACAGATTGGCTATGAAGTCTACAAGAAAATTATACAAATATTACACACGTCAAAATGAGGGAACCACATTTTCAGTTTCCGTGACTGCTGAATAGCGTTTTGTACACGAAGAAATAAACATGATTTTTGTTCATTTTGTATCTTTCAACAAAGATATACGGTGAGAAGATTGTGAGAAAGTCTGACATTTCTTCAAACACATTATGGACATACCATTGCCAACGTTGGTGCTCATTAGTGATTCCACTTGCTTCCAATCTGTGCTTAATCGTTTTACAAGAAGATATGCGTTGATAGGATTTGCAACATACATTTGTATGTCCTCCGCGGCTTTGTCATGTTGATCCTGGTAAGCCTGTGCGTACCTAAATAATAACATAATTTGTTAAAATGACTTTCTTTCTTAATTTGTTACTTAATTGTCAATTTTATTCAATATTTAATATTTTAGTCGCGTACCAAAATGCTTTTTGTATTTGGGTATAGGTACTTACCGTCGAAGAAGCGCTAATTTCTGCTCCTGTGCCTGAATATACTGCTCAAGTGTGTTTATCAAGACAGATTCGGTCTGCAAGAGTTCTTCTAAATCCGCTAAAGCTGTGTACAGTTCACAGTTGATGTTTGATATCACAAAAGTTAATAAAAATGCAGTTGATACGATCTTCATTTTGGTATATCTGAAAAAAAAGTAAAACATAATTTTGATCGCAAGAAATCGCCTACCTAACAATTGGACACATATTGATCTCCAATAATTTTTGTAATCTTCAATTATGCTTAAATATGCGAAGTTTAAACTAAAACAATATATATTTTTCGACAATTCTTTAATTGTACCAAAGGTTTCAAATGCTGATTACAAAAAAATCAATCACAAAACATCAGTTCAGTTTCAGTTTTAGGTAGGCGGTTTTTTGCGTTAGTATACTTATGAATCTTTTAAGGAGGTAGGTATGTTTATAGGTTACGTAATCTAAACAGAGTAGGAACTGTTGCGATTTCTATATACACACACTACATTCAATAGATGCAATCATGACATCAACTAATTGTCCGACAATGTGCAGATGTGTACACTTCTAACGAAAATCCTTGACATAACGACTTTTGTGCAACTAGCAATATTTGAACTCCAGGATTCTTTTTTGACCCCAATATTATGTGAAAATTGTATTTTTTAACAAATATCCCAAATAATATCCTGTAGGTACCAAAGCGTGTAATTATTCGCACTGTATTTAGAACAAATCAGATTGATTCTCATCTTTGCTGTCAACCAAACAAGGATTTTGCAAATGTACAACTTTGGTTATCGGCACAATCTACTGCCGAACAATGCGGAATACAATGACACGGCGCGTGCAATCCACTATATACAGGAATAAATCAACGATGATTCTGTTTGTAACTGTATCTATATCGTTGTGTTGATGATTTGCATGAAACAGTTACGCGTTGGTACATGTATGCATATTGTACCCATGACAATGGCGTAAAACAAAAACTCATTTTAGTTTAGGTCTATAGCTCCGTAATGCGATCTGAACATCAGATACTGGGAGGAAAGCTTGTTTGAACATGCTGTATATGTTTTGAACTTGTCTATCTACCTATACTAATTACGAACTTTCAAGTGTAGGGCGCGTTCAGCGGAATCGCCCATTTTCGCCGACATTTGCGATCGAGTAGCTGCAAAATTGGGCTTTTCGATATTACTTTTGACGCTCGAATTGAAATAAGGACACAATTCCGCGTGGACTGCGCGATATTTTGTAAATTAAATGCGTCAATTTTGAAAAAAAATCACGTTTTTGCACCTCTTCGGGTGAAGGCGAACCTCGAGAAAATGTCACGTGACGTCTAGAAATTCCGACAAGCGGATCGATGAACGTCAAAAATTTACATTTTTATCCGTTCCTGCCGACCTTATAAAAGCCGCTCGCTCTCATGTCTTACGATAAGATCCCTCTAAATACCCTTCGCAAAGAGTTTTGAGCAAAAAAACGGCCTTAAAAACAATTTTCGATCCAAAAAATCGATTTTTGTCGACCCGTGTTTTGCTGCTATTACCACAGTAACGTCAAACCCGAAACGCCCCCTGCCGGACATTCGTAACAACAGTAACAGATAGCAGATAACCTAAAATGTGTCCTAAAATGTCCGTATTGAGAATGTGGACAGGTGGGAAGCCTTAACGACATATTTCTAGAATGCCCAATAACTAAAGTCGAAAATTTTGACATATACACAGAGCTAGTTTCCTTACTATAATATAAAAATAAAAATCCTAAAAGGACTCATGTAATGTCATGGAGACATTTATGCATTTTGAAATAAAATAAGAAGAAAACGGAGTGCAAGCGAAATCTAAAAATAAACTTTACGGGGTCTTCAACCTACCACAGGACCAAAAGTCCTTCCACGATATGAAGGTGAGAGGAATCTGCAGTTAAAGCAAATTAAGGCAATGTATTATTTGCGGTACACAGAAAAAAAGTCTTCACTTTGAAATCTGGGTAGTGTGTTCAAATTTTTGTGGAAACTATATTGTTATGTCGTTTCTTCACGCAACATGGTATGTGGTACAACATATTTAGGTAATGTATATTTTATAGAAATAGATGGTTTTAAAATAAAATGCACTGAGATAACTCATAGATGTGTTAATGACCTCTTGCTCAGTACTGTCTATATTACTCAATCAGTTCGTGTGGCATCACTTAACCATGTGAGAAAATGGTCAAAGTAGCATCTGCATCATTAATTATATCGTACAGAATCAGACGCACGCGTTTGAACAATTTCTAACCTATTTGCTGCGTGCACGCGGTAATTGTTTATTCCATGGGGCAATTTTGCGTTTCTGTTATCTTCAGCGGTTAAGAAACCATTTTCGGGAATGCATCATAAGCGCACTTCGTGGAATTTCTTTAGCAAACTGGCCGTGATTTTTTTATTTGCCAGACATGCAAGTTTACCATATACATACATAGTGTCATCATCATAATAGAGGAGAATCTATTGTTTCTCAAACAGCTTTAATCTCTTGCGGAATATTTCCATATATTGTATAACAGAAAAAAAATACGGCGTGCATTATTTCTAAAATTCTATTTTTAATTATCTAATGTTATCATGGTTATTAGTTTTAATGTTTATGCATATTATCTCAAGCTGTGAAGCAATTTCAGATAGCAGAACGATCTAGAAGTTCTTTTTACATCAGTAACTGTGCCAACATATTTGCAGAAGTGTTGAAGCAACACTAAATAATTGACTTTCCCTCTTATTAACCTTTTATGAAGAAGCATGAACAATTCAACTAGGTATCGTCAGGTTTAGTCAACAAGTTTGCAAAAAGAGAGTAAGAATTGGACCACGATTGCAACAAGTGGTCTAACACCATTTTTTTGTTTTTTTTTTTAATTTTGTATTTTTGTGACAGCTTTTTATAACATTTTATTAAAAAAAAAAACAAAAAAATCTTTATAGAACATTATTAGACAGGGTGGTCCAAAAATAGTTCCGTGGAAGAGGCATATATATATTTATTCTAAATATAATCGTAATAAAAATCATTGTGGTGTGAACTAGTAATAAAGCATCGGAGAACTCCGCTCTATGTTTATCTAACGAGGATATGATCACATTAAAGCAAATGCAATCGTTAACGCTGCAATGCCGCGTATATCGCAAGCTTCCAATTCGACTACAAACGGAAAATAAAATAAAAATACGGTAAGATACAGAGAAGACATTCTAGAAAGCTCGGATGTTTACAAACAAACTCAAGCTGGTTTCTACTCACGTCAGTTTACAAAGCTGTCTCCCATGTAAGAACGAACGGTCACGTATACCAACCAACCAACGTACACGAGCCGGTCGATGCGACTGTTCAAGTAAAAAACATTCGGTCACAGCATCCCAACCACATGGTTTACTGTTGCAGTTTATGCACGAAGAAGTCAGAAGCAATGGTCGAGGAGATCCCCAGTGACAAATAGCTACATCAAAGTGATCGATAAAGTAATTTTCTGGGAAGCGCCATCTATTGCCGACTGGACCAACGAACAGTGAAATTCTAAATTATGCAGAAACCTGTATTGCGTGTGTGGTGATCTACTACTAATCCGATCGGTAAAGTAGAACTCTTCTTGGTGAATTCTGTTGAGTGGATAAGCAAGTAATCTGTACGGTAAGATAGATATTTGAATTGCACGTTTTGTTTTGATAAATTCTTATAAATATATGTTAAAAACGTTACCTATATAGCCTCAACTGTTTGAATTGGTCATCTTTCATTTTAATAATTAAGTTTAGTATCCAAGAGGGCAAAAACCGGAAATAGGTCATTCTGGTCTTGAAGTACAAATATAACACGTACGAAGTGTTGAAATCACATTGCAATAGATCAGCTAGAGAGAGAGAACCATGAATACATGGTATCAGGATTCTAGTAAACCTAACGTGTAACATAACTTTGATTTGCAATGAAATGAAAATAGGATTCCATACTCCTAACACCCTTTCAAATCAACGGGACAATGTAATAGAATTGAATTCGCCTGTCTGTGCAATCTACCGTGCATTTAGTCCACATTGAATCGAGGAATAAAAAAAAGGCCTCTCTGGTGATTGCCATCCCAGTGAAATTTCGGGGTAACTGTCGCATGTCGCGTTACCTATAAACGTAGTGCATTGCAGAATACGAAACATAATGAAAATGTGTCGAATTTTATGTGTTTTTATTTGCACTGAATTTATTTCTATTTAGTTCAAGTCTCCTTTGTAAATAATGAATGGCTTAACTTACTGTTGCATCAGTCGATTCGATTACTAAGTGAATTTAATTGCATTCCGAGATTTAACTGACCTTAATTTAATTGCAAAACCGGCTTTGGAGGATAACTCTTGCACAGAATTAACTAAATAACATCTTAATTCGTACTGAATGTGAAATATTTAAAATTACGTCTTCAAAGACCAATTAAGTTAACGTTGAAACGAAATTGTATTGGGAGTTAGGGGTTATTATTCTGCAAAGGTAGGTGACGCTGTGGAGCGAATTTACATCGAAAATGGACAACAATAAAAGTTTGAGAAGGCGTGTTAACTACCACCATATGAACACATACTGTAGAGACTTTCTTAATTGCAAAAAATGTGTATTTATCAAGAGTATGCATGCACCAGTATGCACCATTTACCACTCAAGTTTATAAGCAATCAGTTAAACAATTCCACGAAGCCATTTCTCTAATGAAATCTTTGTAATGCTAATAATTCAATAATTTATTATACTCGGTAACAATTTGCAGCAAAACAACCCAATTTGTAGAAGACAACCAAATGTCTTCAAAAGAGGGTCTAACTAATGTTTATTTTTTCCACGTAACCGAAATCAAACCATGATTTATAATTTTCACACGAGTGTATTTTTTTTCTAACTTGAATCGATCCAGTGTCTGTATTGGACAGCCAAGTATGATAAATTAATAACTTATCTACTGATTATATCTCTCTAGTCAGTGATGTATTGATTTTATAATCAAATGCATTCTTAATTTGTTATTTTCCAAAGATTGCTATCGACAGCTAATAGAGATATTTTAGTAAGTTTAGAGATTTTATGTATGTAAAAACCAATAAGCTTTTAAAATCACCAATGTCTTTTATTATCCAGTGGTATAAGTTGTCCAAAATTCTATACACGTATACAACCATGGATGTAGATTGGTTCGGATAACAATTCGTCCACAATAAAAGCGGTTAACAGAGTGATCTGTCAATGGTGTGCTGCACTGAAACACGTGACCAGAATAATGTTTTCCTTTAGCTTTACCACTGGCATTAAAGGGGACTGCACAGACAGATCTTAGTGAAAACTTTAGTTTTAAGTTTGAGTAACACTTTCCTTCAGTTTTTAACCTGAAGTCTACTATTTTAATCGTCAATTCAAGTAAAAATAAGTCGAACTGAGCTTTCAAGTGTTGTTCAACCTTGTTCTTCAAGCACCCAAGATGCTATAAATATTCATTATCCATCACATTTCAGACGACCCTGTATATAAGCAAGCACGTTTAGCAAAGAGGTTGAATTAGCTGTAAGTATGCCGTAACAACACTGTGGTACATGCGAAATGAACATAACTAACAACCGAGAGAGCATTTTACCATTTGTTCCAATGGATTTATTCGATACACGTTTTTCAGTGGCGAATGGCACGTGCCATACATATAGAACAATCCCTAAAAAAAGAGGATCAAATTAATTCTTTGTTATGCAATGGAATACTAGCCTAGAAAAAAAGGAATACATTTATTCATGTTCATCAACTTTTACCCACATAACAATTTAGAGACACGTTCCCAGCATGGTGCTAACACGTCGTGCTAAATTTTGCACGCATGTTGGTGCCTTGCTGACGCAGTGAGTCCGCATATGAGAGCAATATGTCAACACGTTGTGCTTGACACGCGTGAGGAGCGTAAAGTTCGTAAACAAACGTAAACAGTCCTACACGGTGGGTGGGCACCTTGCTCACCTCGCAAACGGGGTGACACCTCGCGAACAGAGTCCTCACAGCGTCTGCACGCTGTGCTGGCATGACGTGCAAACACAGTGCGGGCACTATGCAAATAACACGGTTGTGTTTACGCTATGTTTTCTTCGTGCCAACACATTGTGCAAACATATCGTGATTATATACAGAATAAATTGATGGGATCTATCCTAACAGTTATGATTGAACTATTGACCTACTATAAGCATAAACGAGCAAATCCTGTTATCGCAAAATTGAGTCTTTTGTTTTGGCGATCGACAAGTTTGTGTTATCACTTATCAACTGACCGTTTTTAACAAAACGTACGAAGAAGTACACACTTTTCATGGCTAAACTCGACCAGTCGGTCATTATGTCAGAATCGCCAGCTGGTAGTCAGTGGTAGGTAGGTAGGTATAGCTGGTCATCCGGCAAAACAAGAGGAGTGGAATCCGGTCCAACCGTATAGTGCGACTACTGAGTGGCAAGGCAGTTGTGACTGAATTGTGACAGTAAAATGTTCTCTTATCTAAAAATGCAGAAATCTTTAGATCGAGATTATCACCGATGATTTGAAATCTAGGAGAAAAGCTGGTTATAAATATGAGAGAAACATTTCCGAATAGTTTAAACTGTGTTGTAGTGTGATCGGTTTAAAAAGTGCTAATTGGGTAAGTAATATTCGTATGAATACAAGTTTGTCACACATAAGTTTAGTCCAGTTTTAAAATTATGCGAATTAAATTAAGAAGTTCTAAGTTTCGAAAACGTTTCGTTAATATTACAATTTATTTATAATATTATAATCTGTTATTGTTGAAACAGTTATATACTAGACTACTGGATAAATAAAATTGTTTACAAACATTCTGAGAAGATATTAATGCATTTATTTGTTTCTGTCGCAGTATATTTCCTTCTTGCGCTTCATGACATTCAGCTTTGATGACACAACCTTTTCAAATAATAAAATGTCATAGTTCATTGCTTTTTAAGTAAAAAAAGGTACGTAGTTTCATTATTTAATAGTATTTTATTAACTAAAAAGTGAATAAACTTAATTACTTTTGTATTTTGATCCATGGGTTTATGACATGATCAATGGATTTTAAATTTTGACTTATAAATTTGTCCCATTGGATTTACAAAAGACCTTTTGAAGCTGCATATAGATAGTATAGTATTTACAAACGCCAACTTATTGTACAGAACAGAAAATGTTTAAAACTTCATAAGTAATATTGAGTAATAAAAAGCGTTTCCAACTTTGGACTTGAGCCATTTTATTCTAATTTATTCCACTAATACTTAAACTTGGTAATTACAAAAGTTATCAAGAACTAAAATTTGCGAAATAATTGGAAATTACAGACACCAGTGTATGTTTGACAATTAAAAAACAAAAACTAACGTTATAAAATTTATAAGCTTTTTAACCACTTTTCTGTGAAATAAGTCTTTTAAAATTCGATTTGAGCTATTTATCAGTAATTTTTTAAAGTTTATCAGACTGTATCTTATTGACAATGGCATTAGCCAATCTGAAAGCGCCTGACACGTCATTAACCGTCCCATCATGGCACGTCTTTAGAAACCGATTCATATTCTTCACTTAGGCAGAAAAGAAACAAATTGAATTAAAAATAAGTTGACCTTGGTCTGTCATAATTTTAAACACTTTTATTCGATTTCAAAAACTTTTAGAAAAGACTTAACTTTAAGAAAAGACAAAAAATGGTTAAAGTTATTAAACTGTGAAAGCACAACAACAACTTGTAAACATCTAATAATAAAACAAAATTACAGTTACATAATTATTTAATTTTGTTGAATTACGGCGATCAATAACAATTATGACGTTATGACAGCACCGTAGAGCTATTGTTTATTACAGTTTGTGCATTGTGACAGTTTTTTGATTAATGGCAATTGAAAAGGCCTCTCATCATGCTCTCACTCATACTGTTGATGGATTAGTTATAGTATAGCCCATATTAGTACTCGATACCACGGTAATAGATAAATTCAAGTGACCAATCAATCTACATTTTATCACATTTTGACTGTCACTGATTTCATACTATTGTGAATCTTCCAATGCATATTATTACTCCAACCTTTCTGTTTAATTGTGTTTGAGTATAAAGACTGTGGGATTAAATAAAACAAAAGTGAATTAAATGATCTCTTTGAATCAAATAAAAACCTGCAGAGTTGTTGTCATTACTCAGAAACCTAAATTATTTGAGCGTACTGTGACTTTGAGTCACCACTTTCTTTAGCAGTTTTTATAATAATACTGTGACAGAAACTTTTATGTACATGCAGCTGTGTACAATGCAAAAAAAAACTTTTAAACAACAATTCTTTATCAGACCTGTCTTTATAATGCAGGTCAATAGCTTCACATAAATAACAATAGCAACCATATACGATTACGGGCATCAATGTGTCATTGTAAAATCGCTATTCTTTGCATATAGTTTCTCAATTTGTACTAATGAAGGTACCATTACGTGTAATTACATATATAAAAGTGGTCACTTCTATAACAAGAGTTTTAGGTGTAATATATTACGTATATATTATATCAGTGTTCGGTGAAAGTGAAGCAGGACGTGTGGATATTTGCATAAAATATGGACTGGTGATTTGAGGGCAAAGGGAAAATTGATTGGTATTCAGTAAATACAATGTATATTTATGCATAAAATTGAGAAGACTGCACAAAAATGAATTTTCTAGGCTTGTTATACACACTGTTTACAAAATTCTTGTTTATCAAAAATATTCGTATTTAATTTTTTTTAGAATAATACATTTTTGATGCATATCCCACTAAAAATTCTTCTCACTTTCGTAAGATCGATGTACTGCATGAGAGTGTTAAATGTCATAAAATTAACGGGTTTGTTTGGAGTTTTTTCATCCATTTAACTTACAAAACAGTTAGTCACTTACTCACATCCAAGTCCATTTAAAACTGTAACCAAAATTATAAATTATATTACATTATTAAAGACGCATATATTATGTAAGATATAAAACTTATATTTTTGTTTCTAGCATTCTGACGGAAAATGGGAACTTTTAAGCACTTTAGGCTTATAGCCGCTTCTATTCTACTGATCTCCTTATGCAACACAGTCCTTGCTGACTACCAAATTGGACTTGGTATTGCCGACTGTACCGGACCAGCAGCTGGTGTGAATTTCGTAAGTGTGAAAAAATATTCACGAGAAAAAAGGAACGCCTACCTAGAAAATCGACAAATTTTTATATCTTGTAACTTTAGTGGATCTTCATGATGACTTTCAGCAAATTATAAACACGCAGGTTTAAAGTCCAATTAATTGGGAACGTAATGACCTGTGGCTCATCTCGATATACTAATTTTCGAAAAAGATACAGTGTTGTAATTTAACCTTGCACATATAACTTTCACTTAAACTGTGTAAATTTCCTTGGAATTTTAAGTAAACAATTATTGGAACATAAATATGTCGAAATGAAGCAAATGACAAAACGTTGCTCATTAATTTTAATTTAAATATGACTATGCAAAAAATTGTATTAGGAAAAAATGGTCAAGTTATTAGGTAGGTGGTTTATTTGATTTTTTTAGGCACTGAATATTTTATTCTGCCTGAAAAATTTACTTAGCCATTACTTTTCAGATGGGGTACGCTCAGTTGGCCCAAAGAGGAACTGGACTTCATCTTAGACAGTTCGCGAGGGCCTACATCATTGGTGATGGCACTAACAGATTTGCGTTTGTCAGTGTTGATGTTGGTATGATCGGATATGGCATGAAAGAAGCAGTAAGTATATCACATATCACTGCCAAGTAATAAAACTGTGCCTCTGTAATAACTAACCAATCTGTCTCTCGATCTTTTGTTCAATTCGCATTTCGTCTAATATTTCAGAATTCTAGTAGTTATGTAATTAGAATTAAGAGGACAATTTGATGAATTGTTTAGTTGATTGGGCATGCATTCGTATTGCTCTTCTTCCAGTCCGGTATTTATAAATTTTGCTACGGGTTGGTAAATAGAAATCCCGCTGGGTAAAATTCGAATTTTAACGAGGCAAACAATTCCATGACAGCGTATTTCTTATAGTCGATGCTAAATAGTCCCCCGTCGACCGGGTTGTTCAGATTTTACACCCACCTCAAGAAAATCATTTAAAGGCGAAGCGACAACGAGAATTATTAGTATTGTGTGCGAGAATGGAAGAAAAGTAAACAAAATGTGGCCCTCTTTGTGATAAACTGAAATGAAATGTCAGCTGATAAATGAAGCAAGAGATTTTATGTCCTCTACAAAACGATGTATAAACAATCATGTTAACAAAAGAGATACATTATAGACATACACCAAAAGAATGAAAGTTTTAAGTAATATATGTCTCCTCCGATGGCTTACATAACTAGGCTGATAGAATTTCTGTGCAAAGTAAGATTTCTTCAATAAAAAGCTAAAAATCATATCGCCAAACTTAGCTGGGTAGCTTAAAAGGTTGGTGATCTTGTAGGTTGTTGAAAATCTATCAGCAAAATACGGCAACACATACAACATGCAGAATGTCATCATCAGTGGTACCCACACTCACGGAACTCCAGGTGGATTCATGCAACATTTCATGTTTGATATCACCGTCCTTGGACACGTCAAGCAAACATTCGACGGTTTGGTTGAAGGCATCACACAGGTAATGTACATTTACTGACACCACAATGCACCGTTTCTAAATTATACCTTTAGGCCATCACTTATGCCCATGAGAACATCACATCCGGTAGAATTTTCATCAACAGCGGCACTTTACTGGATGCCAACATCAACAGAAGTCCAGCATCTTACCTCATGAATCCACAATCCGAAAGGGACCAGTATACGTACAATGTTGATAAAGAAATGTACCAGCTTAAGTTCGTATCGAGCAGCAGTAACAATATTCTGGGATTAATCAATTGGTTCCCTGTGCACCCTGTATCTATGAACAACACTAATCTCCTCATCACCTCCGATAACGTCGGTTATGCTTCCATTCTCTTGGAAAAGTTCCTTAATAATGGAGCTTTGCCAGGACAAGGTGAAATTGTGGCCGGTTTTGCATCAGCCAATCTTGGCGATGTATCCCCAAACATTAAAGGACCAACATGTATCAACACTGGATTACCATGTGACGAAGTTTCTAGCTCCTGTGATGGCCAATCTATGTACTGTATTGCTTTCGGACCAGGCGAGGACATATACGAAAGTACCAAAATTATAGCCGAACGATTGTACAACAAAGCTAAAGTATGCCTTTAAAATAATTCGAGTAATTTTGATGTTGAGATGTTTATTTTACGTTCAATAGGAGTTGTCCGCTGGAGCTGGCAGAGAAGTGACTGGTGCTGTCAGATCTATTCATCAATTTGTCGATATGCCAACCCAGACCGTGAGCTATACCCTTGGTGATGGAACTACCAAGCAGGTAAGTCGCAGCTCTTATACCCAGTGACATATTTAAATTCATATCTTGTATTAGAAGCCAAACATCACTTAATTAATTGTAACACGGCATTTTCTTCAAATAGGGAACTGGTTGCAATGCTGCTATGGGTTACAGTTTTGCCGCTGGTACCACTGATGGACCCGGAGAGTTCGACTTCGTCCAGGGTGAAACCGGCACAGGAAATACCTTCTGGAACATGGTTCGTAATCTTCTGGCAAGACCTACTGAAGAAGATATCCAATGCCAGAGTCCAAAACCGATCTTGCTCGCCACCGGTCAAGTTAGCAACACAATTATTTTACTTAAATTCTCCTACATTAACAAATTTTCTAGATGACAAAACCGTACGAATGGCAACCAAGGATTGTGTCAACCCAGTTGGCAATGATTGGCAATGTTGCCATTGCTGCAGTGCCTGGAGAATTCACCACAATGGCCGGTAGAAGGTTGAAGAATGTTATTAGGAATGCCATGGTTGCTCAAGGATCCGGAGTTAACACTGAAGTCATTCTCGCTGGATTATCCAACCATTACACTGATTACATCACCACTTATGAAGAATATCAGCTGCAACGTTATGAAGGTGCCTCAACGGTGTATGGTCCTCACACCCACGGAATTTACCTATCCCAATACCAAAAATTGGCCACCGCTTTGATGAATGTAAGCTGTTATTAATCCAGTATACCTTACAACCAACTAAATCTATCTTGCGATCATTTTTCAGGGCGTTTCTTTGGATGCTGGTCCAACACCACCAACATTCGACCAAAGTCAATTGATTAGCTTAGTTGCTCCAGTCATTTTAGATACTCCTGATTTGGATAACGACTTTGGAACTTGTAGCAAGCAACCACCCGCTTCTGCAGCTCGCGGTTCAACTGTGACTGTTAAATTTGTATCTGGACACCCGAGAAATAACCTTATGCACGGAAAGACTTTCTTGACCGTGGAAAGGCAGAACGGCAGTAACTGGGATGTTGTTGCAACTGATGCTGTATGGGAAACGAGGTATAACAACATTATAACCGTATATTTTGTTATATACTGTTTCAATTGTGATATAAAAATACATTTTTTCCTGTACAGGTTTACTTGGACTCGTACTTACTTAGCTACAAGTGAAGTAACTATTGATTGGGACATTCCTTCAGATGCTGCCACTGGGACATACAGAATTCGCCATTTTGGACATTCAAAGGCCTTGTTTAGTGGCCCAAGCGCTTACGTAGGAGTGACAAACACATTTACCGTAGCATAATTTGTCAAGACTGTTACTGTTAATCTTGCCTTCTTTGTTAAAAATATACGCAAATTAAAACTATTTGGAAACTATCTGTTGGGTTTATTAATAGTATCACGCAGAAGAAGAATATTGTTACCATTACAAATACTATTATTATACCATAATTCATACCATGATGAACTTTATTACTAAAATATGTCGGTGTGTGTACGCTGTATGCTTTCGCGTACAAAAATAATAAAGAAATGCGAAGCGTTGACACTGTAACTTTGTAAGTGTATCATTAAAAATAATGAACCAATATTAATGTTATCTGACACCTCATTTGATCTTGTAGTAACGCAATAATAAATGGCAGTTTGGAAACCCTATCTAATACATTTACTAATTACCTAAATAAGGGCAGTATTTCGAGACCAATGTCATAAGATCTTTTAGATAAAATGTCTCATAGAGTCGATGAGAAAACTTACTTTAAAATTACGACTTAACAGCAAATCAAAAATAGCAAAATTTAAATGATTCTTGCTAAAATGTTCATTTAGTTGAAGTGATTGGTAGGTCCCAATTGCCAAGATTCTCGCAGAGGTTGCAAAGTTTATTTTACTTTTAAAATATTCAAACTTCTTGATGAATATTTAATTCAAAACATTAAAAGTCAGTAGAAGTTTGCTTGCAAGTATTCAGAACTCTTTCGCGTAGCCTTTAACTTTATAATTGACAATAAATTCCAATTAAGTGCGTACCGTGTAATTATATAAAATGAAAATATATTGGAGGTCGTCTTGGCTTTTTACTTTCCGACTAGTACCCTAGACGGAAAGTATTGCAATTGACGAAAACATCGAACAGTGTTAGTTTCATTGCGGTATCTCTTCGGACAGTGGAGTAATTAGTGTTTTTCGATACACGTAAGTTCCCATAAGAGGGGGGCTGGAAGTCAAACACAGGTTCTCGCGCAGCACGGCGGCGGTCGCTCACCTGTACTACCTCAGCCCTTCAAATTTGCGACCGGGCATTTCCAGATATCAACAGTAAAAAGAATAGGGAATCGATTGGCGTTTATTTTGTTAAAATTGAACAATGGGTCAACGAGATACAGACTCTCGAACATCCCGATTTTTACGAAATTTTTGTGACATCTCGGAAGGTATTCTTAATTATATATACCAATTTACATATTTGGGACCGGACATTTCCACTTTTGATTTGGCCAAAGAACGTTCTTTCGAACAGTGTTAGTTTCATTGCGGTATCTCTTCGGACAGTGGAGTAATTAGTGTTTTTCGATACACGTAAGTTCGCATAAGAGGAGGGCTGGAAGTCAAACACAGGTTCTCGCGCAGCACGGCGATGGTCGCTCACCTGTACTACCTCAGCCCTTCAAATTTGCGACCGGGCATTTCCAGATATCAACAGTAAAAAGAATAGGGAATCGATTGGCGTTTATTTTGTTAAAATTGAACAATGGGTCAACGAGATACAGACTCTCGAACATCCCGATTTTTACGAAATTTTTGTGACATCTCCGAAGGTATTCTTAATTACATATACTAATTTACATATTTGGGACCGGACATTTCCACTCTTGATTTGGCCAAAGAACGTTCTTTCGAACAGTGTTAGTTTTATTGCGGTATCTCTTCGGACAGTGGAGTAATTAGTGTTTTTCGATACACGTAAGTTCCCATAAGAGGGGGGCTGGAAGTCAAACACAGGCCATCGTGTAGCACGGCGACGGTCGCCCACCTGTACTACCTCATCCCTTCAAATTTGCGACCGGGCATTTCCAGATATCAATAGTAGAGACATTAGGGAATCGAATGACGTTTATTTTGTTAAAATTGAACAATGGGTCAGCGAGATACAGGCTCTCAAAAATCCCGATTTTTAGGAAATTTTTGTGATATCTCGGAAGGTATTTATTAATTGCATATACTTATTGACATATTTGAGACCGGGCATTTCCACTTTTGATTTGGCCAAAGAACGTTCTTTCGAACAGTGTTAGTTTCATTGCGGTATCTCTTCGGACAGTGGAGTAATTAGTGTTTTTCGATACACGTAAGTTCCCATAAGAGGGGGGCTGGAAGTCAAACACAGGTTCTCGCGCAGCACGGCGACGGTCGCTCACCTGTACTACCTCAGCCCTTCAAATTTGCGACCGGGCATTTCCAGATATCAACAGTAAAAAGAATAGGGAATCGATTAGCGTTTATTTTGTTAAAATTGAACAATGGGTCAACGAGATACAGACTCTCGAACATCCCGATTTTTAAGAAATTTTTGTGACATCTCCGAAGGTATTCTTAATTACATATACTAATTTACATATTTGGGACCGGACATTTCCACTTTTGATTTGGTCAAAGAACGTTCTTTCGAACAGTGTTAGTTTCATTGCGGTATCTCTTCGGACAGTGGAGTAATTAGTGTTTTTCGATACACGGAAGTTCCCATAAGAGGGGGGCTGGAAGTCAAACACAGGTTCTCGCGCAGCACGGCGACGGTCGCTCACCTGTACTACCTCAGCCCTTCAAATTTGTGACCGGGCATTTCCAGATATCAACAGTAAAAAGAATAGGGAATCGATTGGCGTTTAATTTGTTAAAATTGAACAATGGGTCAACGAGATACAGACTCTCGAACATCCCGATTTTTACGAAATATTTGTGACATCTCGGAAGGTATTCATTAATTACATATACTAATTTACATATTTGAGACCGGACATTTCCACTTTTGATTTGGCCAAAGAACGTTCTTTCGAACAGTGTTAGTTTCATTGCGGTATCTCTTCGGACAGTGGAGTAATTAGTGTTTTTTGATACACGTAAGTTCCCATAAGAGGGGTGCTGGAAGTCAAACACAGGTTCTCGCGCAGCACGGCGGCGGTCGCTCACCTGTACTACCTCAGCCCTTCAAATTTGCGACCGGGTATTTCCAGATATCAACAGTAAAAAGAATAGGGAATCGATTAGCGTTTATTTTGTTAAAATTGAACAATGGGTCAGCGAGATACAGACTCTGGAACATCCCGATTTTTACGAAATTTTTGTGACATCTCGGAAGGTTTTAATTAATTACATATACTAATTTACATATTTGGGACCGGACATTTCCACTTTTGATTTGGCCAAAGAACGTTCTTTCGAACAGTGTTAGTTTCATTGCGGTATCTCTTCGGACAGTGGAGTAATTAGTGTTTTTCGATACACGGAAGTTCCCATAAGAGGGAGGCTGGAAGTCAAACACAGGTTCTCGCGCAGCACGGCGACGGTCGCTCACCTGTACTACCTCAGCCCTTCAAATTTGCGACCGGGCATTTCCAGATATCAACAGTAAAAAGAATAGGGAATCGATTGGCGTTTATTTTGTTAAAATTGAACAATGGGTCAACGAGATACAGACTCTCGAACATCCCGATTTTTACGAAATTTTTGTGACATCTCGGAAGGTTTTCTTAATTATATATACTAATTTACATATTTGGGACCGGACATTTCCACTTTTGATTTGGCCAAAGAACGTTCTTTCGAACAGTGTTAGTTTCATTGCGGTATCTCTTCGGACAGTGGAGTAATTAGTGTTTTTCGATACACGTAAGTTCCCATAAGAGGGGGGCTGGGGGCTAACTTCACATAGATAAATACATCAATTTAATATTAAAAACTGTTATTATTATTGTTATCTTATCCTTAAAATCGTATATTTTTAATACTATCGTCTCCCACGTAAGAGGTTTAATTTTAAATTATTAGTTTACATTCAGATAAAGACTAATAAAAAAGATAATTTACTGCAACAAATTGATCAATAAAAAATAAAAATATAATATCATCGATGGCATTTCTGGTCATATATTTTATCAGAATTTTTACAACAGATTATCTTTGGTACGAAAGTGACGAAAAGTAATAAATATTCTTCATTGTAGACTATGTTTTTGTAATCTACCAGAATAAGAGTATGAAAGCATTTTCTAACAAAACTTAAAAATAACCCTTTTAACATAAATCAAACGGTTATTGTCTAAAATAGCTTTTCTGTCATAGCTCTAACTAAAAATTCTCAAAAAAATATCATACCTAACCAGAAAATTTTTTTTTTCTCGTCACCCAATATTACCTGTGCCCCGAGCATTAAGCACCGTTGACCAAATGATTTTTTCGAAGATGAGTGGCCAACAAACGACATTGACCGTGATCGCGCATGTGTTGGCTGACTTGTTCCTCTGTAGCGGTCGCCGAAAGCAGCGAGCGCACCGTATCTAACCATTGGCGTCCGTGCTTTCGCGACCACATGTGCGTCGTGTACTAAGAAAATCCGCGCGCGCGAAATATTCGAAAACAGACGAAATGGATTTCGACAATTTCACGGTAAACAGTTCGGATTTCGAGGGCAACGAAACAATCGAAGACTATTTTGGACCTAAAAGGGACCCCCTGTACATAGTGATACCGATTTCAATCATCTATACGCTGATTTTCTTAACGGGCCTGATTGGTAACATCAGCACTTGTGTTGTGATCGCTAGGAATAAGTTTATGCACACAGCTACTAACTATTACTTGTTCAGTTTAGCTGTATCTGATTTGTTACTATTGGTGACTGGTTTACCTCAAGAGATGTACATAATTTGGTCAAGATATCCTTACGTATTCGGTTATACATTTTGTTTGCTGCGTGGTCTCTTCGCAGAGACATCTTCGAATGCAACCGTTTTAACAATCTCGGCGTTCACAATCGAAAGATACGTAGCAATATGTCATCCATTCCTGTCCCATACGATGGCAAAATTATCTCGTGTCATCAAATTAATCGTCGCGATTTGGATTGTCTCCGTTTGCTTTGCTATTCCTCTAGCTCTACAACTGGGCATCTATAAACATGTGATTAACAACGAAGAGATCCCGACGTGTACGGTAGTGAGAGAATTTTATCAACATTCCTTCGAGGTTTCCACGTTTATGTTCTTCTGTGCTCCGATGATCATGATAACAATCTTATACGTGTTGATCGGTATTCGATTGAAACATTCAGTTAACATTGGACGCAAGGGCTCCGAAGATTCCAAGAAATCCATTGGGAGTTCATTTGTTAATTCCAATAGAAGAGTCAGCGGCAAACATCAGGCAAGTTCGTCTTCCAAGAGGGTACCCAAAATGCTTGGTAAGCACCTTTTGATTATATTAAATTAGTTATAATGGACATCTAAGAACACTTCTTGTTTTGTCAATTAAACATTGCCTATTCTGGATAATATTATGCCAACGGAACTAATTAAATCACTAACGCTCCGACAGAGCTATTCAGAACTTTTGACAACACATATATTTATGCTAAAATATCACGAAATTTATGATAATAACCTTAGCATTTAGTGAGTAGATAGTAATTACCTGCTTAAAATTCTTCTAACCAGTTTTATCTTACATATCTTAGATTTTATTAATTAAAATCAGACATGTGTCAGATGGCTTATTATAATTGTATTGAAGATTTTATAATACATTAGGGTTAAAGTTTACCTACTTAAGTTAAATTAGTAACGTTCATCTCTCATTGATATGTCTGCATATTTTAATTTGTTCTTTTTTACGCATTGGTTGCATTAAATAAGAAGATAGCTTAAATACTTGTCAAATTAATCTATAGTTTGATAAATTAAAATATGTTAATTAAAACTAAAACTTTTTACATGTTGGTTACTGATGAGAGCATAACTGTTTTTGCACTAAAAACGTAAACGTACATTACAGTGTCAAATTTGTTTATAATATTGGATATAAAAGTAAATAGCTTTTCATTTATTGATACTGCACACGAGAGTTTACAAAAGTACAAATATAGATCGTTTTCAAATTCTTTTTCATTTCGAAAATATAATGCACAAGTTTACCAGAACAATAAACGTTTTAATTATTTATTTTTAACAAAGGCCCTCAATTTTAATTTTTAATTTTGACATTGGCACAATTGGGTTCATAGCTATAATTTTGTTTGTCGTTTGGTGTCGTCGTCTTGTGAATGCTTCAAGTTTGCGAAAACTATATGCACAACAAAACAATATAATGCCAAAGAATTTTGATATTTTGCTTATTTATGTTGTGTCAATAGTACACATTTCTCAGGCTTGTTTACATCAGTAGGGGAATTAAATAAATAAAATCAATATATTTCGCAAACTGTTTATACCTATTTTCAGCATTAGTGTAGCAAACGTTAACGTGATATAAATACCTTATGATATACCTACCTTATCGATAGGTCAACATTATTATCATTTTAGGGGTGTTATTGAGTGGGCAAAACTCCGACCTTTTCAGAGTAGTTACCCCTATGAATTACCTACAATTTGACGTCTAAAGCAAAGTTATGCAAAAATATTTACAAAAGTTATTAAACATTTTATCTGTCTGCCGTCGTATTCCTTGTTGTGCGGTAGGTCAACATTATTGTCATTTTAGGGGTGTTATTGAGTGGGCAAAACTTCGACCTTTTCAGAGTAGTTACCCCTATGAATTACCTACAATTTGACGTATAAAGCAAAGTTATGCAAGAATATTTACAAAAGTTATTAAACATTTTATCTGTCTGCCGTCGTATTCCTTGTTGTGCGGTAGGTCAACATTATTGTCATTTTAGGGGTGTTATTGAGTGGGCAAAACTCCGACCTTTTCAGAGTAGTTACCGCTATGAATTACCTACAATCTGACGTATAAAGCAAAGTTATGCAAGAATATTTACAAAAGTTATTAAACATTTTATCTGTCTGCCGTCGTATTCCTTGTTGTGCGGTAGGTCAACATTATTGTCATTTTAGGGGTGTTATTGAGTAGGCAAAACTCCGATCTTTTCAGGGTAGTTACCCCTATTAATTACCTACAGTTTGACGTACTAATCAAAGTTATGCATCAACTTTCGCAATAGTTATAAACATTTATATAACCCACTTGATAAGCCGCACACCAATTTACCGCTTTAGTTATGAAAGAGGGGATGTAACCATAAGGGTAGTGTCGTATTGATACTATTACTAGATGCAGAATTTTATGTAGATTCCGAATTTGTTATCCCCGATGTTCTACGGTATCGGCGTTATTTGCAATTCTATTTGAAGACACTATGAGCTGTTTTAGATGACGCGCTGGTAATTAAATCAATTTTTTTACTAAACCGTTCGATATTTTTTTGTGGGCAAAACTCTGGGGTATACTACTTGAATAGCTCTATCGATTGACATACGTTTCATTAAGAAATTCGAACAAAAAAAGTTATGGGGATATCTTTTATGGCTATCTTCTCTCCGGTGATATTTCTATGACATCTATCCTTTCTATGTTCTATTGAGCTGAATTATGGCCGTAATCTGAGTATTTTGAGCAATTACGTCCTGTTTTGGCAGCAGATGATTGGATGGCGGTTTGAATATGAAAATGCGTTGATAGTACATGTTAGATAAATGAACCGCCGAGTGTCATGATAATTTAATAACGTGATCAATGTGAATTACTGCACCGATACGATATTGGAGGCCCATAAATTCTATACGAACGTCTGGATTGTGTGCATATCTATTATCTACCAATAAAATATTCTACGCATCGAAATAGAATTCATTTTCGATATTTGTTCAGTAAAACAGTATCCAAGAAGTGAGAAATAATTTTTTTTTCTCTTTCTCTTCTTCTTTTTTTTTTCTCTAATAATTTTCTTAATATGTTTTCTGAATACATTGCGCGGATAAGGATGCTTTCAGGAATTCAGGCTTTCAGAATTTCAGGAAATGCTATTAATGTTTATCGTGAACTTTATAACTGAACGCGTTATTTCCTGAACTGATCTTGTTCATCCACGCGGCAAACCGAAAGATAGGAAATTTAACATAAAAACGCTTATCACGTTAAAAACGCTTATCACGTTAGGTCATTATTCGATGTGCCGACAACCGTGAGATCCTTATTCATCATTAGGTTGTCGAAATGCTACAAGATTAGCCCTCACTTTGGAGATATTTTCGGGTTTCTCACATTTTTGGGGCGTCCGTCCGGGTTGATCTCCCTTCAGTGGATACGCGGCTTTACTCTTTGAACCCACAGCAAAATTGTTTTCCGGACTGGAACTGCGCCGCAAAGTCCTTTGATTCGCAGTTACAGATTTGATTTTTACTTTCTGAATAGCAACCATAGAAGGAAAGTATTGAAAGCGATGAAAAAAAGGTATTTTGCCGGAAATACGTCTTTTGAGGTCCCATGAAGCCATTACAATGATTTCTGAAGAAGGTTTTTTCTTTTTTTTAAGCATGTATTTACTATGAAGCTTGGTAGAATCAGCCATACGTCTGTTTGGTATTCTGGTTAATCTAAGAAAATATTATAAAATTTTCTGTAACTCTATTAAAATGGTGTATTTTTTAACTCACTCTTGACAGTGTGTACTTTAAAAGTATATTTATCTGTATTGTAGTTTACTCTATTTCTGTTTATTCAGCTCAATATTATGTCCTATATTTTTACTGGTATTTTTTTTTACCTTAAATTTGCAATCGCAATCGTCAAAAGCTTTTAGTATGCATTTTTCTTGCTTATAGAACAAACATTACTCATTTATCCTGGATTGTGTAACTTTTGCATTTTTTGTATCTTTAATACATTTCTATTAAAGACAAGGTCAATATACTTGCACACATACAACGTCCAAATAACAATTTTTTGCATAGATAGGCGATTTCTTTTGGCACTGTTAATCGATGTCAAATACTTTGTTGCAATTACTTTCTTTAACCGAGGTAAATGGTTTAATATCCACCTTTCATCGGAAGAATTCTCAATTTGACGTAAAGCTTCAGGGCAACATGTCCGCCCCTATCAAATATTCGAAAATTATGTTTCCCTCCCATTGTTATGTCACAATGGTAAGGGGGTAGAATTTCTTAAGCAATTTATTTCTTAATAAACATATACGACGCCCTTTTGTCATCCGGAATCTTTATGGGGACAGGAATCGGAACTATTCCTGTTCAAAGATGGCAGGAGCCCCGTGACAGATTAACTGTCACGTCCACGTGACATTTATAAGAATATATCCAATATCTATAAGTTTATATGCGTCTAAATTTACCCATGATGTTTGTTTGGCCCTTGCTTCGTGTGACCCGTAAACAATGGAATTTTATGCAAACGAAAACAAATTAAGATTCTCCTAATGCTTTCTGCGATTCGATGCGCAATTTTCAGCAGACAGTAACTCCTTGTCGATTTTTAACTTTTGCAGAAACATGTTCCTACTTTCTATGTGAAGATGTGCCGATTTATCCAAGCGGTCTAAAAAATATCTAAGAACCATTTAATTTATTGGCTGTATATTGCTTTGTCAATGGCTTAATATACAGTATATTTTTGTAATCGACTATTCATTAATCAAACATAATTATTGAGGTAGATGTAACATTGGTAATAGTGACGGTCTTTAAAAATATGTGCTTATACCGGATATGAAATTTATTATAATTATTATGTAAAGTAGGCAAGAAACGTCTACACGTCTACCTTGGTGGTATGTTTAACGTGTTATGGTAGACAGGTTGGTGAGTAATTATAATAATACTGTTCTAGGACATACAAATTTGTGTCCGTTATTCTTCACTGTAACCACGAAGTAGACAGCAAGATAGAATCCATTTTTATTGCTGCTAGTAATGCTGCCCAAGTCAGATAAACATTGTTGACAATAGGGTTTCAAATTTTAATACTATCGAACATCCAAAAACATTCATTATATCGATTTTTTTATAATTCGACTGATGATATGACGGTGTGTTTTAAGTTAACTATAAGTTTGTTAGAGTCACAGATTTATTGGAAAATTTTATTATCTACAAAACACACAACTCCACTGAGTGTTTTAGTACGATTTTATGCGAAAGAAACGTCCAAGTCTCCTTTTAATGTCTGTGATGTAAAAATGGTATTATACTGCCGTATGCTTGGTATTTTTTTTTATTTATAAAGTACATGCTTTTTCCATAAATCTCAACGGTAGGTAGGCTTGATGTAATTTATTGTCTTTGGCTTCTAAACGCCAGAGCGCTTGCTTAATGGCGGCAATTCAAGCGTGAAAAGCAATGAGCATTCAGCCGTTACACATGAAATATAAATCAGGAAAGTACCTCTGCACACTATTGTTACAATTACCCTACATTTCCAATGAGTTATCTAATAATTGCCCTTGCCTTGCTGGTTATGTTGCTGTTAGAACGCCCATCAGACCACAAATAACCTTTTTGTAGTAAGCATTTACCTATTAATAATTTATTTTGTATACTCTTCCTGGACGTTTAGGCTAGCTTAATCTTTATTTATTTACCTATGTATTATCGACATTGTGTAAATGTTTTACTTTAGTTTTAAAATAGGAGAGAACTAGCTCTGTGTATATGTCAAAATTTTCGACTTTAGTTATTGGGCATTCTAGAAATATGTGGTTAAGGCTTCCCACCTGTCCACATTCGCAATATGGACATTTTAGGATACATTTTAGGTTATCTGCTATCTGTTACTGTTGTTACGAATGTCCGGCAGGGGGCGTTTCGGGTTTGACGTTACTGTGGTAATAGCAGCAAAGCACGGGTCGACAAAAATCGATTTTTTGGATCGAAAATTGTTTTTAAGGCCGTTTTTTTGCTCAAAACTCTTTGCGAAGGGTATTTAGAGGGATCTTATCGTAAGACATGAGAGCGAGCGGCTTTTATAAGGTCGGCAGGAACGGATAAAAAATGTAAATTTTTGACGTTCATCGATCCGCTTGTCGGAATTTCTAGACGTCACGTGACATTTTCTCGAGGTTCGCCTTCACCCGAAGAGGTGCAAAAACGTGATTTTTTTTCAAAATTGACGCATTTTATTTACAAAATATCGCGCAGTCCACGCGGAATTGTGTCCTTTTTTCAATTCGAGCGTCAAAAGTAATATCGAAAAGCCCAATTTTGCAGCTACTCGATCGCAAATGTCGGCGAAAATGGGCGATTCCGCTGAACGCGCCCTACACTTGGAAGTTCGTAATTAGTATAGGTAGACTAGCTCTGTGTATATGTCAAAATTTTCGACTTTAGTTATTGGGCATTCTAGAAATATGTGGTTAAGGCTTCCCACCTGTCCACATTCGCAATATGGACATTTTAGGATACATTTTAGGTTATCTGCTATCTGTTACTGTTGTTACGAATGTCCGGCAGGGGGCGTTTCGGGTTTGACGTTACTGTGGTAATAGCAGCAAAACACGGATCGACAAAAATCGATTTTTTGGATCGAAAATTGTTTTTAAGGCCGTTTTTTTGCTCAAAACTCTTTGCGAAGGGTATTTAGAGGGATCTTATCGTAAGACATGAGAGCGAGCGGCTTTTATAAGGTCGGCAGGAACGGATAAAAAATGTAAATTTTTGACGTTCATCGATCCGCTTGTCGGAATTTCTAGACGTCACGTGACATTTTCTCGAGGTTCGCCTTCACCCGAAGAGGTGCAAAAACGTGATTTTTTTTCAAAATTGACGCATTTTATTTACAAAATATCGCGCAGTCCACGCGGAATTGTGTCCTTTTTTCAATTCGAGCGTCAAAAGTAATATCGAAAAGCCCAATTTTGCAGCTACTCGATCGCAAATGTCGGCGAAAATGGGCGATTCCGCTGAACGCGCCCTACACTTGAAAGTTCGTAATTAGTATAGGTAGATAGATAGACAATATGATCTAATTCGTAAGCAACATTTTACAGATAACATTTTTAAATGTGTGCTTTTTAAATCCAAGGATCATCCAAAGGATAATTACTTCAATTTTCTAATTTAGTATTTTGATGTAAGAACATAAATGTAATAATTTGTACATATACGAATAATAAATGCAGTAACAATCTGCAGTTATTTTGGAATGTCATTCTTGCAGCATGATACGTTTAGTGGTAACAAAAAAACATAATTAAAATATTTATAAGCAGAAGTCGGAAATGTGGTAGCAGCAAAACAACGTTGGCCTCTAATAAATACCTGCTACAAAAAAAAAACTAGAAATAATGATCCAAACAAGTCCGCATTCGTTATTCAAAATTGCTGTATTCATCATAATTATCCTTGAGATTTTTTAATTCTCAATTAGGCAGGTAACACATCTGATGCACGGCCATATTAATAATAATAATAATACCAAAGTTCGTTTGAGTTTTATTTTATTAAGATAATTATTTATTATATAAGAAAATTATTTAGATATTCGATAAGTATAAGACAACTTGGTGTTAGGATTAGAGAAGTTGTTTTTCTCAATTGACAGGTTTAACAAAAAAAAAAAAAAACCTGGGGAATCACATTAACTGTTCAAGATGATATTCATGTTTTAAAACTTTATAAACAATAAAATATGCTTGACCAAATAAAATTTAAGTTTTGGACATTGTTTAAAAGGTGCAATCATATAGTTTTATATATAAAGATAAAGGGATGACATACTCAATGAAACGATTGTAAACAAATTGTATAGAAATTCCATTACAACCGATATATACGAGTTCCAATTATTTTGTTTTCACATCTATAGTTTTTCCTACGAATATAACTATAGGCCAATAAATTTTATTAATAAATCCTTTACTACTGTTATTATCGATCGTCTGATATAAAATTACAACTTAATAATAACGCAAATTGGATAGTATTATTTTTTACTAGTGTTAAGTGTCATGTTATACATATAGAAAGAAATAAATACACGAAAACATGTTTTCAAATCCATCATTTGCCAAGTGGCAAAGTTAAACATTTAAATAACCTATATCTGATTTTAATAACCCTTATTGACTATTTGCTAATGGCTTTTTAATTAGTGTCATTAGTATGCTTCTAAGAAGTGAATCAATTAAAATTGTAGGTGCTTATTTGGGAACTTGTCAATGACGAAGCAAAACAAACATAATTTGTTTATTTCTTCAGAAGAATTGTTATCATTGCTTATGTGATAAAGTGAATAAGGTGAAATTAGCTAACCAAGTATAATAAAATAAATTTGTCAGATACTAAAGAAATCCTTCCTAAACCCTGATTATTTAATTAACACTTACGACACGCTCTAATAAAATTTAACATCCTCTAATGTAACGAAACAGAATAAATTAACAGGATAATTAACGGAGAGACTCTTGCAACCTCGTTAGTGTTATGAAATCATCAAATTCGATCAGAAAAAAAAAACATAACAACCAAACAGATAGAGAAACATCGAAAAGAAGGACAATGAGCATGGCCTAGAAAGTTATGCGCAATGTAAAAATATTCCAGGAGTACTGTATTCAAATTGATTAGGTCAAATGTTAGAGAAGAAGAGTGAGTATTGTTTGCAAAATTTCCGTCTCTTTCCAAATATATTCACGCATCTGCCAGTGGACAAAAAAAAAGACAAAAATTGTCTTTGGATTTTGATTCTATGTAAAATGTCTTGTCACAATCAACTAGTTAAATATTTTTTTTTACTGGTAATTGTATAAGAATTGAATTTACGAAATGGGATCTCAATGACACAAATTTATCAAAACCCCAATGATGAGAAACAAATCAAAGTTTGTCGACCACTGAACACAGCAAATACACACTTTTTGCTGAAAAAGGTACTTTTAATTATGATTGTGTCGGATTTTATTCCTTCACGCTAACGTTTTAACAGGATATGACCGGGTAAGGATTGATTATGCTGAGCACGACGGGAAATAATAAAGCTTTTCTGGAAGAAGGAAAGGCGTTTTGCTATATAAGGGGGACAGCTTCTCGAAAAGAAATTGTATTTTAAATTACAATAAGGCGCTGTCTTACAAAATACTTTATCACATGGTTTATACTGAGCATAAGAGACCATAGACTCATTTATAAAAAATGAGAAGAATGACATGTTTCGTTCATTTTAACCATGTTTGTTGGTTTCCTAGAATTTGCATTTTAAACCTAGCACTTATTATTAGCATTTACTGTGAATCCAGCAATCTGAAACTATGGGTTTGATTTTGGATTAAGGTAAACCATTAAAACATTTCTTAGCGACATGAAACGCATTATGACTGTGATAGGGCACAAAGTAGCCCGTTATGCACTCCAAGTGGTAAAAGATGTCAGAGAGCCAATGTAATTTAACATTTTTTTAATTAAATCTTTAATTATAGCGATGACCTTTCATCGTCTTTGAAAGCTTTGTTGTTTCTGGAATATAGCTACTCGTTTTCAATTTTAACTTCAATGATTGTAAATTATTGTGTGTTAATTTGTTTCAAAGCTCTTTTTAATTAAATTATACATGAAATGTGTTTTCAACTTTGCTGCCGATAAATAGCAAATTTTGATAAACTTAAGTGGCCACTGACATTATATATCTTACTAACGCAAACTAATATTCTGGACTCATAGAATGGCTTAATTAGGTAATTAAATTTATATATCTCCCAAGATAATTCGAGTAATATGCATCAAAATGCCGCATTCAATTTAAAAACTCATCCACGATTATGTTACCTGAATAGACATCGTCAGCATTTGTGCAGGAGTTCATTATTTCAACAGTCAACAGTATTAAAGCACGTTCTTGGTGACTAAGCAAATGGTAAAACACTGAATAAAGGGAAAATATGTATCTACTATTCGTATAAAGTTTTTTTTATTACCTAATAATCATAATTTTATTAATTAATAATAAATACATTTTACATTTATTAAATAATTTTAAATAAATAAGAATTCGACTCACTGCTTTTGTAGCAAAATGTTTATTGTAGTCAAACAAGAACACCTGATTTTTTCTTGTAATTTTTTTTGAGAAAAAGATTCATAGTTCATAGTACGATGTATGTGAGTCCTGTGGCCGACCCTTTATATTTGTTCCCAATGGAAACTAGTAAAAGGAGTGTCTTTTGGATCGGGACAGAAACCAACCACCAGATTTACGGAGTTACAACATGCTCTTGAACACGCCTTTATTCTGACTTTTCGTTAAAACGTACGGTTTGTGAGCAATGTGTACTAGAAAGGCACGAGTACGATATTCTCTGTTGTTCGAACAAACCCTATTTAAATTTTACAACTGTGCTTTTGCTACTAAATTCTAATCGTAACGCACAACGCTACCTTTAAAGCAAAAATAATCAATAGACCAAGATGTTAATTTCAAGATAAACTTAGCAAACATTTCAAAGCCATTGGAAATTGTACCTACATACCGAAACTTGACTTGAAATGGCCTATAAATCTACAAAATTTATACTACATCTGCAGTAAGTTTATAAGAACTGACGTGCGTTGTAAAACTTCGCAACTTTTATCGCGGAATATCAAAATAGTATATTATTATAGAAGTTTTATAAGACGTCAAATTGGCGCATGAGTTGTTTGGGGCACCAGGAGCGCCAGCGACAAGTGCCCCAAATGAACGAATGCGCCAATATGTCTTATAAAACGAGTGTAATATACTATTTTTTCTACTTTGCGTCATTAATTTTATAAAAATTTAGAAGTATATTAGGTAAAATTCCAATCTAGAGTATTTATGGGTGCAACCGTTGGTAACACTGTCATCTGTCACTTAAATTCAAATATCTGTGAAAAAGTAATTATTGATAATTATTATATACCATCATATACTAGTAGTACGAAACCTAGGATGCAACACGCATGTTTAAATATGTATAAAAATATACATACTTCGCAGTTTGTGCGATTCTAAAAAATCAGTTTGTGCTTAATTTTGTGGTTATGTGTATTTTCGTTTGACATGTATTTGATATCAATGTCACCAATCTTAGAAAAAAGTTACTAAAAACGGTGTTACAATTTACTAATTGTAACACCGAAAACAGTGTTACAATGTGTGCATTGTGAATGCAAAGTAGAAAAATAGCTTTTTCTACTTTGCGTCATTAATTTTATAAAAATTTAGAAGTATATTAGGTAAAATTCCAATCTAGAGTATTTATGGGTGCAACCGTTGGTAACACTGTCATCTGTCACTTAAATTCAAATATCTGTGAAAAAGTAATTATTGATAATTATTATATACCATCATATACTAGTAGTACGAAACCTAGGATGCAACACGCATGTTTAAATATGTATAAAAATATACATACTTCGCAGTTTGTGCGATTCTAAAAAATCAGTTTGTGCTTACTTTTGTGGTTATGTGTATTTTCGTTTGACATGTATTTGATATCAATGTCACCAATCTTAGAAAAAAGTTACTAAAAACGGTGTTACAATTTACTAATTGTAACACCGAAAACAGTGTTACAATGTGTGCATTGTGAATGCAAAGTAGAAAAACTTTTATTCAGGTCTACAATGATAGAAAAATAAAAAATGCCATAAACAGACTTGACAAATTTATCTGCCACCTGTTGAAACTTATCTACTCATAAATTATTGTAAATTATGTATTAAAAGGAGAAAATTTTATACCTAATAAACGCATAGCATTAAACATAATCGAACAAGAAAACATTACGCAATTTGTGGATTCTAGTAAAAACCACAAATTGGCTGTGCGAGTACATTTAAACAAATCTACAAAATCTCACGCAATCAAATCAATATGGAAAAATTCGTATAGGTACACATTCTTGGAAATATTTAAAATCTTTTACCGCTAATTATTTAATTATGATGAATGGTCGTATTCATTAAACGACATGGTCACCGAAATATAGTAGTTGATAGACCTGTTTTCAACTCCTTAACAACTTTACATTTCTGTGGATCCTGTCAGGAGCCTGTCCACGAAACTTGTTTTCGTGCATAATGATGTGACAAGAAGTCATAGAATATATATCAGTATAACTTGTTTCTTAAAATTACGATCTAGTTATTATACAGGGTGTCAAAATACTGTGTCCTTTTTTATTTCTGATAAACCCTAAGGATTTATTTGAAATCTTCGAATTTAATAAAAAAAACATTCTTTGTTTTAAGCAAAAGTGCCATTTATTATCAAAATATCAGTGGAAAATAATGATTGGGTGTAGTTCGAAAAAATAACTGTGAAAATGAAAGTAAATTATTTAGGAAACAAATAATGTCGAAAAAATATCTCAGTACCCAGCAAATATTGGTTCTATCAGGTTTTTCCTTGAATCTGAGTTAGGAATATAAAAAGAAAAAGCAAATTTGATTAAAAAAAGGGTGAACGTAAACATTTCGAGAAAAACTGTCGACAAAAAACATGTTCAGACAAATCGATATGTCTTTGTCCCAATGTGTTGGCACGAAGAAGACATAGCGTAAACACAACCGTGTAATTTGCATAGTGCCCGCACTGTGTTTGCACGTCATGCCAGCACAGCGTGCAGACGCTGTGAGGACTCGTTCTGTCTGCGAGGTGTCATCCCGTTTGCGAGGTGAGCAAGGTGCCCCCCCACCGTGTTGGACTGTTTACGTTTGTTTACGGACTTTACGCTCCTCACGCATGCTTGCACGCGTGAGAAGCATAACGTGCTGACATGTTGCTCTCATATGAGGACTCACTGCGCCAGCAAGGCGTCAACACGCGTGAAAAATTTAGCACAACGTGTTGGCCGCATGTTTATTGTTATTCTTTTTTTATTTGAATTTTTTTCTGTACGCATCGAAAATTGTATTCTCTGACATAAGAAATTTATAGATAATAATCTATATTCAAAAATTTTTAATCCAAACATGACTATACGTTATGATTAAAATAGGTCCTAGGAGTGCTAAAAGGTAATGCTTTTTTGTATATAATTTCATATAAATGAACATATCTTTTAGCAAACAGTGTCATATAAATGGCTAATGATTTCCCTAGTGGCCCACTGTAGCGTTCCACAAAAAAGTTTTAAAACATCAGCTGACGTATTTTCTGTGAGCCGAGGGCCTATTCGCACCATTAAGAATGTTGAAAGTTTATCATCCCTTGGAAACAGAGCTGTTTTCACTGAAAAGCTTAATGGTGAATTTATCCGAAATTGCTTTCAAATGCACTCAGCAACAAGCCGAAATAAACAATTTTTTCAATGATTAGGAGCTTATGCACAATATCAAATTGTGCACTATCCATGAAATTGATATCTGCTAAAAACCATCTGCCATGTCCGCCTACCAGTTTTCAATTAAGTACATACACACACACAGTCGCACAGTCGAAGATAAAAGTATTATCGATATTTATTGTTTTATCAAATATTTGCCTGCAAAAGTAATAACTAAAAATAATGGTTTTGTGGTACTAGTATCTAAGTACTTATTGCCTTGGTATACAGAATGGCTGTGGCTTCGCGAAAATGAAATATTGTAGAAGGTTTCGACGCTTTAATGTGTCAGCGAGGTTGTCGAAAAGTTAGGAGGATCCTACCTCCAGTTTTTATCTAAATTTATTAATAGGATGCTTACTCTTCATAAATTTGACCGATGGGCAAATATTTACGTATTGTGTGAACGTAAATTTATATGACTTCGCCTATCGCCCCTTTTAAAAGCTTTTAACGATAATTACACAACTCAATCAGAATTCGTGCTTTAAAAATTACTTTGCAGCACTTTCCAAATAAAGACAATTTGTTATTTCCAGTCAATCTGAAATTATTTTTTTTAAAGCTTATAAGGACTCGTGGATTGGTTACATAACTTTTGTTAACACTTTTCAAGTAAACGTGAGTTGGAAAACAACCCCATAATTGGAATGGGCATACTAATCAGTACATACGAATACCGTATAACTATTTCAAACCTTCGTCACGTAACCAATTTCAAAACCAAATTAATTGGCAGCGTATTGGCCTTTGAATCATTTAGATATGTTATGTGAATTTACTAGGAAGTTGTAGTATTTTAGCTGTTTCTTTATTTTAATATTAAATTCTCCATTATTTTTACTGACCTGTAATATATCACTGGGTAAAGGCAAGATTGCACATTGCAAGATTGCCAAATAACATTTTTCGATAATATTAAAAGATGTTGGCAAACATATTCTGAACGTGTTTGGTGCGAACAGGTCTATTGTGCAGGACTCATGACCGACTTCGAGTAATATGTTGTTCTGTACCATTTCTTGCACATAAATTTAATATTATATTTGTCTTCGACACGTGTGTGTAGACATGCTATTACATGATTCTCCAAATTGTAGAACTAACATGTTATAGTGGTCTATACGTTTCTCTTCCAGTTGATGTAACATAATTCAATTTTGTGGAAACACTTGGAAACATGAGCCTCCATAGTAACCGTAACAGTTGTATTACTTCGATTCCAAAATACATGACATTAGCATATTTCCCGGAGCTACATATAACAGTAGTTTTGCATTCAACACAACAGTAATACTTGCAAAAAAAAGCAAAAATAACTGACTTATAGCGACTTCTTATATCGTGCCACATAATTATTGAATATTAATTACGTTAATATATCTCGTTTGGCATATAATTTTACAAAACCGAATTAATTGTAACTGAATATACATATTCTAAAAATTATAGTATGTGTTACTCTGTTAGCAATAAAAAATGTATAAATTATTCATATGAAAAACGTCCCGTCTTTTTTTCAGTGAATGTGCTGATTTTGGTGATTAAAAACAACATCTATGAGATATGAATAATATTCAAACCGTTCAAACTGGTGGCAGCGCAGTCCGTCAGGATGTCGTGTCACTCGTGTCCCTTTCCCCACAAACGGATAAATACCGAACTTAAACCACCTCACTAACTCTATTCGGGATAAACCATCAGTTGATATCTACCAGTCGCCAAAACTGATATATACAAGATTTTTACTAACCTATTACCCACCGCTTGTATGCAAACAATATTTGTGTTATTGCCCAGTACAAGATTGAGCTTTTCAATTCATATTTAATTTACAGTTTTGACAGTACTTAAGAATGCTGTGTTAAGGTCAGTTTATGTACGACGCGACGCGAACGCAACGTGACGCGAACGCCACGCGACGTGAACAGAAAACGCAAACATGAAATAACAGTGTTTATGTAACCCGAGACGCGAACGCAAGCTCAAAGTTTTTTGTGTTAAAGGGTTGGCATTTGTTGGGTTGGATTTTTGACTGCAGATCTTGAAGTAACTAACTTCATACTAACTTGGCATCCCCACCATGTTTGTTTATAGCATTACTATTGGTTGTTGTAACCAATGCTGCCACCATTGTGGCTCAGCAATTGTCAAATATGAGGTTATAATCGCGACTGTCACTTATGAGAACGCTGTAATTGGCTGAACGCGAAGATCAACACGTGATGCAAACGCGAATAGTTGAAAGATATACGTGAATTGTATGATTCAACTTTTGATGTTTTGCGTTCGCGTCGCGTTGCGTTCGCGTCGCGTCGTACATAAACTGGGCTTTAGTGATTTTATTTTGTAAAACGTCTAGTGTACCATGGAAAATATTGTAGGTTGGAAATTTGACAATTACAACACTTTTCTCACTGATGACATAATAGTATATTATTATACAAGTTTTATAAGACGTCAAATTGGCGCATGAGTTGTTTGGCTAAAGCCCCAAATGAACGAATGCGCCAATATGTCTTATAAAACGAGTGTAATATACTATTTTTTCTACTTTGCGTCATTAATTTTATAAAAATTTAGAAGTATATTAGGTAAAATTCCAATGTAGAGTATTTATGGGTGCAACCGTTGGTAACACTGTCATCTGTCACTTAAATTCAAATATCTGTGAAAAAGTAATTATTGATAATTATTATATACCATCATATACTAGTAGTACGAAACCTAGGATGCAACACGCATGTTTAAATATGTATAAAAATATACATACTTCGCAGTTTGTGCGATTCTAAGAAATCAGTTTGTGCTTACTTTTGTGGTTATGTGTATTTTCGTTTGACATGCATTTGATATCAATGTCACCAATCTTAGAAAAAAGTTACTAAAAACGGTGTTACAATTTGCTAATTGTAACACCGAAAACAGTGTTACAATGTGTGCATTGTGAATGCAAAGTAGAAAAATAGCTTTTTCTACTTTGCGTAATTAATTTTATAAAAATTTAGAAGTATATTAGGTAAAATTCCAATCTAGAGTATTTGTGGGTGCAACCGTTGGTAACACTGTCATCTGTCACTTAAATTCAAATATCTGTGAAAAAGTAATTATTGATAATTATTATATACCATCATATACTACTAGTACGAAACCTAGGATGCAACACGCATGTTCAAATATGTATAAAAATATACATACTTCGCAGTTTGTGCGATTCTAAAAAATCAGTTTGTGCTTACTTTTGTGGTTATGTGTATTTTCGTTTGACATGCATTTGATATCAATGTCACCAATCTTAGAAAAAAGTTACTAAAAACGGTGTTACAATTTGCTAATTGTGAACGAATGCGCCAATATGTCTTACAAAACGAGTGTAATATACTATTTTTTCTACTTTGCGTCATTAATTTTATAAAAATTTAGAAGTATATTAGGTAAAATTCCAATCTAGAGTATTTATGGGTGCAACCGTTGGTAACACTGTCATCTGTCACTTAAATTCAAATATCTGTGAAAAAGTAATTATTGATAATTATTATATACCATCATATACTAGTAGTACGAAACCTAGGATGCAACACGCATGTTTAAGTATGTATAAAAATATACATACTTTGCAGTTTGTGCGATTCTAAAAAATCAGTTTGTGCTTACTTTTGTGGTTATGTGTATTTTCGTTTGACATGCATTTGATATCAATGTCACCAATCTTAGAAAAAAAGTTACTAAAAACGGTGTTACAATTTGCTAATTGTAACACCGAAAACAGTGTTACAATGTGTGCATTGTGAATGCATCGTAGAAAAATAGCTATATGTACATATTTTGTCAATTTGTGGATTAGTGATAAAACTGTCGTCCATTCCCACAGATCTAAAACCGATTTAGGTAAGCGATTGCAATATTGAATCCACGAGACGCATCGACTGGATTAAAGCCAGTATATTCTGGTAGAATTGAAATGGACTTCTACTTGATGTTTATTTATTTTACGGACGGGCTATTTCCGCTACTTGGCCGATCAACCATAGCGGTCGATTCAAAATAAGCAATCAACGTCTTTTCTAAAAACGCTAATACCTAATATTAAAATAAAACTTCAAGGATTGATATTAATAGCGTTGACTGACACGCACAGAGAATACATGCAGCAAACTATCTCTAAATTTATCAATAATTTAGCAGTAGCAATCATACAAGTTTACGTCGCATCACGTTAACACGATGCAACGTGTACGTTAAAGAACTCTTTTGGACGTGAAATTTCTTCAATTCTACAAAATTCTTAACAGTGAATAGCTTGTGCTAATTTTCAATTTAAGTGGTAATTTCACGTTCATTTCAAGTATAATATAATCGCAAATGTTGAACGATAAAGGGGAACGTTTATAATCATGTTTAAAGCAATGCTACGTAAATGGGCGCTTTCAGACAGTGCGGTTTTGCATGAGTCGTCATATCGCCCCAAGACCAAGTCATATATGCGTAGTCGCACGGTCTAGGAATAGGTAATTTACTATTGTTATTAATTACGTTCCGTATAGATTGCTCTCACGTTGAGCAGGTTATCTAGATGGAAAACAGATCGCATATTTTTTTACAAAAACCTTTTTAATATTATCCTAAATAAATGTGATATAAATTTAATCTATAACTTCTATAAAACGTTCCAGGTATAAAAAGGAACGTATGTAACTAGTTATACCACACAATTATGTAGGTTACACAGATAAAATATAATATTCAATATAATATAGTATGTATTCATAGCTGTCAGCGCTGACGATTGGCTGCGCTGTAAAAGGACCCTTAGGGGTAAATTTCTTGACCTGCGAAAATAACTATCATCGGGATTTTCACAGGTCAAGTTATGTCCAAATTTCGATCTGATGCGACCGAACGTTTCAGTAATTCCTCAGAACTGCAATTACCTCTCACCAAAGAAACGTTTCTCATCAACTGGTTGCGGCAACGTTTCAGCTTTCCTTAATTTTCTTTAACGCGTAATTCTAGATTCCGTCAGGTCGTTCATTTTCCGGATCAGTACAGTAATTAAATTTTACTGATCACATTTCTGTATAAGTAGACATCCTGCAGTCATCAGAATTCATTCAGAGACAAGATGTAATCTCCGATGAATGGTGACCATTCGGTGCGAACTTATTCGCATAATAAAGTTACTCCGAGGAAATCCGCCAAAGGGTGACGCCGGAACGGGAAAGACGATAAAGGCTGTTTCAAACCTGGCTTCAGTTTGGTAAAATATTAACCTCATCTCTCTGAGATCTTGCTGCTAAGTACCGTAGACGTAGATTATATACGTATCTACTTTTGAAATTAAATACTATTGGATTACGTACTGAAAGAAGGCCTTAAAGGCTTTAAGGCTTTTACTAAAGAACTATCTGCTGAGATGGCCTCCATCCAACAAACCTTCTGCAATTCGACAATTTTGTGAAGACCCAGTTACTCTCTACTCCAACCAAATGTCAGTGGCCACTCACGTTTATCAAAATTTGCGACTAGAGCTTCTATCAGACTGCTTCTATGAACGCTTATAGCACTTAAACTCTTCATAACCCATTGCTCTGTAAATTGCTATACATATTTGGCCAGTTTAACAAATGAAAAGAAAATTTTACGACATTCATGATGAAAATACACATAGCTGCTTAATTTCTTAAATATGAACGTTTAAAATTTACAAGATGACAACGATAAATTTTCTATTGATTGTTACAAGTGTAAACACTTGTAGGGTCGGGGAAAACAAGTCTAATAGCCATTTGTACGTTTGACTTTTGCGTCAAATGTAGACACCAATTAATAACTGTACCTGCGAATTAAACAAACACAACCGCAAAAAGACATTATAGTTTGTTTCATGTTGCCGCTCAGCTATAGAGTACCTGTTAAATTGTAATTAAATAATTAAAAGTGCGCTGTTTACTTTTTAGCAAAAGGTGGAATTTTTGTTTTATGCTTATTGATGCAACAAAATCCAATTTAAAATTAGTCCGACTGAAAAACTCTAATGATAAACATTTACTGGAATTATTTTGTTGTTATGTTTTAGGAAATTGCCTGGTTATGGTTTTATGCGGCCAATGCAATGGGCAAGAAAATAACAATACTTATATCACAATTGTCAACGTTTTGTTCACATTATATCCTTGGTTGGTCCACTGACTATGCTTGCCCATACCCCTATTTGGGTTTTTTACCAATAGAAGTTTCAAGGGTATCCAATTACTGCATAAATAGTATGTTTTTACTCATTTTACTTTCTTACTTTCCTGGAACAAAATAACCAACATAATTTAATTGTTTTTCATTTAAAATGCGACGAAATTTCATAATAACATAATAATAATCATAATACTAAATTTATGCAATGCAATGTGTCACCGAGGGTTCGGAAGGCGACAATGAAGTATGAACTTGTTAACTTGCAGTCTGCAGTGTATAATCGATTACCTGCATACCTGAGATCGCCAACGTTTAACTTGTTGATCTTTCAGCTTTGTTGTTGTTGTGCTATTAGCTACTCAACGATGAGGTTGACCTTCATAAAGCCTTTACACCAAATGGTACGTAGGTAATTTGGGCAGAACCGTCAAGGCTAAAAATATTTGTGGTGAAAAATTTTAAGCGCGCATTATCGTCAAATTAAAAAAATTATATCAAAAAAACAGCTCGTTTTAGATATGTTAAATTGTTTATTTTGTTAGAACAGAACAGGTTTCCGACTGGACTGTTTTACCCATATGGAAAGTTTGTTTTTATATTTGATTTCTATGTATGTAGTTTATTTTTCATAATCTATAATCAAATCTAACCCTTGAACTGTTTTTACATCAAATTGCTGGAATTTATACCTTAATTGGCAGTAGTAAGTGTGTTAATTGCGACAAACACATCAACAAACGTTAAATTGTCTTATCTGGTCTTCTATTCGCTGTAGACAGTTATGTTTATGTTCTACTGTTAGGACACTTTGAGAGAGATGGTACTCTTATCGATAACTTGGGAAAAACTAGCTCCACTCCTACGTATGATAGAGCCCTTACTGGTAAATAATAATTTCCGGCAATCTGTGTAGTGCTTTATTCTGTTGTGAGAGAGCCACTCGAATAAATTTTCTCTGTTATATAAAAATTCTGTTCTAAGAGCCATACAGAAATAGACTGGTTGGTCTTTCAGTAAAATGCCGATATTTTCCGAGTCCATAAAGTTACGGGAGTGCAATTCGATATAAATGCGCTCCTCTCCAAGAATGAACGAGGCCTTACTTCAGCGTTTTTAGATTTGCGATTTATTAGAGCTGAAAATAGAAATTTATTGAATTATTTATTTCTTAAAGCTAGAGAGATATCACATGGAACATAAACCGATATTATCGTTTTTACTACACTCTTATACTATACAAGAAGTCGAATCTATTGACTTAATGATTTTTAAAGAAGTGTTTTTCCAAATAAAAGTTATTTAAGTCGGTGATAAATAATGGTTATTCAGAATTTTGTCGATAAATAACTATTACGTTTAAGTCTTACCCCAAGATGATAAAACTTACAACATAAATTTTGTTTGTTTTGTAGCCATTATAGTCGAAAGATAGTAATGTTTTTCGGTACCTTTTGTTCTGAAAATTGTATTTAATGAAAGGCTACATATGTTGATGCCGGGAGCATTGTGGTTGAAGGATTTATTACAGAAATAACTTTTATTACCGCAAACGTAGAGCACTGTTTCAACAAACATTAAAATTGTCCAACCTAAAATAATGTTGAGTACTACATATAAAGTATTATCTCAAATTAATACGTTGATAAGCATTAGAGCTTTGTTTATTTGGTGGCAGAAGATAAAGATAAAAACTTTGTGCTTTTAGCCAAGCTAGCATGTACAATATGCATATGATGTTTTTGTATAACAACGGGTTTTGAGGAAGCATTCAAAGAAGTTTATATATAATAATAATGCCCAAAGAAATTTCAGTAATATTATTACCTTAGCTCAGAGTAATACATAATAAAATTGTTAATAAAATGTAAATAGGTAAAATGTAAATCTAATCTAATAAGCACATATTTTCTGTTACGAAAGTTATTACCTTTTAGTTATTATATTACCAACGAGAAGCACAAAGTATGCAATAAAACACCTCATAGCGAAGGTTAGCGAAGCTCTCGAGGGAATATGAAAATACCGAGCCAAACAATGAGCCCACTGCCTCTTTCGACTTCCCTTTCCAAGATATGAGAAGCTTAACTGATATGCATTTTATTTTGTAATTAACGTTGTTAGTTCTTCACGCAGTGTTGTATAAAATTTAGCAATTGTATTGAACACTTTTTTTCACAATATGTAGTTCATTATTCCGTATTGTTGCCTTTCGCATTCGTAAATACCCAGTTCCGTTAATGGGAGAGATTTTATTTAATTAGTAGGTCGTGTTTCCATATACACGTAGCTACAAATTAAAATTAATATCTGCAGACCTAATTAATTCGACAAAAAAAAATTTTTATTCAGCAAATATATAATATTTGATAATTTCACGTTTCAGCTTTGAAACGGATACAGAGCAGAACTACAGTTACAGTTATAAAAGCTAAGGATTATTACCAAGGCAATTTAGGTCCCTATGCTTGTGTACGTTTCAAATAAACTTACCTTCCCAAAGTGTGTTCGAAATAACTTTGATACTCGTAGAAGTAAAGCTGGTACAACTATATTCTAAAGAGCTGAAAAGTTTCCGAGAACTTATTTCATGACATCGTATTGCATGTCGAAATAGGGTTGATCATTTCTATTTGACATCTGTTTCCTTTTCTGGCAACTAGAAAAAAGAAAAACATTTTTAAACAAGAAGCCAGGAGACACAACCTCAAGCAAGTACAGAATTTTAGTGTCATATCCCGAAAATATGTGGCAGTAGATGGGGGTTTGTTGAATGACTGTTTTCGAAAAAGTCATGCGTGAAACAAAAGAGTTTCTAGCGAAAGTAGCGGTGTGTTATTACCTTATTATATGGCTTTCTATCTATTTTTACGTTGTTCATTTTTATCGCCTGATATATTTCGTACGACGTAACGAAAAGGTAGCTCAATTTGCTGCAGAAGTAATATAAATATGATTTCATCATCCAAGACCAGTTGCGATAATTCGCGGTTTTAACTGCGTGGTTGGCCTCCAAGTTCTCAAGCCTTTAAAGCAAAGAATCCAAAAGTTTCCATATTATCTGGTTATTCCCCAAAAAATTTTCCAACAACGCACATGGAACTATGGAACGTGACAATTCATTCTTATAACAATATGGCGGAAAAAAAATCGCAGTGAAGAAAATTCAATCAAGATGAAAACCCATAAATTTGCAGGAGTTGAGGTCAGACATAAAAATAAAGTTAGGGGTTGATAAATGGCTTTTCAGCTAAGTAGTTGAGACTTACTAAGTGCCGCAATTACTCCACATGCTTTCTCAAACTTAGACCATCCACACTTAGCGTCGTTTTTGTGGTTTCGATAAATAAAATTAATTTATTTATTAGTACTGATAACATAATAAACTTTTAGGATTGATTACTTGACTTTTAGGATGATTTATAAAAGCAAGTATTGACTTCGTCTATAATATAGTGAGTGACAAAGTAACTATTAGCAATCTGGATAAATTGAAAACAACTGGCCAAATTTCCTTGAAAAATCTTAAATATAGTTCACGGTCACAATCAACGTAACCCGTAATAAAAATGTTGTTTAGATTGTGTTTAGTTTCAGTTAGTATCAACAATTCCTTTTCGTTTTTGTATTGAATCGCAGGAGATATTGATTGCTAATTACAGATACGTTGGTTATTTATAAAAACAGGTGGGAACATTGCCAACTAACCAGTTAAACAAAAAATGTCTCAAGCTTTCAACAATCTGTAGATGTTGACTTTTATCAGAACTCGATGCTCTCTATTTGACAGTCAGTAAATATTGTTTTATATAAAAACAAAGCCCTTGTTTTGATATTGGTTATTGTGGTGGGTCTACAATGTATCACATTTGTTGCTATTCGTATATAACAATCTGTTTACTTAAATTAGTCGAGGTCAAACAATTGTTTTTCTTTTCTTATTGTCCATATAAACTTAATTATATTAATGGATAATAACTCTTTGGTTAAAAGTGGATAACAAGCAGGCAAATATTATAAAAGTTTGTTGACTTTTATATCCCAGCCTAAAATTTACGACTTATTTTTATTACGCATCCGTAATGAAGGAACCCTTTTTTGAAATATTTTGATCATGTCAGCATTTAGCTATACTGGGTATATCGACCAGTACCTATGTACCATTTTTGAAAGGTTTTAAAAACTCAACCAATTTAATGGAGATTATGGTCCCTAATGCAGTTTTTCACGCTGATTTCAGTGGTGCTATTGAAATTTCTCTATCTCGAACGGTTCAGAAGTTATGCCGTTCAAAAGTTTCAAAAATGTACCAAAATAGCTATTTTAAATTACTACATTACTAAATTTTAACATTACTCGGAAACTATTAGAGATAGGCACTTGTTCTGCACAAATTTGTAATCAGCGCGGCCGTTTTAGTAAGATAGCGAAGGTTTCATGTCAACTCGAGTCCTAGTTTTCGAGATAAGTGGACGAACTTAAAAATTTTAGTTTCAAAATCGCGAAATTTTGGTTAGTCTAAACAACTCAACCACTTCCAATTTAATGAAGATTATGGTCCCTAATGCAGTTTTTCACGCTGATTTCAGTGGTGCTATTGAAAAATCTCTATCTCGAACGGTTCAGAAGTTATGCCGTTCAAAAGTTTCAAAAATGTACCAAAATAGCTATTTTAAATTACTACATTACTAAATTTTAACATTACTCGGAAACTATTAGAGATAGGCACTTGTTCTGCACAAATTTGTAATCAGCGCGGCCGTTTTAGTAAGATAGCGAAGGTTTCATGTCAACTCGAGTCCTAGTTTTCGAGATAAGTGGGCAAACTTAAAAATTTTAGTTTCAAAATCGCGATTTTTAACAAAATTTTGGTTAGTCTAAACAACTCAACCACTTCCAATTTAATGAAGATTATGGTCCCTAATGCAGTTTTTCACGCTGATTTCAGTGGTGCTATTGAAATTTCTCTATCTCGAACGGTTCAGAAGTTATGCCGTTCAAAAGTTTCAAAAATGTATCAAAATAGCTATTTTAAATTACTACATTGCTAAATTTTAACATTACTCGGAAACTATTAGAGATGGGCACTTGTTCTGTACAAATTTGTAATCAGTGCGGCCGTTTTAGTAAGATAGCGAAGGTTTCATGTCAACTCGAGTCCTAGTTTTCGAGATAAGTGGGCGAACTTAAAAATTTTAGTTTCAAAACCGCGATTTTTAACAAAATTTTGGTTAGTCTAAAGAACTCAACCACTTCCAATTTAATGAAGATTATGGTCCCTAATGCAGTTTTTCACGCTGATTTCAGTGGTGCTATTGAAATTTCTCTATCTCGAACGGTTCAGAAGTTATGCCGTTCAAAAGTTTTAAAAATGTATCAAAATAGCTATTTTAAATTACTATATTGCTAAATTTTAACATTACTCGGAAACTATTAGAGATAGGCACTTGTTCTGTACAAATTTGTAATCAGCGCGGCCGTTTTAGTAAGATAGCGAAGGTTTCATGTCAACTCGAGTCCTAGTTTTCGAGATAAGTGGGCGAACTTAAAAATTTTAGTTTCAAAATCGCAATTTTTAACAAAATTTTGGTTTGTCTAAAGAACTCAACCACTTCCAATTTAATGAAGATGGTCCCTAATGCAGTTTTTCACGCTGATTTCAGTGGTGCTATTGAAATTTCTCTATCTCGAACGGTTCAGAAGTTATGCCGTTCAGAAGTTTAAAAAATGTACCAAAATAGCTATTTTAAATTACTACATTACTAAATTTTAACATTACTCGGAAACCATTAGAGGTAGGCACTTGTTCTGTACAAATTTGTAATCAGCGCGGCCGTTTTAGTAAGATAGCGAAGGTTTCATGTCAACTCGAGTCTTAGTTTTCGAGATAAGTGGGCGAACTTAAAAATTTTAGTTTCAAAATCGCGATTTTTAACAAAATTTTGGTTAGTCTAAAGAACTCAACCACTTCCAATTTAATGAAGATTATGGTCCCTAATGCAGTTTTTCACGCTGATTTCAGTGGTGCTATTGAAATTTCTCTATCTCGAACGGTTGAGAAGTTATGCCGTTCAAAAGTTTAAAAAATGTACCAAAGTAGCTATTTTAAATTACTACATTACTAAATTTTAACATTACTCGGAAACTATTAGAGATAGGCACTTGTTCTGTACAAATTAGTAATCAGCGCGGCCGTTTTAGTAAGATAGCGAAGGTTTCATGTCAACTCGAGTCCTAGTTTTCGAGATAAGTGGGCGAACTTAAAAATTTTAGTTTCAAAATCGCGATTTTTAACAAAATTTTGGTTAGTCTAAAGAACGCAACCACTTCCAATTTAATGAAGATGGTCCCTAATGCAGTTTTTCACGCTGATTTCAGTGGTGCTATTAAAATTTCTCTGTCTCGAACGGTTCAGAAGTTATGCCGTTCAAAAGTTTCAAAAATGTACCAAAATAGCTATTTTAAATTACTACATTACTAAATTTTAACATTACTCGGAAACTATTAGAGATAGGCACTTGTTCTGTACAAATTTGTAATCAGCGCGGCCGTTTTAGTAAGATAGCGAAGGTTTCATGTCAACTCGAGTCTTAGTTTTCGAGATAAGTGGGCGAACTTAAAAATTTTAGTTTCAAAATCGCGATTTTTAACAAAATTTTGGTTAGTCTAAACAACTCAACCACTTCCAATTTAATGAAGATTATGGTCCCTAATGCAGTTTTTCACGCTGATTTCAGTGGTGCTATTGAAAAATCTCTATCTCGAACGGTTCAGAAGTTATGCCGTTCAAAAGTTTCAAAAATGTACCAAAATAGCTATTTTAAATTACTACATTACTAAATTTTAACATTACTCGGAAACTATTAGAGATAGGCACTTGTTCTGCACAAATTTGTAATCAGCGCGGCCGTTTTAGTAAGATAGCGAAGGTTTCATGTCAACTCGAGTCCTAGTTTTCGAGATAAGTGGGCAAACTTAAAAATTTTAGTTTCAAAATCGCGATTTTTAACAAAATTTTGGTTAGTCTAAACAACTCAACCACTTCCAATTTAATGAAGATTATGGTCCCTAATGCAGTTTTTCACGCTGATTTCAGTGGTGCTATTGAAATTTCTCTATCTCGAACGGTTCAGAAGTTATGCCGTTCAAAAGTTTCAAAAATGTATCAAAATAGCTATTTTAAATTACTACATTGCTAAATTTTAACATTACTCGGAAACTATTAGAGATGGGCACTTGTTCTGTACAAATTTGTAATCAGTGCGGCCGTTTTAGTAAGATAGCGAAGGTTTCATGTCAACTCGAGTCCTAGTTTTCGAGATAAGTGGGCGAACTTAAAAATTTTAGTTTCAAAACCGCGATTTTTAACAAAATTTTGGTTAGTCTAAAGAACTCAACCACTTCCAATTTAATGAAGATTATGGTCCCTAATGCAGTTTTTCACGCTGATTTCAGTGGTGCTATTGAAATTTCTCTATCTCGAACGGTTCAGAAGTTATGCCGTTCAAAAGTTTCAAAAATGTATCAAAATAGCTATTTTAAATTACTATATTGCTAAATTTTAACATTACTCGGAAACTATTAGAGATAGGCACTTGTTCTGTACAAATTTGTAATCAGCGCGGCCGTTTTAGTAAGATAGCGAAGGTTTCATGTCAACTCGAGTCCTAGTTTTCGAGATAAGTGGGCGAACTTAAAAATTTTAGTTTCAAAATCGCAATTTTTAACAAAATTTTGGTTTGTCTAAAGAACTCAACCACTTCCAATTTAATGAAGATGGTCCCTAATGCAGTTTTTCACGCTGATTTCAGTGGTGCTATTGAAATTTCTCTATCTCGAACGGTTCAGAAGTTATGCCGTTCAGAAGTTTAAAAAATGTACCAAAATAGCTATTTTAAATTACTACATTACTAAATTTTAACATTACTCGGAAACCATTAGAGGTAGGCACTTGTTCTGTACAAATTTGTAATCAGCGCGGCCGTTTTAGTAAGATAGCGAAGGTTTCATGTCAACTCGAGTCTTAGTTTTCGAGATAAGTGGGCGAACTTAAAAATTTTAGTTTCAAAATCGCGATTTTTAACAAAATTTTGGTTAGTCTAAAGAACTCAACCACTTCCAATTTAATGAAGATTATGGTCCCTAATGCAGTTTTTCACGCTGATTTCAGTGGTGCTATTGAAATTTCTCTATCTCGAACGGTTGAGAAGTTATGCCGTTCAAAAGTTTAAAAAATGTACCAAAGTAGCTATTTTAAATTACTACATTACTAAATTTTAACATTACTCGGAAACTATTAGAGATAGGCACTTGTTCTGTACAAATTAGTAATCAGCGCGGCCGTTTTAGTAAGATAGCGAAGGTTTCATGTCAACTCGAGTCCTAGTTTTCGAGATAAGTGGGCGAACTTAAAAATTTTAGTTTCAAAATCGCGATTTTTAACAAAATTTTGGTTAGTCTAAAGAACGCAACCACTTCCAATTTAATGAAGATGGTCCCTAATGCAGTTTTTCACGCTGATTTCAGTGGTGCTATTAAAATTTCTCTGTCTCGAACGGTTCAGAAGTTATGCCGTTCAAAAGTTTCAAAAATGTACCAAAATAGCTATTTTAAATTACTACATTACTAAATTTTAACATTACTCGGAAACTATTAGAGATAGGCACTTGTTCTGTACAAATTTGTAATCAGCGCGGCCGTTTTAGTAAGATAGCGAAGGTTTCATGTCAACTCGAGTCTTAGTTTTCGAGATAAGTGGGCGAACTTAAAAATTTTAGTTTCAAAATCGCGATTTTTAACAAAATTTTGGTTAGTCTAAAGAACTCAACCACTTCCAATTTAATGAAGATTATGGTCTCTAATGCAGTTTTCACGCTGATTTCAGTGGTGCTATTGAAATTTCTCTATCTCGAACGGTTCAGAAGTTATGCCGTTCAAAAGTTTCAAAAATGTATCAAAATAGCTATTTTAAATTACTACATTGCTAAATTTTAACATTACTCGGAAACTATTAGAGATAGGCACTTGTTCTGTACAAATTTGTAATCAGTGCGGCCGTTTTAGTAAGATAGCGAAGGTTTCATGTCAACTCGAGTCTTAGTTTTCGAGATAAGTGGGCGAACTTAAAAATTTTAGTTTCAAAATCGCGATTTTTAACAAAATTTTGGTTAGTCTAAAGAACTCAACCACTTCCAATTTAATGAAGATTATGGTCTCTAATGCAGTTTTCACACTGATTTCAGTGGTGCTATTGAAATTTCTCTATCTCGAACGGTTCAGAAGTTATGCCGTTCAAAAGTTTCAAAAATGTATCAAAATAGCTATTTTAAATTACTACATTGCTAAATTTTAACATTACTCGGAAACTATTAGAGATAGGCACTTGTTCTGTACAAATTTGTAATCAGTGCGGCCGTTTTAGTAAGATAGCGAAGGTTTCATGTCAACTCGAGTCCTAGTTTTCGAGATAAGTGGGTGAACTTAAAAATTTTAGTTTCAAAATCACGATTTTTAACAAAATTTTGGTTAGTCTAAAGAACTCAACCACTTCCAATTTAATGAAGATTATGGTCCCTAATGCAGTTTTTCGCGCTGATTTCAGTGGTGCTATTGAAAATTTTCTATCTCGAACGGTTCAGAAGTTATGCCGTTCAAAAGTTTCAAAAATGTACCAAAATAGCTATTTTAAATTACTACATTACTAAATTTTAACATTACTCGGAAACTATTAGAGATAGGCACTTGTTCTGTACAAATTTGTAATCAGTGCGACCGTTTTAGTAAGATAGCGAAGGTTTCATGTCAACTCGAGTCCTAGTTTTCGAGATAAGTGGGCGAACTTAAAAATTTTAGTTTCAAAATCGCAATTTTTAACAAAATTTTGGTTAGTCTAAAGAACTCAACCACTTCCAATTTAATGAAGATTATGGTCCCTAATGCAGTTTTCACGCTGATTTCAGTGGTGCTATTGAAATTTCTCTGTCTCGAACGGTTCAGAAGTTATGCCGTTCAAAAGTTTCAAAAATGTACCAAAATAGCTATTTTAAATTACTACATTACTAAATTTTAACATTACTCGGAAACTATTAGAGATAGGCACTTGTTCTGTACAAATTTGTAATCAGCGCGGCCGTTTTAGTAAGATAGCGAAGGTTTCATGTCAACTAGAGTCCTAGTTTTCGAGATAAGTGGGCGAACTTAAAAATTTTAGTTTCAAAATCGCGATTTTTAACAAAATTTTGGTTAGTCTAAAGAACTCAACCACTTCCAATTTAATGAAGATTATGGTCCCTAATGCAGTTTTCACGCTGATTTCAGTGGTGCTATTGAAATTTCTCTATCTCGAACGGTTCAGAAGTTATGCCGTTCAAAAGTTTCAAAAATGTATCAAAATAGCTATTTTAAATTACTACATTGCTAAATTTTAACATTACTCGGAAACTATTAGAGATAGGCACTTGTTCTGTACAAATTTGTAATCAGCGCGGCCGTTTTAGTACGATAGCGAAGGTTTCATGTCAACTCGAGTCCTAGTTTTCGAGATAAGTGGGCGAACTTAAAAATTTTAGTTTCAAAATCGCGATTTTTAACAAAATTTTGGTTAGTCTAAAGAACTCAACCACATCCAATTTAATGAAGATTATGGTCCCTAATGCAGTTTTCACGCTGATTTCAGTGGTGCTATTGAAATTTCTCTATCTCGAACGGTTCAGAAGTTATGCCGTTCAAAAGTTTCAAAAATGTATCAAAATAGCTATTTTAAATTACTACATTGCTAAATGTTAACATTACTCGGAAACTATTAGAGATAGGCACTTGTTCTGTACAAATTTGTAATCAGCGCGGCCGTTTTAGTACGATAGCGAAGGTTTCATGTCAACTCGAGTCCTAGTTTTCGAGATAAGTGGGCGAACTTAAAAATTTTAGTTTCAAAATCGCGATTTTTAACAAAATTTTGGTTAGTCTAAAGAACTCAACCACTTCCAATTTAATGAAGATTATGGTCCCTAATGCAGTTTTCACGCTGATTTCAGTGGTGCTATTGAAATTTCTCTATCTCGAACGGTTCAGAAGTTATGCCGTTCAAAAGTTTCAAAAATGTACCAAAATAGCTATTTTAAATTACTACATTAATAAATTTTAACATTACTCGGAAACTATTAGAGATAGGCACTTGTTCTGTACAAATTTGTAATCAGCGCGGCCGTTTTAGTAAGATAGCGAAGGTTTCATGTCAACTCGAGTCCTAGTTTTCGAGATAAGTGGGCGAACTTAAAAATTTTAGTTTCAAAATCGCGATTTTTAACAAAATTTTGGTTAGTCTAAAGAACTCAACCACTTCCAATTTAATGAAGATTATGGTCCCTAATGCAGTTTTTCACGCTGATTTCAGTGGTGCTATTGAAATTTCTCTATCTCGAACGGTTCAGAAGTTATGCCGTTAAAAAGTTTAAAAAAGTACCAAAATAGCTATTTTAAATTACTACATTACTAAATTTTAACATTACTCGGAAACTATTAGAGATAGACACTTGTTCTGTACAAATTTGTAATCAGCGCGGCCGTTTTAGTAAGATAGCGAAGGTTTCATGTCAACTCGAGTCCTAGTTTTCGAGATAAGTGGGCAAACTTAAAAATTTTAGTTTCAAAATCGCGATTTTTAACAAAATTTTGGTTAGTCTAAAGAACTCAACCACTTCCAATTTAATGAAGATTATGGTCCCTAATGCAGTTTTTCACGCTGATTTCAGTGGTGCTATTGAAATTTCTCTGTATCGAACGGTTCAGAAGTTATGCCGTTCAAAAGTTGGAAAAATGTACCAAAATAGCTATTTTACTGCATTTTCTACTTTCGGAGCAAACTGTGTCCAAACTAATGGCGCGATATAGATGATTCCAACGGTATTGGAAGGGAAATTGTCCCAGGAATTCATTTCTGATAACCTCGTTGCTCTAAGATGGACGGTTCGCGAGTAAAACGCGATCAGTGATCACAAAATCTCATAAAACACAGCGGAAGTAAATCTTCCATATATAAATAAATACTAACGACCTTAACTAGAGAACCTTCAAGTTATTATTTAGCAACTGCCTTTTCCCATTAACATCTAATGAATGGAAGAATTATAGCGTGTAACCTACGACGAAAGGTTGCGGAATTTTCCGAAATGCATTGGATCCTTTGACCGCAGACTTAAAGTTGTTGTTGACTCTATCATTAATAAACACTAAGCGGAAGTGGTTATTGTAATTACAATTCGATACGGCATTGAAGCAGTTCTTGTAATTTACGGACATTTGCAGGAATTATAGTAAAGATCTTATCGCATTATAGCAACAAACATCGTTCCGCGCTTTCAAATTGCTGAGCAAATGGACTCATAAATTAACAATAATTTGGACATATACATTTCAATTACCTTTATATTGTATATGTTTAAAATGTAAACCACTATGAATTGCAAATTTTGTGAGTGGTAAGGTTTGTATAATACATCATTTTGCTTCATTCAATTTTGTGTTTGTGCCGTTTTGCGTTTCGGTAAACAAACTGAGGGAAATAATGAAGGCAAACAGGTTTTTTGCTTGGGGTAACGACTTTTAACCATCTACGAAGGGAGTCCCACAAAAAGAAAACCAAATTGGGTAGCATTCGATAACTTGTCCGCAACCTTTCATTCGACGTTCGCAAAGCTTGTAAATCCATCTCGGAGAAAACAATTACATTTATTCACAGAGATTTTAGAGGATCGTGGCTACGCTTGCGTTTTTCCACTGGCAAAAGAAACTCGTTAACGTCGTCAGGCCTTTACCGCACTGGAAGTTATAAATTTATACATACAAAAATAATTATTTTGAAAATGATTTTATATAGAATATTTCTGTCTTCTCATAATTCAAAAATCAATTACTCGAATTCGTTTAGTCTTTAGCAATTGGATTTTTTTTGTGCAAATTATTTGAACCGACAGCTTCATCAAACATTTTTTTGTGTACCAACCAACTATTTTTATGTACATGCACAAATTTGTTTGAGCAAATGTGCTTGTACAAGCCAATTTTTGAACACACATAAATTTCGTACATTTGATTTCCTCTGCAAATATCGCATGAGGTCCGTTGTACCATAGATCGCCATTGGTCGTTTCGGTGTTATATTTCTTAATGTTTGCTACTGTGCTTTATTGTTAAATATCAAAGTATAGCGTTTATTTTCCGCTTAACCTTCTCCAAACTTCCCTTGAGCAGTAATAACTATTATTAGTTGAAGTAAAAGTTATGGATTTGCTATTTCTGTAATAAAATTTTGATCGATTCTCAGTCGCCAGTCTGGCCGAACACTGTCAAATTACATCACGTATGGCACTATTAGTTCCGTATATTCTTAGTACACTTCTACTCAAATCTTGTCATTGTGTATGTTGACATCAATGCTATGAAACCAAACACCATCAAACCAGCCCATTTAATTTCCTGACCTAAATCTATTATGGCATATTTGGCAAGCAATAATTGACGTGAGCGTGTCGAGATGAACCGACAGCATACAGATCTTGGTCAAAATGTTACAAATTTCAATACCTCCCTTACTCAGTAATGTATTAGAAATATTTCGGCAAAACAGTATCTGCACACGCGAACGTTAAAATAAACACGAAACGAAACGAAAGCAAACTGGAACTGCTTTTGCATAAATGTTTAATTGGTGTTGTGTTTACATATTTATGCAAAACACTGACCGGAAATACTAATCGACATTCAGGAAAAACCCCTTGTTATTGGTTGCATAGATATGTATTATAAAACAAAAGAAGAAAAGACAACCTGTTAATTTCGCAAACCCACGGAAAATACCTAAAGGATTTTGTTGTTGTTGTAATTTACAAGTATTAAACTAAAGGATTTTTTTTCACAACTGTTTATCTATATCTATAATGGAGACTTCCACGGTTCGAATCAATTAATTCTTAATATCCGGGAGGAAACCGCGTTGTTCACGTTACAATTTATATGTTGCCATATCTCGGTTTGAAAAGTTAGCTTATTTGAATACCCTAATCTCACTGTTCATTACTTTTCTTTTTGCTGCATCAACACTAATACTGTTTTTGTATATTTTTAAATATGTGTATCGATGGAAATTATTCTGTTTACTTATTTTAATTCTCTAGATCATTACTGATTTATTTCTGTTTAGAATAAGATAATTACATTCTTTTTAACAGCTGAGAAAAACCTACTATCTTTAAAATTTAGCACAAAAAGACGTGGGATAAGTATTTAAGCTCACAGCAATAGTATACATGTTACGGTTAAAGTGATAAATGTGGTTTGTATTAATAATTACCGGCTATTATTAATAATAACCGCATCATTTGGTCAATGTGATTAGAAACACTTAAATAATCACATGGACCGGCTATTATTAATAATTTCCTAACGGGCACGGTAAAAGTGATAAAAATGTTACTTTTTACAAAAGATCTTTTGTATACAGTCTTCAAAGAAGTTAGCTCAGTTATTTTGATTACTATGTAAGCTATTATATTTATTTACTCAACCCAATGACCAAAATTACAAATAATACAAAACATTGATAATACATGTACTTTAGAAACTACTGGATATAATTGATACTGATATTTGGTATACACCCAAGGACGACTCAATGACGAAAACATAAAAAAGAACAGTTTATACAGAGTGTTCAAAAAAGTTAACCATTTTATTATCAATAACACCCATTTTTATATTTAATGCATGTGGGTAGTTTGTTGTAAATGTACAATTACAATTTATTAAGTAAATTCTCAAATCCTAATTATCTTGAAATGTTGCACATTTAATAATAATTTTTATCAATATTGTATTTTCATGCAAATATGTACATGCAAGAACTAGACTAGTTTACATAGATGTTTTTACATAAATTGCACCGCACAAATGATGCAAACATTTTTGTATGGTTCTGTTCCTAACACGGTATTTTTACTTTTGGTGTTTGACAATAATTTTATAAATAAAAGATTAAACATGGTAACAACTTGCCTCAATCTTCCCTACATTAGTATGTCCATTACCTATACCTACCCTAAGTATATCTAATATCTCACAGATATATTTATTATAAAAGTGTTTATCACCAACAAAAAATACAAAAAAACAAAAGAAAATGACGTCGTATTGTTACAAACTTTATCAATATAAATGGTGTCATTGTTGTACTACCACAAAAAATAAAAGCCTAGAAGGACTTTTGTATTCAAAATTAAATATAAAACATTTTTTAAAGTTTTGTATTAAAAAGATAATAAAGTTACAAATAAAAATATTTTTTTTTGCCACAAGTTGCAAAATGCAGAAGCACTACGTACGTTTGCACTGGTAAAATAATACAAACCGAGTTTTTAATTAATTACTTACTTTGCTTTTAAGAAATTGCGCAAATAAGCATGACCCAAAGAGTTACACACTCGTGCATGCAATTAGTGTGGATTGGCATTTTTTAGTCTCGTTTTGATAATCTTCCTTATTTTAGTCATGAGTAGTAACTAAATAAGTTAGTCAGGACTAACGTCACTAAAGGCCCAACACTGAAAACCCAGTGAATAGATTCGTTGTGTGGCGATTATGTAGATACTAACAGAATTTCAAATCTGAGGCTCTATTATATTGTAGCATCACCTTAATGCAATATCGAACTGAAATATATCATATTGACCACAGCATGCTGGAAATTATTAATAATAGCCGGTTCATGTGATAAATTCTTCACTTTAACCTCGCCACTTGGCTATTATTAATAATAACCGGTAATTATTAATAATAACCTATTTATCACTATGACCGTAACATACACACATGTAATCGACAATATCTATAATTTTCTTCATATTTTTTATATAAATTGCAGATTATGCCAAAATAGTAATTTTATTTCACACGCAAAAACCATGGTCTTTACTGTTCAGTTCCAGTTTCTTCGCTTTGACTTCACTCAGTTAAAAATAAATTTGTTTTTTGCAATAATTATATGACGACCACAACGTACGTCAGAGACAACTTCTTTAGTAATTACTTACTTGTAAAAACAAGATCTCAGCGAAGAAGACATACAGACTAGCTGCCAATATTTCAAAAGAAAAAAAAAACGCAGCATTTGATGTTCACTATAAAAAAAGTCTATAAATTAGCGATCAATCAATCCAATAAACACGTGGATTGTTTACAGTATCATCAGTTTTTACGTACTGTCTGTGAACACGATAAAAACCCAAACTATACAATGGATCGGGATGAATTTTGGTATAGCTATTTAGAACAGTTTTTGGTATCAATCTAACAACCAGTGTTGACAATATTACATTAATTTTCTTAAGAATTACAGAATTTATTTATTTCTAAGTAAGTGTTTTTTGTTTAATTTTAAAGGTAGTTTACTACACTTTATAGGTCTAGTGACTGAATTCTGATTGGTCTGAATCCAATCAGAATTCAGTCACTAGACACCGGTAAGTTTTATCAAGAATAAAATTCTCTCACAAATTGGTAATAAAAAAGTTTTTCATTGGATGCGAAGTTTCCTGCACCATTTCGGGAAGTGCGGAGATATGCCAGGCGCCTTTGGGGAAAACATTTTAGGAGGCCTACTCCAAGACAGGTTTTTAAACAGGATGTCAAGAACTAATGGAATATGTCCCCACACCTTATGATTAAAATAAAGTTACATACATTAGTAAATTTTATTACGGTTTATCCTAAAATACTTTTCTAATAATGCAATCGCTCTTCTCTGAACAACTTGTTAAAGTTATCATATTGTAATTCTACAATAATTAATATCAACATTTATTGGTTTAAATTTAAACACCACTGGTATAAAAATACGGTCAATTTATATCGCTCGGAATAGCTTTATTACGAGCAGTTCCTGTGACAGATGCGTCTGTCCTAAAGCCACTTGAGAGAATAATAAAACGGAGATATACTTTTGTTTCAGTGGCAGTTGTTGTGGCATTCTTTCTATGCTGGGCCCCGTTCCACGCGCAACGGCTGTACGCGATCTACGTGACGCCATCTGACGAAGAGACTGATTCCCGAAGCCAATATCTGAAGATCTACGAAGTTATGACTTATGTTAGTGGGGTTCTCCATTACCTATCAACAACAATTAATCCACTGCTCTACAACATCATGTCCAATAAGTTTCGGGAAGCATTTAAGGTACTTAAAGCACTAAATTTGTAGATTTGCTTTTCATTTGAACGTTTGTGTCCCAATAATGTTTGAAGCCTATCCCACTGATCTGTAAATTGATATACACCGTGATGTAGGTTTGTACAAATTCAGTCTAACTAAAAAAGTCTTCTGCAGCTCGGGAGACAAAGCAGAACGAAAAATTAAAAAAAGAAGTATTAAGAAAATGTCTGATAATCAACGTTATTATCTGTGGATTTAAATTTATTCCCTCTGATTGCGTTTACGGTTCAAATTTCCATAACTACGTGAAATCCTAAGGTCGTGGTGGCATATTCACTACGAAATGTCTCATAAGCATGCGGCCGGTAGTTCAGATGCTGAATTGGCAATTTTAGTTCAAAATCAATGCGTTTGTATATGGAATAGTAGGTAGTTGAAGCAGCACATCATTTATACTGAGTACTTCCATAGTTTGCAGACAAACTTAAAAAAAAAACGACTGATTTATTTATGTGAATAGGTACGTAATGTGAATACGTGTCGTGTTAATCGATTGTCGCTTATTTTGTCATAATATATTTGAAGACGCCTCGAGGTGGGCTGAACCCTCCATCCTATTCATACTAACTGAAGGTTGATAAAGTAACTTGAGACCCCAACCAATTTATACTGGAAAATGAGTCGGGTGTTTTCCCCTCGGATGTCCTTTGTTTTCTAAGAATTCAGTCGCCTTAGTTTTTACGAAATGGTGAACAATGAACACGAAAAAACGTGTCAATTAATAGTAAGTTATCATCTTTTCTTATCATTCTTTGGAAAGCTGTAGTAAACTGCTACTATAACCCACCATAATAAGCCACTATAAAAAAGAAATGGTTCCCCCAACTTAAGACAATTTCAGGAACGTATTTGTTTATTTTTTGGTTGTCCTGTTACAATTAAAGAGTAATGCATAGCAGGATATCTTTTGCAGGAAACGTTTGCAAGATGCTGTTGTTCATCGCAGAACAGGAGGCCACTGAGGACTTACTCCATCCTCTCCCGTTCATTACACAGAGGAGTTGAGTCTACAGACTCGGGAAGAGACTTCCCTTCAGCGCACACCAATTCCACAATGTACCACAAAAATTCATTAGAGAGTAACTCGTCTTTATACGCTTCTAGAAGGTAAAAAACGTAGTTGCATATCTTTATTTTAGTATCTTCTAAAGTAGTTCTCGCGTTACCTAACTTATAATTTATTCGTTGTTCCAGCAAATTCAACAGAGCTTCCTTGGACAGGCAAATATCCGAGACCGAAAGGTTGGCACCTTTATTCTCAGGCAACAAAAGTCGTCACGACGCCCGCTTCAATGCAGCTGAACGATTAAACCAGGGAGACCGCTGACGCGCATATTAAGCTGGTCCCTTTACCACTCCAACCAGCCTCGCCGACGAGTAAATTAACAAAGTTTGTCCAGTTGTTCCAGTGCCTGGCGAAAAAGACACTCGATGACGGCAGAAAAATAGCAGCGTCGCCCACGGGGGATTCTGCGGCGATAGAACTGCAAAGGGACGTAGGAAAGATAAGAATTTGGCGAAGCCGGGGCGACATCAGCAACAGCAGCCTCAAGCGTATAGATGACGACGCTCTGCGTGAAGAACTCGTCACCTACATGCTGGAGGAAAGGTAGGATGGGGTTGCCGATGTATGGCTGTAATGTGGATAAAGAGTGAGACACATAGGTGGCACTTGTGTCCTCAAAATGGAGATTAGAATGAAGAAATGCAGGGAAAGAGAGGAGGAAAGAGAGAGAACGATTTGTACGGATGTTTACCTATTGTCGCAAGCTGTTGTGGTTGTTTTATACGCAAAGGATTTTATACAAAAATGTTACGTACATAAAAATGAGAATGGTAAAGTTTACATCCGTGTACAGCTACTGGCTAAGCAATAGAATTTATTTAAAATTTTTACGTTGTCGCTTGTGATGTGCGTTATTTCGTATGACTGGAGTAAACCGTTTTTGGCAGCAGTACTGTAAGTGTTCGGTATATATATGTGCTACTACCAAATGCACTCCAAGCCAACACATTTCCACATCAGTTTTCTACGTGCTACGCTCTGACGTTCTATAAAACAGACGCACCGCGCAGCATTTTTAACTCAATTCAACATTCTGAAGTATTCTTCTTGTACTGTAGAAAAACCTATTTGAAAGTTTACCGATCCTTTGCACTAAGTAGTCGACCTAATAAATCTAATAATGTGGTAGAACGACATAGGTAAGGACATCAGAACTTTATGGGGACATGGATAACCCCATTCCCCAATAAACTATCGGGATTAATTTGGTTTAATTTTGATTGTTAGTCAAATTGGTTGCAAATGACGATTTCCTGACACGTTTACGAATCGCCGTAATTCACTCTTGCTTATGGCTTTCAAATAATTTATAGCTCCCAAGAAAACACGAATTCAAACTTAAAGGAATTACAGACTCAACGGTTCATTTGATTTATATTATACATATTGTCTTATCCTCGTGAAAAATTGAAGTGGCAAAGTCAACGAGATATTAAGAACAAAATAAAAAACTGTTTGGCAAAAACTTGAAGAATTTTAAAATATACTACCTTTTTCTATATAATAAATTCAAACTTTTAATAATTGAACTCAATCTGACAAATCCTGCACAATTTCTACATTTATTTTATATAATTGTTGATGCAAAAAAATAAATTTAAAATACATCCATCGATATATAACTAAATGAAACCTTTCCTAACAGTATTTATTTTTACATTATATAATATTTTAACTGAAATGTTTTCATATATAAGTTCGAAATATTTGTATTTGCCCAAATTCAGTTTTAAACACTGCAGTGGTTTTTTTGATATGTGTTCTTCTAAATTCGCGAAATATCAACCACCGCAACACAAATAACTCATCCTGTATTATGTCACCATATATGATAGTAACCATCCAATAAATACCAAAAAAATGCGTGTTTTTTGCCGAGCCGTTCCGCCGAAATTGGAATGCCTGACAGACATATCGTTACGGGCTACGGCATTCTAAACATTCATGGTTTATTTAGTAGGAATCCATTCATTCTTATCTCTCAGAATACAACACAAGCCCACAGCTGTCCTGTTATCGTCATGTCCTTAGGTCTTGCTCGATTTAATTTCGTTTTGATTCTTTGCTCAAAATAGCGGATTATTAAAAATCCATAAAGTACGAAATCAATTTTACGCTCCAGTTGAACGAAGGACGATATCTCAAGAAATATGAGGGTAACAGATTTGTGGGCTTTAGAAATTAACGTTGTCCAAGATAGAAAATAGATTATTCGGAATTCACTGTTCCGTGATCTTGCGCAACAGACCCAAGACGTTGATTTTTAATTTAAAAAAGATATTTCGGGAACCTTATATATGATGTATGAATAAATTTTCTCCATAATGATCTTCCTGAAACCGTTATATCCACAAATATTTAGATAAAAATTTAATATGTAGGTATGAAATCAGTTGCGTATAAAATGACGGCGTGTATATTTAAATATACAGTATTATTCTACATGGTAAGTACAGAAAAGTATAACATTGTTGGATATCAATTGCTACTTACAACTACTGTCCTGAGTTACAAATAGATCAAAAGATTACTTTTGAGTTCCTAAAAAATAAATTATAAACAGTATACCTAATAAAATTATTGGAAACTCAAAACTGATTTTTTATATGATGCCTTTTATCAAACAGGGTTAACAGGGAATTTTGAAAATACCTGGTAATAAATATTAGTCAAAGTTTTGTAAGTTAGGTGTGTTGTATCCAGCTAGATCGTTTATTTTTTGCTATATATACTAGCAATAACTGTTGCTCAATGTTTTTGATCAATAAATCTAGTCATAATATAGTCTGTTATAAATAAGTATGATATATTTTGATGTAAACAGTGTTAGCTAGACAATAGAAATGAAATTATGTAACAATATGTATTACGTACTATAATAATTGTTTAACCAATTAACTGTGTTTCTCGTCACAATATTCAATCCGTTTTCTGCAATACATGTGGATTGTACCTTAGGTAATATAATAGAATTAAGAAAAATTTACCTAAATATCTATAAGTCAATCATTGTTTCATACTTTGCAAAAAATTACATCAACATTTCAGAATACTTCCGGGGGGATATACATGAAAGAAATTACGATATTATTTGCATACCATTCCATTCAATCGAGTAAGCTTAGTGTAAGTTTGAAATTGGTTTGGCTATAAAGCATTCATGAAAGTTTTCCATTGAATGCAACGCTGCTTATTGTGTATAAGCTGGACTGGTGTATAAATAAAGAGTTCTGAAAAAGTTATGTGTTTTTTTATTGCACAACCAACCTTCTCTCACTTCCATGTATTGATCAGTTAATACTGTATACTTATACAAGCAAACATTTGTATAGATATTTTTGCCATATTCCTAGGCACTTGACTAGGAGCATAAAGACTACTGAACTAGAAAATTTTAATTGAACTGCAACTGCGTTATTTCATTCTTGGTATTTTATATAGCTCCTTCGATATGCTTTCAAAGCTTGGAATTCGACAAGGCGATAGAGATATCAAAAGTATTTCTCACAAGTTGTATAAAAGGCTGGCACTGAAGTCATTACTATTGAACTATTGAAGGCATTACGATGGAGGAATTGAAGACGTATACTGAGTTTTCTATAGAAATGAGAGAAATTAAAAACTGACGCCTTAGAACTGGCCCGATATTAAATTTTTACCGTGCATTTGACAATTACGGGCTAGCAATTAACTCCCGGCGCCTCCACCTAAGCAGTACGGTGGGAGAGTTTACTATACTTCTGGCCTGGGGCAATATTCTCGAATCGTTGACTGTAGTTTTTTATTATAATATAATAATGACAACATGTATAATTGATTCACCTTTGAATTTCCTTTGGTTTACGTAAAAATAAAAAGGTATGCCAACATGTACGTTTGTTTGTCTGCTTTATTGTCATTATCGTCGGCAGATAGTGATGTTTTCCGGTACCGTTTGTTTTGAAAACTGTATTTTATTATAGGGTACATTTGTTGGTGTTGGGATATTGCGGTGGAAGGATTTACTGCACTAATAACTTTTATTAAGGTAGGTAAATCCCAAATTGATGAGGACTACATATAAAATATTACCTTGAATTAAAATGCTGAATAGAATTATATAAAGCCTCGTTTATCTGCTAACAGATGAATAATAAGAGACATATTAGATTTTATAAAACTGGTTGTATATTTTCGATCGAACCTATTTAAAATTTCAATACTGTATAAACAGTAGGTACAAAATACAGAATTGTTGTATTATGTCTTCAGAAAATTCATGGACGAAACATAGAAGATGTGACGGCTTGTCTTATCAAAACATACGATTATATAGCTTTCAATCTATTTTTATGTCGCCCATTTTCACCGCTTGGAAGATCGCAGCTTACAACGGGCAGTAGTCAGTTTGCGAGAGAAAATAACATAAAAAATATAAAACACGCTAAACACCATTTTATGTCAAAAGATTAACCTTTAATAGCCGTTTTTCTTGTGATTATGGCTTCGCTAATACCTTCATAACAAATACACACTTTGAACATATTCATCGTATTATTTTAATAAAAAATCATAAGATTCGCATACAAACTTATAATGCAATTAAGACATTGTAAAAGGTTATTACCTGTGGTCATCTAAAAACCTTTGACGTTTGTAACTCGCTGGATCTGATCTGGATAAATCTGATTCCCCTTTCTTAATCTACAACAAGACACGTATAAACACAGTGCTGTAAAAATATTCAACTTAATGCATCCCTGCTTAAAAAAATGTACGAAGACTATAACCCTCATCATCGCAGTTAATCCAGGGAAGAAGTATGCAACAAACAAGTGGATCCCGATTACTTTCATCCTCCTCCTAAAAGTAAAAAATAATATTAATTTCACTCATAAACATTGAATACTTTTGTCGCTCCAATTCGAAATAAAAAATCCTCTCCTCGTCCATCTGAAAAAAAAAACATAATTTACAAATACCTATACCAATTAAATAAATAATACTTACTGCAAGGTCGATATTTACGAACACTATCATCACTATCACAATTTGTCTCTACAGAATTCTGTTTTGAGGGTCGTAACAAAAACCGATAACGCCGCGCATATAAAAGTTGTTTGGATCCTACCTTATATTGTCTTCTTCTCCTCCAATCGATGGACGACATCTCCTTGAACCTACCTTTAGATGTCTTCATCCCGGTAAGCTGCCTTTCCTTCAGGATCCTCCTCTACGTCAGTTGTCCTCACTCCTCGCATATTTAGGCTGCCACTGAACACTGCACTCGTATAGCTAAGCGCGCACTACTAAATATCTTTGGCAAATATCTAAGGGTCGTTTCGCTGCACTACACTCACACTTCATTACAACATTGCGGTCGTCCTCAATCTGCAACAATAATTCAACTAAATATAGTAAAACAGATTCTGAAGCATAGTGTATACATCCACAATGTTTATTAAGATACAAATACTACTAGTTGCCAGTTTTTCACCAAAATCTGATTATTGGCATACATGCGGACTCAAAGCACACAAGTACACATCCGGCATTCAACAAAAACACGTTCAAATTCGACTGCTAAAACGTACATAACAACATACATCACGTATTCAAAACTTTTATAAATATTTCTCGCTAGAATGTACTGGGGAGAAGATAGCTATAAAAGATACCATAACTTTTGTTGTTCGAATTTCTTAATAAAACTAAAAATGTATAGAGCTACTCAAGTACATAGATACCCCAGGTTTTGCCCGCAAAATGATTTAATTATCAGCGCGTCATGTAAAAAAAGCGCATGGCGTCCTCCAAATAGAATTGCAAATAACGCCGTTCACTGATTCCGTTGAACATCGGGGATAACAAATTCGTAATCCACATGAATTTATGCATCTATTAATATCCTCACGACACCACCCTTATGGTAACAACCCCTCTTAAATAAGTAAAACGGTAAATTGTTCTGAGACTTACCGAGTGGGTTATATAAATATTTATAGCAATTGCGAAAGTTGATGCATAACTTTGATTAATACGTCAAACTGTAGGCAATTAATAGTGGTAGCTACCCTGGAAAGGCACGGAGTTTTGTTCTCTCGATAACACCTCTTAAATAATCAGAATGTGGAACTACCCGATAACAAAGAATACTAAGACAGACATATAACAACTTCCAATAACTTCTGTAAATATTGAAGCTACTATGTTTCATCATCAGCAATCCGCACTAAACAGAATCGATCGTGTTATCTGTTTTATGCCTTGCCATGAACTGCAATATTAACCAGAAGTTGAACCAGAGTTATTGGACTTTTTATTTCCCTAGTAAAATTTCAATCGATAGTTAGAGTCATCCAGTCTGGCACCACGTTGTCCAATTACATCTTTGCAACATAAAAAGGGTTAGTATTTGGTTGGCACACTTCAGATCAAACGTCCTTATTGTGGATGTTGTTATCAAAAGAAAAACCACTACTAAAAACAAAACTAAACACTATCGCAGCTCATATTTTTCTGCAATCGAGTTAAATCTTTAGTATCTGCATTTTTTTATGTTTTTTTTCTATTATTCACTTTAATACAAAAACTAACAACCAACAATTATTTTTTGACATAAAAATAACTGGCTGAAAACGAATTGTTGCATTGTGAAAACGAAATGAAGAAAACCTGAAGATGCCTGTTGTAACAGGGTGGAAGACAACAACAAATGTCGCATTAATTCGAGAATTAAAAGCCTTTTAAACAAAGTGACGCAAGCGCATGTAAATTGTCCCTAAAAACATCTTTTCAGGTCTCTTTACAGCACACCCCGACGTTCGCTTTGATGCAGATCAGCTATTAAACCGGGAGACAGCTGACGCGCATATTAAGCTGGACCTTCAACCAATCCCACCTACGCCCCATGAGAAAATTAACAAAGTTTGTCCAGCTGTTCCAGTGTGTGGCAAAGAATACCCTCGACGACGGCAGAAAAATAACACGGTCCCCAATGGGGATTCGATAGCGATAGAAGTACAAAAGGACGTGGAGAAAGATAAGAATTTTGCAAAGTCTGGCAACATTAGCAGTAGTAGCCTCAAGCTTTACATGAAGAACTCGTGACCTAAATCCTGGAGGAACGGGTAGGATGATGTACCGATATGTGGCTGTAACGTGGATACAAAAGACACGCATTTGTGTGCTGAAAGAAGAAACTAGGATAAAGGAATAAATGGAAAGAGAGATGTTTGTGGATACGCAAACGATTTCAACAGAAAATGTTATTTTTGCGCGATAAAATGAAATAAGATTCTCCTTACTGCAGAAAAATCTACCTATACTAATTACGAACTTTCAAGTGTGGGGCGCGTTCAGCGGAATCGCCCATTTTCGCCGACATTTGCGATCGAGTAGCTGCAAAATTGGGCTTTTCGATATTACTTTTGACTCTCGAATTGAAAAAAGGATACAATTCCGCGTGGACTGCGCGACATCTTGTAAATTAAATGCGTCAATTTTGAAAAAAAAAATCACGTTTTTTCACATTGTCGAGTGAAGGCGAACCTCGAGAAAATGTCACGTGACGTCTAGAAATTCCGACAAGCGGATCGATGAACGTCAAAAATTTGCATTTTTTATCCGTTCCTGCCGACCTTATAAAAGTCGCTCGCTCTCATGTCTTACGATAAGATCCCTCTAAATACCCTTCGGAAAGAGTGTTGAGCGAAAAAAGCGGCCTTAAAAACAATTTTCTATCTAAAAAATCGATGTTTGTCGATCCGTCTTTTGCTGCTATTACCACCGTAACGTCAAACCAGAAACGCCCCCTGCCGGACATTCGTAACAACAGTAACAGATAACCTAAAATGTTGAATATGCCGGAAACGCCAACAGATCGCTCAGAGCTACATATTTACGCTCTATTGGCTCTATTGGCTCTATTGGCACAACTGGTATCGTATACAGGCTGTTTTTTCCGAACATTATATATTTTTTGCTCTTTTCAGAATGTTTTATAATTTTACAATCTTTACTTAATCTTTACTCATATACAGGTGTTCGGAATAGACCGTATACAGATTGTTTTTTTAGCAGCTACAAAATATTTTTATCCTATACAGGCGACTTTTCCGAACACTTTATTTATTTTATTTTTTTGCTATTTCTAGAATGTTATAATTTTACATATACAAGCTATCTCTTTTAGAATATACAAGGTGTTCGCAATGAACCGTATACAGGATGTTTCTTTATCACCTACAAAATATTTTTATAGTATACAGGTGTTTTTTCAGAACATTTTATTTATTTTTTTGCTCTTTCCTCAACGCACCCACTAAGCGGTGCGTGCGCCTAGGCGTTCTATGGGCCTAGGAGTTCTATGCGCCTAGGGGTTCTATGGGCCTAGGCGGTCTATGGGCCTAGGCGGTCTACCTACTAGGTGGTGCGTGCGCCTATGCGGTCTACCTACACTAGTGTTTATGACTATTTAAAAAGCACAAAAGTGTATGCGCAACTCAGGACTAATTCGAAATTTGGGCTGGTAGTCCAGTCATTACGTCGGAAAAAACGGGTTAGAAATGCAAATGAACCGAGAAGTCTAAATTTTTGATATGACCTGGGGGATGCCTACAATGCTTTTTTTACGCTCAATAATTTAGCATTGTTAAATGAAATGTTAAGTAAAGGTTGCTGCCCATAACTATTGCCAGTACTAATTTCATCAACGGTATTATTTCAATAACAAGAACTGCCTAATGTGATTGTAGATACATGCGGTTGTACTAAATCCAATTAAGCGGTTTTAAGTTGTTTTAGGGAAATTTTGTTGGCAAAATAATAGCTGTTTCTTCGTTGATCTGCTTTGCAGATAGATTACTTAATTAATTAGTCACGAAAATTACGGCGCAAGCTGTTAATAATCGCTCAAACTCTAATTTAACCAGCAATCTAGGTCTGTTTACTCTAAACGGTCCACAGCACTTGTACTGAAAGCCATTTATGAGCTATTTCTTGTCGACAAATGATTAGATATCGCTAACGCGTAGATTATAGTATGATTTTCCGAATTATTACATATCTAAGGTTGAGAGAAGCCATATAGAAAAATAAAGTTATAATTACTAAGGAAAATTTTGACATATTTAGGTACGAAAATGCTGTTATCGCTGTATGTAGTCGTGAATATTCGACTTGAATATATTGAATCACACCTACAAAAAACAGCCCCCAGTCCAGCAAACCAGTATATCGGTGCGCTCGATATCGAAAATGCATGACCAATGTGTTGTTCGGGTCGCTGTGTGCGGACGTAGTTATAATTTTGCTCGTATTTTTATCTAAAATTCGCTAACTAATCAACGGCTTAATTAAAACAAGTGATCAGTGACTATGCCAAGTGCCTCGGCGATGTGATTTCGCGATTTTCCCAGGTTTTCGCGAGGATTTTCGCCGGGTTTCTTTGTATTAACTGCCGGTTTTTCTCGCGCATCCTGTTCGCGTCGGAAACAACATAAACGGTTTGGAAAACATCGGGAAAATGGATAATGAATCAATACTATTGATTATAAAGGTTTTTTTCTAAATTATTCTGTTTATTTAAGACGAAATTTGGCAATTTTCCGTTTACTACGTAGTTGTATTGTCTGTTTTGTCTACGTTTCGGTATCTATTTTATTTTATTCTACTTACCAACTTTTAACCAATAGTTATTTATTTTATTATCGTTTTCTAACACCGCGATGTGAAATACGGACTACGCAGTTTAATTTTCTCGGACTTTACTCGCGAAAAACAAGACGGACTCGTGGTAAGTGTTTGATCACAATATTATTATCGTATTTTAACAATTTGGCTTTGTATTGTGCCTTAAATTGGATTATGTAGTTCGAAAATGTTTTGAATTTGATATTATATTGGCTCAACTGCATAAAATGCCTGAAGCAAGAATTGGTATAGCTGTAACATCACCCTAATATTTCTTTTAATATGCAATCTTACCACAGATTGATTTATTTGTTTTTCATATATAATCGTCCTTCGAGAAAGGCTGGTTGGACTGTCTCGAGATTATGGTGTTGAGGGCATTCTTGTCTTTATTTAGTTTTGTCCATAGTTGTTAGATGTCTTTTGATCGGATGTCTCATATCCCATTCGTTTGCAACAATGCCGATAAAGTATATGATAGAAATAACAATTTCAGAAAATAATTGGTACCTTCTAAAAATGACATAACGAACTAAATCTCTAAATCATAGTTTTCCAAAATTTCACAGTTTGTCTTCTGAAAAAAAAATTAATTGCTATTGTAAGTAAGGTGGAAATGCCTATATGTTTATCATCAAATTTCATCATCAAATATGACGCATTGACCGTATAATAATGTGTTTTATGATATGTTATGTTACTAAGATTGTCGTAGTTGATGACGGTTTTCCAGATTATACAATTTGTCTTCTAAAAAAAAAAAGAACAAGACAAATTGTTGAACAGACAAAATACTGAATTAGTTTCATGCAGTTCATTTAGTATTTCATTATCAAATATGACACCTTGGTCGTATACTAATGTATTTTATGGTATGTTTATGTTATTAAGATTGTCGTAGTTGATGATGGTTTTCCAGATTCTACAATTTGTCTTCTAAAAAAAAAAAAATAAAAAAAAAACAAGACAAATTGTTTAACAGACAAAATGCTGAATTAGTTTCATGCAGTTCATGTAGTATTTCATCATCAAATATGACACCTTGGCCGTTTAATAATGTATTTCATGGTATGTTCATATTATTAAGATTGTCGTAGTTGATGATGGTTTTTCAGATTCTACAATATGTCTTCTAAAAAAAGCAAGACAAATTGTTGAACAGACAAAATGTTGAATTAGTTTCATGCAGTTCATATAATATTTCATCATCAAACATGACACGTTGGACGTACAGTAATGTATTTTATGGTATGTTTATGTTATTAAGCTTGTCGTAGTTGATGATGGTTTTTCAGATTCTACAATTTGTCTTAAAAGAAAAAAAAACACAAGACAAATTGTTGCATTAGATGTATGCAGTTCATTTACTATTTCATCATCAAATATGACACCTTGGCCGTATAATAATGTATTTTCTGGTATGTTTATGTTATTAAGCTTGTCGTAGTTGATGATGGTTTTTCAGATTCTACAATTTGTCATAAAAGAAAAAAAAACACAAGACAAATTGTTGCATTAGATGTATGCAGTTCATTTACTATTTCATCATCAAATATGACACCTTGGCCGTATAATAATGTATTTTATGGTATGTTTATGTTATTAAGATTGTCGTAGTTGATGATGGTTTTCCAGATTATACAATTTGTCTTAAAAGAAAAAAAAAAACAAGACAAATTGTTGCATTAGATGTATGCAGTTCATTTACTATTTCATCATCAAATATGACACCTTGGCCGTATAATAATGTATTTTATGGTATGTTTATGTTATTAAGATTGTCGTAGTTGATGATGGTTTTTCAGATTCTACAATTTGTCTTAAAAGAAAAAAAAACACAAGACAAATTGTTGCATTAGATTTATGCAGTTCATTTACTATTTCATCATCAAATATGACACCTTGGCCGTATAATAATGTATTTTCTGGTATGTTTATGTTATTAAGCTTGTCGTAGTTGATGATGGTTTTTCAGATTCTACAATTTGTCTTAAAAGAAAAAAAAACACAAGACAAATTGTTGCATTAGATGTATGCAGTTCATTTACTATTTCATCATCAAATATGACACCTTGGCCGTATAATAATGTATTTTATGGTATGTTTATGTTATTAAGATTGTCGTAGTTGATGATGGTTTTTCAGATTCTACAATTTGTCTTAAAAGAAAAAAAAAAACACAAGACAAATTGTTGCATTAGATTTATACAGTTCATTTACTATTTCATCATCAAATATGACACCTTGGCCGTATAATAATGTATTTTATGGTATGTTTATGTTATTAAGATTGTCGTAGTTGATGATGGTTTTTCAGATTCTACAATTTGTCTTAAAAGAAAAAAAAAAAACACAAGACAAATTGTTGCATTAGATTTATGCAGTTCATTTACTATTTCATCATCAAATATGACACCTTGGCCATATAATAATGTATTTTATGGTATGTTTATGTTATTAAGATTGTCGTAGTTGATGATGGTTTTTCAGATTCTACAATTTGTCTTAAAAGAAAAAAAAAAAACACAAGACAAATTGTTGCATTAGATTTATGCAGTTCATTTACTATTTCATCATCAAATATGACACCTTGGCCATATAATAATGTATTTTATGGTATGTTTATGTTATTAAGATTGTCGTAGTTGATGATGGTTTTTCAGATTCTACAATTTGTCTTAAAAGAAAAAAAAAAACACAAGACAAATTGTTGCATTAGATTTATGCAGTTCATTTACTATTTCATCATCAAATATGACACCTTGGCCATATAATAATGTATTTTATGGTATGTTTATGTTATTAAGATTGTCGTAGTTGATGATGGTTTTTCAGATTCTACAATTTGTCTTAAAAGAAAAAAAAAAAACACAAGACAAATTGTTGCATTAGATTTATGCAGTTCATTTACTATTTCATCATCAAATATGACACCTTGGCCATATAATAATGTATTTTATGGTATGTTTATGTTATTAAGATTGTCGTAGTTGATGATGGTTTTCCAGATTATACAATTTGTCTTAAAAGAAAAAAAAAACAAGACAAATTGTTGCATTAGATGTATGCAGTTCATTTACTATTTCATCATCAAATATGACACCTTGGCCGTATAATAATGTATTTTATGGTATGTTTATGTTATTAAGATTGTCGTAGTTGATGATGGTTTTTCAGATTCTACAATTTGTCTTAAAAGAAAAAAAAACACAAGACAAATTGTTGCATTAGATTTATGCAGTTCATTTACTATTTCATCATCAAATATGACACCTTGGCCGTATAATAATGTATTTTCTGGTATGTTTATGTTATTAAGCTTGTCGTAGTTGATGATGGTTTTTCAGATTCTACAATTTGTCTTAAAAGAAAAAAAAAACACAAGACAAATTGTTGCATTAGATGTATGCAGTTCATTTACTATGTCATCATCAAATATGACACCTTGGCCATATAATAATGTATTTTATGGTATGTTTATGTTATTAAGATTGTCGTAGTTGATGATGGTTTTTCAGATTCTACAATTTGTCTTAAAAGAAAAAAAAAACACAAGACAAATTGTTGCATTAGATTTATACAGTTCATTTACTATTTCATCATCAAATATGACACCTTGGCCGTATAATAATGTATTTTATGGTATGTTTATGTTATTAAGATTGTCGTAGTTGATGATGGTTTTTCAGATTCTACAATTTGTCTTAAAAGAAAAAAAAAACACAAGACAAATTGTTGCATTAGATTTATGCAGTTCATTTACTATTTCATCATCAAATATGACACCTTGGCCATATAATAATATATTTTATGGTATGTTTATGTTATTAAGATTGTCGTAGTTGATGATGGTTTTCCAGATTTGTCTTAAAAGAAAAAAACACAAGACAAATTGTTGCATTAGATGTATGCAGTTCATTTACTATTTCATCATCAAATATGACACCTTGGCCGTATAATAATGTATTTTCTGGTATGTTTATGTTATTAAGCTTTTCGTAGTTGATGATGGTTTTTCAGATTCTACAATTTGTCATAAAAGAAAAAAAAACACAAGACAAATTGTTGCATTAGATGTATGCAGTTCATTTACTATTTCATCATCAAATATGACACCTTGGCCGTATAATAATGTATTTTATGGTATGTTTATGTTATTAAGATTGTCGTAGTTGATGATGGTTTTTCAGATTCTACAATTTGTCTTAAAAGAAAAAAAAAACACAAGACAAATTGTTGCATTAGATTTATGCAGTTCATTTACTATTTCATCATCAAATATGACACCTTGGCCGTATAATAATGTATTTTCTGGTATGTTTATGTTATTAAGCTTTTCGTAGTTGATGATGGTTTTTCAGATTCTACAATTTGTCATAAAAGAAAAAAAAACACAAGACAAATTGTTGCATTAGATGTATGCAGTTCATTTACTATTTCATCATCAAATATGACACCTTGGCCGTATAATAATGTATTTTATGGTATGTTTATGTTATTAAGATTGTCGTAGTTGATGATGGTTTTTCAGATTCTACAATTTGTCTTAAAAGAAAAAAAAAACACAAGACAAATTGTTGCATTAGATTTATGCAGTTCATTTACTATTTCATCATCAAATATGACACCTTGGCCGTATAATAATGTATTTTCTGGTATGTTTATGTTATTAAGCTTGTCGTAGTTGATGATGGTTTTTCAGATTCTACAATTTGTCTTAAAAGAAAAAAAAAACACAAGACAAATTGTTGCATTAGATTTATGCAGTTCATTTACTATTTCATCATCAAATATGACACCTTGGCCGTATAATAATGTATTTTATGGTATGTTTATGTTATTAAGATTGTCGTAGTTGATGATGGTTTTTCAGATTCTACAATTTGTCTTAAAAGAAAAAAAAACACAAGACAAATTGTTGCATTAGATTTATGCAGTTCATTTACTATTTCATCATCAAATATGACACCTTGGCCGTATAATAATGTATTTTATGGTATGTTTATGTTATTAAGCTTGTCGTAGTTGATGATGGTTTTTCAGATTCTACAATTTGTCTTAAAAGAAAAAAAAACACAAGACAAATTGTTGCATTAGATTTATGCAGTTCATTTACTATTTCATCATCAAATATGACACCTTGGCCGTATAATAATGTATTTTATGGTATGTTTATGTTATTAAGCTTGTCGTAGTTGATGATGGTTTTTCAGATTCTACAATTTGTCTTAAAAGAAAAAAAAAACACAAGACAAATTGTTGCATTAGATTTATGCAGTTCATTTACTATTTCATCATCAAATATGACACCTTGGCCGTATAATAATGTATTTTATGGTATGTTTATGTTATTAAGATTGTCGTAGTTGATGATGGTTTTCCAGATTATACAATTTGTCTTAAAAAAAAAGCAAGACAAATTGTTGAACAGACAAAATGTTGAATAAGTTTCATGCAGTTCATATAATATTTCATCATCAAACATGACACGTTGGACGTACAGTAATGTATTTTATGGTATGTTTATGTTATTACGCTTGTCGTAGTTGATGATGGTTTTTCAGATTCTACAATTTGTCTTAAAAGAAAAAAAAACACAAGACAAATTGTTGCATTAGATTTATGCAGTTCATTTACTATTTCATCATCAAGTATGACACGTTGGCCGTTTAATAATGTATTTTATGGTATGTCCATATTATTAAGATTGTCGTAGTTGATGATGGTTTTCCAGATTATACAGTTTGTCTTCTAAAAAAAAAAGCAAGACAAATTGTTGAACAGACAAAATGTTGAATTAGTTTCATGCAGTTCATATAGTATTTCATCATCAAACATAACACGTTGGACGTACAGTAATGTATTTTATGGTATGTTTATGTTATTAAGCTTGTCGTAGTTGATGATGGTTTTTCAGATTCTACAATTTGTCTTAAAAGAAAAAAAAAACACAAGACAAATTGTTGCATTAGATTTATGCAGTTCATTTACTATTTCATCATCAAATATGACACCTTGGCCGTATAATAATGTATTTTATGGTATGTTTATGTTATTAAGATTGTCGTAGTTGATGATGGTTTTCCAGATTATACAATTTGTCTTAAAAGAAAAAAAACAAGACAAATTGTTGCATTAGATGTATGCAGTTCATTTACTATTTCATCATCAAATATGACACCTTGGCCGTATAATGATGTATTTTATGGTATGTTTATGTTATTAAGATTGTCGTAGTTGATGATGGTTTTTCAGATTCTACAATTTGTCTTAAAAGAAAAAAAAACACAAGACAAATTGTTGCATTAGATGTATGCAGTTCATTTACTATTTCATCATCAAATATGACACCTTGGCCGTTTAATAATGTATTTTATGGTATGTTTATGTTATTAAGATTGTCGTAGTTGATGATGGTTTTCCAGATTTGTCTTAAAAGAAAAAAACACAAGACAAATTGTTGCATTAGATGTATGCAGTTCATTTACTATTTCATCATCAAATATGACACCTTGGCCATATAATAATGTATTTTATGGTATGTTTATGTTATTAAGATTGTCGTAGTTGATGATGGTTTTCCAGATTTGTCTTAAAAGAAAAAAACACAAGACAAATTGTTGCATTAGATGTATGCAGTTCATTTACTATTTCATCATCAAATATGACACCTTGGCCATATAATAATGTATTTTATGGTATGTTTATGTTATTAAGATTGTCGTAGTTGATGATGGTTTTCCAGATTTGTCTTAAAAGAAAAAAACACAAGACAAATTGTTGCATTAGATGTATGCAGTTCATTTACTATTTCATCATCAAATATGACACCTTGGCCGTATAATAATGTATTTTATGGTATGTTTATGTTATTAAGCTTGTCGTAGTTGATGATGGTTTTTCAGATTCTACAATTTGTCTTAAAAGAAAAAAAAACAAGACAAATTGTTGCATTAGATTTATGCAGTTCATTTACTATTTCATCATCAAATATGACACCTTGGCCGTATAATAATGTATTTTATGGTATGTTTATGTTATTAAGCTTGTCGTAGTTGATGATGGTTTTTCAGATTATACAATTTGTCTTAAAAGAAAAAAAACAAGACAAATTGTTGCATTAGATGTATGCAGTTCATTTACTATTTCATCATCAAATATGACACCTTGGCCATATAATAATGTATTTTATGGTATGTTTATGTTATTAAAATTGTCGTAGTTGATGATGGTTTTCCAGATTTGTCTTAAAAGAAAAAAACACAAGACAAATTGTTGCATTAGATGTATGCAGTTCATTTACTATTTCATCATCAAATATGACACCTTGGCCGTATAATAATGTATTTTATGGTATGTTTATGTTATTAAGCTTGTCGTAGTTGATGATGGTTTTTCAAATTCTACAATTTGTCTTAAAAGAAAAAAAAAACAAGACAAATTGTTGCATTAGATTTATGCAGTTCATTTACTATTTCATCATCAAATATGACACCTTGGCCGTATAATAATGTATTTTATGGTATGTTTATGTTATTAAGATTGTCGTAGTTGATGATGGTTTTTCAGATTCTACAATTTGTCTTAAAAGAAAAAAAAAACACACGACAAATTGTTGCATTAGATTTATGCAGTTCATTTACTATTTCATCATCAAATATGACACCTTGGCCGTATAATAATGTATTTTATGGTATGTTTATGTTATTAAGCTTGTCGTAGTAGATGATGGTTTTTCAGATTCTACAATTTGTCTTAAAAGAAAAAAAAACACAAGACAAATTGTTGCATTAGATTTATGCAGTTCATTTACTATTTCATCATCAAATATGACACCTTGGCCGTATAATAATGTATTTTATGGTATGTTTATGTTATTAAGATTGTCGTAGCTCATGATGGTTTTTCAGATTCTACAATTTGTCTTAAAAGAAAAAAAAAACAAGACAAATTGTTGCATTAGATTTATGCAGTTCATTTACTATTTCATCATCAAATATGACACCTTGGCCGAATAATAATGTATTTTATGGTATGTTTATGTTATTAAGCTTGTCGTAGTTGATGATGGTTTTTCAGATTCTACAATTTGTCTTAAAAGAAAAAAAAACACAAGACAAATTGTTGCATTAGATTTATGCAGTTCATTTACTATTTCATCATCAAATATGACACCTTGGCCGTATAATAATGTATTTTATGGTATGTTTATGTTATTAAGATTGTCGTAGTTGATGATGGTTTTTCAGATTCTACAATTTGTCTTAAAAGAAAAAAAAACACAAGACAAATTGTTGCATTAGATTTATGCAGTTCATGTAGTATTTCATCATCAAATATGACACCTTGGCCGTTTAATAATGTATTTTATGGTATGTTCATATTATTAAGATTGTCGTAGTTGATGATGATTTTCCAGATTATACAATTATTTGTCTTCTAAAAAAAAAGACAAGACAAATTTTTGAACAAACAAAATGCTGAATTAGTTTCATGCAGTTCATATAATATTTCATCATCAAACATGACACGTTGGACGTACAGTAATGTATTTTATGGTATGTTCATATTATTAAGATTGTCGTGGTTGATGATGATTTTCCAGATTATACAATTATTTGTCTTCTAAAAAAAAAGTCAAGACAAATTTTTGAACAGACAAAATGCTGAATTAGTTTCATGCAGTTCATGTAGTATTTCATCATCAAATATGACACCTTGGCCGTTTAATAATGTATTTTATGGTATGTTCATATTATTAAGATTGTCGTAGTTGATGATGATTTTCCAGATTATACAATTATATTTGTCTTCTAAAAAAAAAGACAAGACAAATTTTTGAACAAACAAAATGCTGAATTAGTTTCATGCAGTTCATGTAGTATTTCATCATCAAATATGACACCTTGGCCGTTTAATAATGTATTTTATGGTATGTTCATATTATTAAGATTGTCGTAGTTGATGATGATTTTCCAGATTATACAATTATTTGTCTTCTAAAAAAAAAGACAAGACAAATTTTTGAACAAACAAAATGCTGAATTAGTTTCATGCAGTTCATGTAGTATTTCATCATCAAATATGACACCTTGGCCGTTTAATAATGTATTTTATGGTATGTTCATATTATTAAGATTGTCGTGGTTGATGATGATTTTCCAGATTATACAATTATTTGTCTTCTAAAAAAAAAGTCAAGACAAATTTTTGAACAGACAAAATGCTGAATTAGTTTCATGCAGTTCATGTAGTATTTCATCATCAAATATGACACCTTGGCCGTTTAATAATGTATTTTATGGTATGTTCATATTATTAAGATTGTCGTAGTTGATGATGATTTTCCAGATTATACAATTATTTGTCTTCTAAAAAAAAAGACAAGACAAATTTTTGAACAAACAAAATGCTGAATTAGTTTCATGCAGTTCATGTAGTATTTCATCATCAAATATGACACCTTGGCCGTTTAATAATGTATTTTATGGTATGTTCATATTATTAAGATTGTCGTAGTTGATGATGATTTTCCAGATTATACAATTATTTGTCTTCTAAAAAAAAAGACAAGACAAATTTTTGAACAGACAAAATGCTGAATTAGTTTCATGCAGTTCATGTAGTATTTCATCATCAAATATGACACCTTGGCCGTTTAATAATGTATTTTATGGTATGTTCATATTATTAAGATTGTCGTGGTTGATGATGATTTTCCAGATTATACAATTATTTGTCTTCTAAAAAAAAGACAAGACAAATTTTTGAACAGACAAAATGCTGAATTAGTTTCATGCAGTTCATGTAGTATTTCATCATCAAATATGACACCTTGGCCGTTTAATAATGTATTTTATGGTATGTTCATATTATTAAGATTGTCGTGGTTGATGATGATTTTCCAGATTATACAATTATTTGTCTTCTAAAAAAAACACAAGACAAATTTTTGAACAGACAAAATGCTGAATTAGTTTCATGCAGTTCATGTAGTATTTCATCATCAAATATGACACCTTGGCCGTTTAATAATGTATTTTATGGTATGTTCATATTATTAAGATTGTCGTAGTTGATGATGATTTTCCAGATTATACAATTATTTGTCTTCTAAAAAAAAAGACAAGACAAATTTTTGAACAAACAAAATGCTGAATTAGTTTCATGCAGTTCATGTAGTATTTCATCATCAAATATGACACCTTGGCCGTTTAATAATGTATTTTATGGTATGTTCATATTATTAAGATTGTCGTAGTTGATGATGATTTTCCAGATTATACAATTATTTGTCTTCTAAAAAAAAAGACAAGACAAATTTTTGAACAGACAAAATGCTGAATTAGTTTCATGCAGTTCATGTAGTATTTCATCATCAAATATGACACCTTGGCCGTTTAATAATGTATTTTATGGTATGTTCATATTATTAAGATTGTCGTGGTTGATGATGATTTTCCAGATTATACAATTATTTGTCTTCTAAAAAAAAGACAAGACAAATTTTTGAACAGACAAAATGCTGAATTAGTTTCATGCAGTTCATGTAGTATTTCATCATCAAATATGACACCTTGGCCGTTTAATAATGTATTTTATGGTATGTTCATATTATTAAGATTGTCGTGGTTGATGATGATTTTCCAGATTATACAATTATTTGTCTTCTAAAAAAAAGACAAGACAAATTTTTGAACAGACAAAATGCTGAATTAGTTTCATGCAGTTCATGTAGTATTTCATCATCAAATATGACACCTTGGCCGTTTAATAATGTATTTTATGGTATGTTCATATTATTAAGATTGTCGTGGTTGATGATGATTTTCCAGATTATACAATTATTTGTCTTCTAAAAAAAAGACAAGACAAATTTTTGAACAGACAAAATGCTGAATTAGTTTCATGCAGTTCATGTAGTATTTCATCATCAAATATGACACCTTGGCCGTTTAATAATGTATTTTATGGTATGTTCATATTATTAAGATTGTCGTGGTTGATGATGATTTTCCAGATTATACAATTATTTGTCTTCTAAAAAAAAGACAAGACAAATTTTTGAACAGACAAAATGCTGAATTAGTTTCATGCAGTTCATGTAGTATTTCATCATCAAATATGACACCTTGGCCGTTTAATAATGTATTTTATGGTATGTTCATATTATTAAGATTGTCGTAGTTGATGATGATTTTCCAGATTATACAATTATTTGTCTTCTAAAAAAAAAGACAAGACAAATTTTTGAACAAACAAAATGCTGAATTAGTTTCATGCAGTTCATGTAGTATTTCATCATCAAATATGACACCTTGGCCGTTTAATAATGTATTTTATGGTATGTTCATATTATTAAGATTGTCGTAGTTGATGATGATTTTCCAGATTATACAATTATTTGTCTTCTAAAAAAAAAGACAAGACAAATTTTTGAACAGACAAAATGCTGAATTAGTTTCATGCAGTTCATGTAGTATTTCATCATCAAATATGACACCTTGGCCGTTTAATAATGTATTTTATGGTATGTTCATATTATTAAGATTGTCGTGGTTGATGATGATTTTCCAGATTATACAATTATTTGTCTTCTAAAAAAAAGACAAGACAAATTTTTGAACAGACAAAATGCTGAATTAGTTTCATGCAGTTCATGTAGTATTTCATCATCAAATATGACACCTTGGCCGTTTAATAATGTATTTTATGGTATGTTCATATTATTAAGATTGTCGTGGTTGATGATGATTTTCCAGATTATACAATTATTTGTCTTCTAAAAAAAACACAAGACAAATTTTTGAACAGACAAAATGCTGAATTAGTTTCATGCAGTTCATGTAGTATTTCATCATCAAATATGACACCTTGGCCGTTTAATAATGTATTTTATGGTATGTTCATATTATTAAGATTGTCGTGGTTGATGATGATTTTCCAGATTATACAATTATTTGTCTTCTAAAAAAAAGACAAGACAAATTTTTGAACAGACAAAATGCTGAATTAGTTTCATGCAGTTCATGTAGTATTTCATCATCAAATATGACACCTTGGCCGTTTAATAATGTATTTTATGGTATGTTCATATTATTAAGATTGTCGTGGTTGATGATGATTTTCCAGATTATACAATTATTTGTCTTCTAAAAAAAAGACAAGACAAATTTTTGAACAGACAAAATGCTGAATTAGTTTCATGCAGTTCATGTAGTATTTCATCATCAAATATGACACCTTGGCCGTTTAATAATGTATTTTATGGTATGTTCATATTATTAAGATTGTCGTGGTTGATGATGATTTTCCAGATTATACAATTATTTGTCTTCTAAAAAAAAGACAAGACAAATTTTTGAACAGACAAAATGCTGAATTAGTTTCATGCAGTTCATGTAGTATTTCATCATCAAATATGACACCTTGGCCGTTTAATAATGTATTTTATGGTATGTTCATATTATTAAGCTTGTCGTAGTTGATGATGGTTTTCCAGATTCTACAATTTGTCGTCTAAAAAAAAAAAAGCAAGACAAATTGTTGAACCGACAAAATGCTGAATTAGTTTCATGCAGTTGATATAGTATTTCATCATCAAACATGACACGTTGGACGTACAGTAATGTATTTTATGGTATGTTTATGTTATTAAGCTTGTCGTAGTTGATGATGGTTTTTCAGATTCTACAGTTTGTCTTAAAAGAAAAAAAAACACTAGACAAATTGTTGCATTAGATTTATGCAGTTCATTTACTATTTCATCATCAAATATGACACCTTGGCCGTATAATAATGTATTTTAAGGTATGTTTATGTTATTAAGATTGTCGTAGGTGATGATGGTTTTACATATTCTACAATTTGTCTTCTAAAAAAGAAAACAAGACAAATTGTTGAACAGACAAAATGCTGAATTAGTTTCAGGCGGTTCATATAGTATTTTATCATCAAATATGACACCTTGGCCGTATACTAATGTATTTATGGTATGTTCATATTATTAAGATTGTCGTAGTTGATGATGGTTTTCCAGATTCTACAATTTGTCGTCTAAAAAACAAAAAGCAAGACAAATTGTTGAACAGACAAAATGCTGAATTAGTTTCATGCAGTTCATATAGTATTTCATCATCAAACATGATACGTTGGACGTACAGTAATATATTTTATGGTATGTTTATGTTACTAAGATTGTCGTAGTTGATGATGGTTTTCCAGATTCTACAATTTGTCTTCTAAAAAAAAACACAATACAAATTGTTGCATTAGATTTATGCAATTCATATAGTATTTCATCATCAAACATGACACGTTGGACGTACAGTAATGTATTTTATGGTATGTTTATGTTACTAAGATTGTCGTAGTTGATGATGGTTTTTCAGATTCTACAATTTGTCTTAAAAGAAAAAAAACACAAGACAAATTGTTGCATTAGATTTATGCAGTTCATTTAGTATTTCATCATCAAATATGACACCTTGGCCGTATAATAATGTATTTTATGGTATGTTTATGTTATTAAGATTGTCGTAGTTGATGATCGTTTTCCAGATTCTACAATTTGTCTTCTAAACAAAAAAAACAAGACAAATTGTTGAACAGACAAAATGCTGAATTAGTTTCGTGCAGTTCATATAGTATTTCATCATCGAATATGACACCTTGGCCGTTTAATAATGTATTTTATGGTATGTTTTTGTTATTAAGCTTGTCGTAGTTGATGATGGTTTTTCAGATTCTACAATTTGTCTTAAAAGAAAAAAACACAAGACAAATTGTTGCATTAGATTTATGCAGTTCATTTACTATTTCATCATCAAATATGACGCCTTGGCCGTATAATTATGTATTTTATGGTATGTTTATGTTATTACGATTGTCGTAGTTGATGATGGTTTTTCAGATTCTACAATTTGTCTTAAAAGAAAAAAACACAAGACAAATTGTTGCATTAGATTTATGCAGTTCATTTACTATTTCATCATCAAATATGACACCTTGGCCGTATAATAATGTATTTTATGGTATGTTTATGTTATTAAGATTGTCGTAGTTGATGATGGAAAAAACAAGACAAATTGTTGAACAGACAAAATGCTGAATTAGTTTCATGCGGTTCATATAGTATTTTATCATCAAATATGACACCTTGGCCGTATAATAATGTATTTTATGGTATGTTCATATTATTAAGATTGTCGTAGTTGATGATGATTTTGCAGATTATACAATTATTTGTCTTCTAAAAAAAAAGACAAAAATAAGTTTATTATGTGTATTAAAAATTTCGTAAGGGATGATGTTTTTGCAAACTATAAAATTCGTCTTCTAAAAAAAGGCAAGACAAATTGCGAAATTACTTCTACGTACATAGTTCATCGTAAAGTGTCGTGGTTTTTTTTTTGTTTACGATTTGCTGACACGATGCCCTCGTGCCAGCAAATCGTGACTGTTTTCCCTGCACTGTGCCCCTTACTTGTTATCTGGTTGCGTACCAATTTCTGTTTCTCATCAGTAACTTTAAATGCATTTGAGCCAAGTGATTTAACCTGTCGGTTTTCTTTTCGAAAATTTTTAGCTATAATATTCCACACACTAAAGACAAAAGCCAAATTTGTGAAAATACCTTGGTATTATTTGTGCACAAGCACTTCTTTCGGACTGGAACGGAACCTGAGGCCGGAGACTACAAAGTCGGCCACCAATTCTGTGAGTAGTTTCTTTTTATTAATTTATTATTCGTAATATTTTGCCGTGTATAAGCTGATTTTGTTAATTGCTAATTATGTCAAAGAGCGACCAGATTGGATGGGTCATCTAGACCTGTTACAATAAATCTATTTTCAGTTTCTATCTCTCTCTACCTATACTAATTACGAACTTTCAAGTGTAGGGCGCGTTCAGCGGAATCGCCCATTTTCGCCGACATTTGCGATCGAGTAGCTGCAAAATTGGGCTTTTCGATATTACTTTTGACTCTCGAATTGAAAAAAGGATACAATTCCGCGTGGATTGCGCGACATCTTGTAAATTAAATGCGTCAATTTTGAAAAAAATCACGTTTTTTCACATTGTTCGATGAACGTCAAAAATCTTCAAGCGGATCGATGAACGTCAAAAATTTACATTTTTTATCCGTTCCTGCCGACCTTATAAAAGCCGCTCGCTCTCATGTCTTACGATAAGATCCCTCTAAATACCCTTCGCAAAGAGTTTTGAGCAAAAAAACGGCCTTAAAAACAATTTTCGATCCAAAAAATCGATTTTTGTCGACCCGTGTTTTGCTGCTATTACCACAGTAACGTCAAACCCGAAACGCCCCCTGCCGGACATTCGTAACAACAGTAACAGATAGCAGATAACCTAAAATGTATCCTAAAATGTCCATATTGTGAATGTGGACAGGTGGGAAGCCTTAACCACATATTTCTAGAATGCCCAATAACTAAAATCGAAAATTTTGACATATATACAGAGCTAGTATTACATACTACGTTTGAAAATAATAATGGGACAACCTAACCACGATTGACACAGGAGCAAACATATGATTTTAATTTTCGTAACTAAACGAACTATTTGCGTTTTGCTTTGTTTTCAACGTTAAAAAAAAAAGGGAAACATAGCTGCACTGTGACTACGACCACTATGAGACCTTAAACCGAATTTTGGTTGAAACTGGCCTTAGTTCTAGTTCTCCGATCGGCTTATTGAAACGCGCGATTTGAAGCAAAACATTTCGACTCATGCGCGCATGGTTTTTAGGTATGTTTCTTCGTTCGAGCAGTGAGACGTAACGGAAATATGTATGTCTAAAATGGTACTATCTTAGCCCCTGGCATTTCTAATACGGACGATAATTATCATCCGATTGTCGGACGTCAGCATAGAATGACCATAATTGTGGCCGGTTGTTCTAGCTTGGAAATAGACTCAGCGTTGTTCAAGTTGGTACTTTGGGACCAAATTTGGTCCTTTCTGATGTCAGTTGGTACCCTGGTACCCCTTAAGTCAAACTGGTCCCCACTCATTTTACTTTGTAAATCCAACTATAATTTTTAAATTTTGTGCTCCAGTGTTTTACACAGTACAATGTGTACAGTGCAACCATTATTTCTACATTGTAATGTATATTTTCTTTGATTGTATCCCTCAATTGACCAGATCGTTTCGTACAATTTTCCTCGCCACCATAGTTATTTGACGGAGGTTGGTACCGAAAGATCAAATTTGGTCCTCTCCAACTGCCAACCTGGTACTCTCCAAGTAACGGCCAGGAACAACACTGAATAGACTGTAATGTGGACTCACCAAATTCGCTCGTATTTCCTCCTTCACTCTGCACCATATACGGAAATACGGAATAATTATCTAATTGGGTTGAGGATCATGAAAAGCTTCTCAAGCGATACGATGCGATACGTACCCAAACCAAAACACAAAATTGACTAATCCTTTGTCCTGTTATCGGTCAGTTTTGCAGTGCGACGATTTCAGGTAAGATACGGGTGGGGGGGAAACATCTGGTCAAATCCGCCGCCGGCATTCTACGTTTGAAAGTAAACAAATAATTGTTTGTATGATATAGATGTTTCAAACTAAGGGCTGAGGCCGCACTACGGCGGAACCGCCGCGGTTAAAAACCGCGGCGGTTTTAAAATGTACGGTGTTAAATGGACGCGGGAAAAAACCGCAGTGCGGCCGCTTGTATTAGTTTCCTTGACTCACAGAATCACGCGGTTAAAAACCGCGGCGGTTCCGCCGTAGTGCGGCCTCGGCCTAAGAAGAGCACAGTTGTATATGCAACCAAATATACATAGGCAATTTATAAACCATACACTGGGTATGATTGGTTGCATAGACAACTGTGCTCTTCTTAGTTTGAAACTACTCTACGTATGTAGAAGACTCGGTAACGCTTCTTCGTGCAAAATTTTACTGCCAAACCTCCCAAGCACTAAATACACATTCATTCATTCCTATTCCACCATTATTCTGCTATTTGACATTATTTGAGAGATGCTGTTTATCAACTGATCATATCTTGATTCATTTACCTCTAATTTTTTTTTTAAATAAATGCTGCAGTTAATAGTAAACAATCAGCGGTTGATACATACTAGAGGTGGGTAGTTCGTGAACGAACTAGTCCGAGAGAATGGCTCCCGGCTTAGAACAAAAGAACTAGTTCTTTAAAATAAAAAGAACTAGTTCGCAAAAGACCTGCTTTGCTAAAACATATCTCTATGCATATCTCATTCAGTGAACGACTTGTAGGGACATGAAATCTAGTTCGAAAGTCTTGCTTTGGTGAAACATATCCCATTCAGTGAACGAGTTGTGGCGACATCAAACGAGCGACATAGCACCCTGTCCGCCAATTGTTTCTTTACCTAACGGCGGATGTCAAAAATATAATTAGAGTATAGTTTTTTTTTCCTATTGGATAATGGATTACACTGTTAATAGTAGTTTCGCTAGTATATGTTATACTATAATTTATAAATAATACCCCAATTCCACCTAAAATTGCAGTATGAATAAGGCTAAAATACGTGCAGCAATATGTCTTTTATGCCTTATTAAATAAATATTTAAGAAATATACCTAAATAAAATAAGACAACGATTCTTCGATCAATATAATTATAAATAATTATTTATTTTCAAAGCAAAATAACGATTCTTCAAGAAAAAGACAAAGTGGGAAGGCAGACATCGATTCTGTCCAAACTAGATCCTAGTTTCGTTTGGAACGAGATATAAACGTGCTAGAACACGCAAAGACACGTTTATCGAAGTAGTATGTCTCAGGATCAAAGTAGTTCTTTAGAACTAGTTCTCTGAACTAGTTCCTTTTTGTGAACTAATCCGGAAGAACTAGTTCATTAAAAAGAACTAATAAGCCCATCTCTAATACATACATCTTCGTAAACATACAGATTAAAGTTGCATGTAACAGCATGTAGTCGTTATAAGTAATAAACCAGTCTTCAGGGTCAGAAATGTAGTATTTTATACCATACAAAGAATTTGGTACAATAAGGTACAATAAAATAGCCAGGTGGTTACAAAAATAACAGGTAATTTATATAAATAATAAATTTGTCTTATAAAAAACCACTTGTTCGTGTAACATCAATTTATTAATTAAAAAAGGACGGGTGATCGATTTCGAAAACTTTGTTTTCATCTTCGGACAATTTTATTGAACTGTTAAACACTGGTGAGGTGGGTCGCCATGCGGGTATCTCACACCCGCATGGCGACCCACCTCACCAGTGTTTAAGATAGAAATCTCACACCCGCATGGCGACCCACCTCACCAGTGTTTAACAGTTCAATAAAATGGTCCGAAGATGAAAACAAAGTTTTCGAAATCGATCACCCGTCCTTTTTAATTAATAAATTGATGTTACACGAACAAGTGGTTTTTTATGAAAATTGGACATCATGGAGGATTTTATAACTAGAATAAAATTTGTCTTAGGTCAGGAATGTTGTAGTTGACTTACCTTTTGTTGGAACTGTGAATAGTCGATATTTTTTTTTCTTTAGGGACGAGGGATCAATAAATAAATAAACGATGCACATTAATATAAACATTTTCTTATTCAACCTAAATCTTACAGTAATATACATAGTACAAAAAAGTAATGAATTTTCCTCAAAAATGGAGAAAAACAAAGGAAACATAGTAAGGTAATCTGTACAAAATTTATGCTACTGTACAATGATCACTGTAAAAAGCAAATAAATAAATGTTCTTACTATCATTGAAACAATATACAATTATATGACAAAGAAAGTAACATCCTATAGTTAACAAATATACAGATACATTATGGATCGAAATAATGTACGGACAAACATAGACACCAGAAGTTCTTTTTTTATTTCTTTTTAAACTCTTTGACATCAATCTACAGTCAGTGTGTGAGAGTGAGACATATAGAGCGAGCTATTAAATGTTTTTTACACATTTTACATTCTCCGCTTTAACCACCCATACCGCAATTTTATACATTTCCGTCTCTTTTATAAACATCGTTGCAATAAAACAAAGATCGAGATCATCAATACGAGAGATTAACCGAAACCGAATTTCGGCAATCACCGATAATATAAAAAAAAAATCGTTTTCTTTTTTATTAATTGGCACTTTGAATGAATAGCACTCGCCGTACGTACATAACCTTTCACATGCCCCGAAATAATTTCATTTAGTATTTGATGATTCAAACCCACAGGAATACTGAATAGCGAGTTTTTTTTTATCTTTTTTTACTTTAACAGGCACAGATTTCTTTTTACAATTTCGAAACAACATCGATAAATATCCGATTGGGTCTCGGAGAGAGAGAAAGAGAGAAAAACTCATTCGTACACCGGGGAGGGTGAATACGGTAGACTAATTACGACCGGCGACTTAAGCTAGCGGCCGCAAGTCACTACTAACAGGAAGATAAACCGTGCATATCCAGCATTTCGTCCAACTTAAACGACACAAAATGTACAGTTAGTGTTTATGTTATGTACACATTTAGTAGCGTTGCGCTTCAGTGCTCTTCTTTTTTTTTTTTAAGTAAAACCGCTCATCTCCTAACTATTATATTTTTACCCAGTTATTTAATATAATAATTAAATTTATTTATTTATATACTCATATATATATATGTAGACATCTAGAATCCAAGTTTAACGTGCACTCACTTTGTTCAGGACACGCAAGACATCGAAAATTATAATACACAAAAAACAAAACAATAAGCATCTACTATCACAAATTAAGCTGTTTCATTGCTTCCGTCGGACAACTTCTCCTCGCCGCTTCCCTCGTTCTCTTCCTCCTCCATCTTGTGCTTATTGAAAATAGCAGTCAACGTCGATAACGAGTCCTTCACGGCATGATAGATAATATTCTTTATCTGCAGTTTATCCTCGTGATTGGCATGCGTGTCGCTCAAATCCCGAAACTCCTGAGTCAAGTGGAAACACTGCGACACGTTCTCGGGCGAGACAAAATCCTCCGCAACCTTTATACAATTATGGAGATTCCTAACTTGATGCGGGGCACCGGCCGGAATGAAAACCGCATCACCGAGACACTGGACAATCGCGTAACCCTCAACGCCATACTCCTTGTATAACCTCTCGCGCAAAGGTCCGTCCAAATAACAACTCTGATCGTGAATCGGATCGTGATTCGGTTCCAACCTGCCGCCTTTCTCCACAACCACTTTATTCAACAAATCACGAATTTTATCCGCATCTCTCGCGTTATAAATATGCCACAAAGCCCCGGGGAGTTCTCCTTTGTCCCTCACGCGCCTCCTAGTCAAAATGTCGCAACCGGCTTCGTCGATCGCCCTAAAGGCCTCCTTTATGTGATCGTCCGAGTCGCCGTCCTTCGGAATCCCAACGTAAACCATAACGTTAACCGCGTCCGAGATGTCCAGGTGGAGATTGGTGGTACCCTTGGAGGGATGCAATGCAGATCCGTACGCGTTGTACATCTTCGGGCCCAGGTCGGGGCGCACGAAACAATCCGGTAAACGACTCGCCAGGTTCAATCGGCCGTTCCTGTGGGTGTACTCGGGTAGCGGGAGCACCTTCATCAGGTCGCTGAAACGCGTCGGAAGGAGTTCGGCAAAGTCTTCGCCCGGGGGCCAGTCTTTCAGTTTGAGGAGCATCGGGTTGCCTTTTTCGTCCTTCAGCCGTTTCGTGAGGTGCTCGAAACCCTCCCAGAATTTACGCATCGGTTGGTTGAGGACGAGGTTCCCCGTAAGGCAGTTGATAAGGTCGTTCTTCTCGTCGCCAAAGTCCGTGATGAAAGCATCTGGGGTCCATAAGTCTTTGCCCAGGTGCTTCGTCACGTCCGAGACTAGAACTGGCTGACCACGCTTCCATTGGTCCTAGAGAGAAAATGACATGTTGTTTAACTTTTTTAAATTATCGTTTTTTTACAGATATACAGATATTTTAGTATATATAGGGGACTAGTAGACCATTTTGTTTATATACAACGGATAGTGGGTAGATCGCCTAGCCCACGCACCGCCTAGTGGGTAGATCGCCTAGCCCACGCACCGCCTAGTCGGTAGACCGCCTAGCCGGCAGACCGTATCGTTTTTTTACAGATATACAGATATTTTAGTATATATAGGGGACTAGTAGACCATTTTGTTTATATACAACGGATAGTGGGTAGATCGCCTAGCCCACGCACCGCCTAGTCGGTAGACCGCCTAGCCGGCAGACCGTATCGTTTTTTTACAGATATACAGATATTTTAGTATATATAGGGGACTAGTAGACCATTTTGTTTACCTATATACAACGGATAGTGGGTAGATCGCCTAGTCCACGCACCGCCTAGTCGGTAGACCGCCTAGTCGGTAGACCGCCTAGCCGGCAGACCGTATCGTTTTTTTACAGATATACAGATATTTTAGTATATATAGGGGACTAGTAGACCATTTTGTTTACCTATATGCAACGGATAGTGGGTAGATCGCCTAGTCCACGCACCGCCTAGTCGGTAGACCGCCTAGCCGGCAGACCGTATCGTTTTTTTACAGATATACAGATATTTTAGTATATATAGGGGACTAGTAGACCATTTTGTTTATATACAACGGATAGTGGGTAGATCGCCTAGCCCACGCACCGCCTAGTCGGTAGACCGCCTAGCCGGCAGACCGTATCGTTTTTTTACAGATATACAGATATTTTAGTATATATAGGGGACTAGTAGACCATTTTGTTTATATACAACGGATAGTGGGTAGATCGCCTAGCCCACGCACCGCCTAGTCGGTAGACCGCCTAGCCGGCAGACCGTATCGTTTTTTTACAGATATACAGATATTTTAGTATATATAGGGGACTAGTAGACCATTTTGTTTATATACAACGGATAGTGGGTAGATCGCCTAGCCCACGCACCGCCTAGTCGGTAGACCGCCTAGCCGGCAGACCGTATCGTTTTTTTACAGATATACAGATATTTTAGTATATATAGGGGACTAGTAGACCATTTTGTTTATATACAACGGATATTGGGTAGATCGCCTAGCCCACGCACCGCCTAGTCGGTAGACCGCCTAGCCGGCAGACCGTATCGTTTTTTTACAGATATACAGATATTTTAGTATATATAGGGGACTAGTAGACCATTTTGTTTACCTATATACAACGGATAGTGGGTAGATCGCCTAGTCCACGCACCGCCTAGTCGGTAGACCGCCTAGCCGGCAGACCGTATCGTTTTTTTACAGATATACAGATATTTTAGTATATATAGGGGACTAGTAGACCATTTTGTTTATATACAACGGATAGTGGGTAGATCGCCTAGCCCACGCACCGCCTAGTCGGTAGACCGCCTAGCCGGCAGACCGTATCGTTTTTTTACAGATATACAGATATTTTAGTATATATAGGAGACTAGTAGACCATTTTGTTTATATACAATGGATAGTGGGTAGATCGCCTAGCCCACGCACCGCCTAGTCGGTAGACCGCCTAGCCGGCAGACCGTATCGTTTTTTTACAGATATTTTAGTATATATAGGGGACTAGTCCTATATACCTACAAAAATTATAACCACTAATTGCAACTTCACCCACCTGGAAAATGTTGATGTTCCCTTGGTTTGTGGTATCATTCAACCTCAGCAACTTCCCGTCGCAGAGCCAACTGTGCGGAGTATCCGGATAGACGAGTTTACTCTCAGTCAGCGTCATGATCCGAATCGGCAGCATCCCGCGTATCCTAGATTGTAGATTATCCTTCCTCACAAAGTGTTTCAACTCCACTTTGCTCTCAGTCACCAATTCTTCCTTGACCTTGGGCACGTTGTCCTCGATCACGTTCGAAATGACCTCGTCCAGCGTCACCACCCTTCCAGCTGTCTTCTTTAGGGTTTTCGTGGCATTCGAGACCGGAGAGCCGGCCCTACTCCCGTTATGTTTATGCGACGGCCTTATCAGCAATTCCCGCAATGTTGAGAACGACCCATCTTCGGAATCGCTTGAGCTCTCTCCCTTCTTGTCCTCGCTTGATAACGCAACGTCGGCTAACCAGCTCAGAGAATTTTTTTCGTCTTTGGCGCCGTTTATACTAAGTTTCGAATCGGAATCTTCTTTCTTTATACCGTTGGTATCACCCATCAGTATACTCTTTATTAGTTCTTTTCTTGCGCCGTTGCACTTTTGCGATACTTCTTTGCTCAAGGGGCACTCGCAGTTCTGCTCGACGTTCCATAATTCGCGCATCTCGTGGACGAGACGACCCAATTTCTGTAAAGAATCTCCCGCGATGATTTGAGTCTGCATGAGTTTCTCTTGCTCGTGCGGTTGACGATTCGTGCATAAAAGCCAAGAGTAATCGTCGCGGTCTTTTCCTGGCTCGCCCCAGATCTTTATCGTCTTATTTTTTCTACCCTAAAGAAAGTGAAACAAAATAGTTAATAATTTTTGTTTGGCACGGTTTGTTTTCAAGTCTTACCCTGTAGCAATCCAAACAAACGACAAAGCCGCACTTTCCGCAGGTCCAATGGATGTTGAACAGCGTCGTTTCGCAGACGTCGCACATTTCTCTAACGCCCTGCACGACTCTCTTCCATGCGATTGTTTTATCTGAAACAAAAACAATAGTATGCATAAAATACCAAGGAGGTAAGTGGTTGCATCGCGTAACTTACCCTCCGACATGTGTTCCGCGTGGGCATCCTTCTCTTGGGTAAGTAAATTGCAGAAGTGGTCGCCAACCTGCTTCAGGATGAAACGTGACGTTTCCATTTCAAGATCAGACGGTGGTTTGTCTGGTGAGGGTAGCCATAATTTCAAATCATCCTACAACAAAAAATTAACAGTTAAATTTCCGTAAAAATTTAAAAACTTTCTAAATTACTCACTTCAGATGCATCTTTGTGTGGATCCGAGAAGCCGGCGATGGCAAGTTGGCCGTTCTTAGTGTACCTGAGCCTCCGGAACGCGTAGAACCTGCAGAATATGTTTGGGATATTCTTCGAGCGCTGATTCGGCGTCCAGCGACACTCGCGGCACTTGGCCAACTTGGGCGCTACCTCAAAGCAGGCCCCGTCCTGAAGAAAACTGTCACCGGTCTTTTTGAGCTGCCCTATGGGCGGCTTCCTGAACGGGTCCCGGGGCAGGGCTGGCGGTGACGCCACCGCCTCTTCTTTTGTCTTCTTAGGTCGCGGCTCCTCGGTTTTGTCGTTTTTTGACTGCTTCGGCCTTCGTCCGCGCTTCCGCGGCTCCTTACCCTGATTTGCCGATTTTTTCGCGTTTGTCGGGGCTACCGTCGAACTTGCGCCAGAGTCGGAGTCCTTTTCAGATCCGCTTTCCTTGTCGCTTTCGGACCCGCTCTCTGATGGAACTTGCGGGGTGCTCGCGGGGACGACTTTGCGCTTCTTGTGCTCTTCCGTTTTCTTTGTCGTTCCCCCTCCTCCTTTCTTCCGCTTGACTTTCGGTGGTTTTCTCTTTGGCGGATCCTTGCGGTTCCTCTCCTGATCGGAACTGGAGGAATCGTCGGCTTTCGCCGAGTCTCCGTTTATCGACGGTTCCTTTTTCCTGTTGTTGGTCTTCGGCCCGAAGTGTTTCGTCTTGTTTATGCTATTAACGGCCATGGTGCCGATGTTGTGTATCGAATTCACCGGAGGTTCCTTGCTTGCAGTAGTAGTCACAGGTGTTGCGGTCGTAGCTATATTTAATGGCAACGTTAAGCAACTTCCCGTACCAGTCACTCCCGTGGTATCTTCAAAATCCTCACCGGTATGCCTCTGCAGCCAGGCCTTCTTCAAATGCCTAACCGGATAAGACCCGCCGGAACTTTTATTCGGCCCGGGACTATTCGATTTTTCCGAGTCGGGGTTAACGGGCGGTACCGTTAGAGCTTTTGCAGGAGAGGTGCTCTCCACAGGAGGCGGGGGAGTGACGTTAACCGGAGGACTTGGAGCAATGACGGGTTCTTTCGGACTTTCTATCCTATTCTCGGTTTCTATTCTCTGCGGCGATTTTTGCGTTATGACAAAGCTAACGGCCGTTACGCTGACGTCAGGTAAGGATTCCACAACCACTTGTTGGTTTGGCGGGATCAGGTTTGTGGGCGTCGTCCTCAAAGCTGCTGCATTGACCACAGTTGTTATTGTGGTCGCCGCATTGGCTATCAGGGGACTCGGTTCAGATACACGGGCTAGTTGGGGCTGTGGGGTTGACGTGGGGCCGTAGATCGAATGCGGGGGTGTTTCTACTCGTCGCTTCTTCTCTAAGCACATCGGGCTGGACGCAGAACTGACTGGCGTACCTGCAAAGAAAGTATGAATTGAATTAAACGCGCTACTGTGCGCAGAAGATTTACATGCACAGTGCTGTGCAGCAGATCTATGTACACAACTATGAGCAGCAGATCTACATGCACAATGCTATGTAGTAGATCTACATGCACAATGCTGTGCAGCAGATCTATGTACACAACTATGAGCAGCAGATCTACATGCACAATGCTATGTAGTAGATCTACATGCACAATGCTGTGCAGCAGATCTATATATACAACTATGAGCAGCAGATCTACATGCACAATGCTATGTAGTAGATCTACATGCACAATGCTGTGCAGCAGATCTATGTACACAACTATGAGCAGCAGATCTACATGCACAATGCTGTGCAGCAGATCTATGTACACAACTATGAGCAGCAGATCTACATGCACAATGCTGTGCAGCAGATCTATGTAGACAACTATGAGCAGCAGATCTACATGCACAATGCTGTGCAGCAGATCTATATATACAACTATGAGCAGCAATCTACATGCACAATGCTGTGCAGCAGATCTATATATACAACTATGAGCAGCAGATCTACATGCATAATGCTATGTAGTAGATCTACATGCACAATGCTGTGCAGCAGATCTATGTACACAACTATGAGCAGCAGATCTACATGCACAATGCTGTGCAGCAGATCTATATATACAACTATGAGCAGCAGATCTACATGCACAATGCTATGTAGTAGATCTACATGCACAATGCTGTGCAGCAGATCTATGTACACAACTATGAGCAGCAGATCTACATGCACAATGCTATGTAGTAGATCTACATGCACAATGCTGTGCAGCAGATCTATGTACACAACTATGAGCAGCAGATCTACATGCACAATGCTGTGCAGCAGATCTATGTACACAACTATGAGCAGCAGATCTACATGCACAATGCTGTGCAGCAGATCTATGTACACAACTATGAGCAGCAGATCTACATGCACAATGCTGTGCAGCAGATCTATGTACACAACTATGAGCAGCAGATCTATGTACACAACTATGAGCAGCAGATCTACATGCACAATGCTGTGCAACAGATCTATGTACACAACTATGAGCAGCAGATCTACATGCACAATGCTGTGCAGCAGATCTACGTACACAACTATGAGCAGCAGATCTACATGCACAATGCTGTGCAGCAGATCTACGTACACAACTATGAGCAGCAGATCTACATGCACAATGCTGTGCAGCAGATCTACGTACACAACTATGAGCAGCAGATCTACATGCACAATGCTGTGCAGCAGATCTACGTACACAACTATGAGCAGCAGATCTACATGCACAATGCTGTGCAGCAGATCTACGTACACAACTATGAGCAGCAGATCTACATGCACAATGCTGTGCAGCAGATCTACGTACACAACTATGAGCAGCAGATCTACATGCACAATGCTGTGCAGCAGATCTACGTACACAACTATGAGCAGCAGATCTACATGCACAATGCTGTGCAGCAGATCTACGTACACAACTATGAGCAGCAGATCTACATGCACAATGCTGTGCAGCAGATCTACGTACACAACTATGAGCAGCAGATCTACATGCACAATGCTGTGCAGCAGATCTACGTACACAACTATGAGCAGCAGATCTACATGCACAATGCTGTGCAGCAGATCTACGTACACAACTATGAGCAGCAGATCTACATGCACAATGCTGTGCAGCAGATCTATGTACACAACTATGAGCAGCAGATCTATGTACACAACTATGAGCAGCAGATCTACATGCACAATGCTGTGCAGCAGATCTATGTACACAACTATGAGCAGCAGATCTATGTACACAACTATGAGCAGCAGATCTACATGCACAATGCTGTGCAACAGATCTACGTACACAACTATGAGCAGCAGATCTATGTACACAACTATGAGCAGCAGATCTACATGCACAATGCTGTGCAGCAGATCTACGTACACAACTATGAGCAGCAGATCTATGTACACAACTATGAGCAGCAGATCTACATGCACAATGCTGTGCAGCAGATCTATGTACACAACTATGAGCAGCAGATCTACATGCACAATGCTGTGCAGCAGATCTATGTACACAACTATGAGCAGCAGATCTACATGCACAATGCTGTGCAGCAGATCTATGTACACAACTTTGAGCAGCAGATCTACGTGCACAATGCTGTGCAGTAGATCTTCATGCACAATGCTGTGCAGAAGATCTAAATGCACAATGTTGTTCAGTATCCATGGGCATAACAATGTGCAGTAAATGTGAAAAACTCTATGCAACTGACCTTTCCGTTTAGGTGATGTACTCGAATCATACTTGGACGTGACACAGAAATCCAGTGGTTGCGTCTGAACGGAGCTGATAGGAAGATGCGAACTAGGATACGTAACACCCGGAGAACTGTACTGAGTATGCGTCCTGGAAATAGGAGAAGGGGCTGAAGCTGCCGTAGGTGGAGAAGTCCCATGTTGAATGGAAGGCTTGACGGATAAACCGCCGGGTACGGCGCTACCCGGAAAGATCCGATCGTATAACCTTGTATCCTGCGGCCTGCTGGAGTGTGCGGGAGGTGGTACCACATTCGATGGTTGCGGATTATGATGCGTTATCGGCGGATGGTACTGAGGGATCTGTTGATACGGCGACGTCGGTACAGACGAAAGAGGCTTTGAGCTCGTCATTAACGGCAGGGGATTTGATGACAATAAGTCTGACGTTCGACTAGTGGCTAAATTGGTTTCTATGACCGCGGATGGCTTTCCGTATATGTGGTGGGGCGCTGGTGAACTGACTTTTGGCTTCATATTCGTTAATGTCCCAGGGGCTATCGTCGTGTAGTGAGACACTGTCGTCGATTGGGGTATGTACGTGTAGCTAACGGAATTTATTGTGCCTTTTGTTATTGACTTTGAATTGTTTGCGTACATTGACGAGAGATCCGCTGTTCTATACCTGTAAAAGAACGATTAGTTGCTGAAGTAGGTTTGTTTAATTGATGACAGTAGTTTTCGTTGCTATGTTACCTACCTTAATTCTGGAGATGAATGCGGGTGATGCGATTGTTGCTGTTGCTGGGCGTGGTGCGGACTTGGAATCTGCCCTGTGGACCTATGGTGCTGTTGACTCTTCCCCATGTTCTGCGATTCGTGATGATGCGGACTAGGCGTGTGCGGATGATGATGCGGTGACTGGGTAGGGCTTCTATAATCCTGCATCTGATAAACACCAGCCTTATGCTGACCACTCTGCCCGATGTAATGACTAACCAAATCCGACGTTCGTAACTGGGGCGATTTCGAATGCGCCTGTTGCATCCTCGAATCCAAATGATGACCTTTCTCGTGCTTCACAATCACCGAATTCTTCTCCATGTGCAAAGAGTTCTGCATGAGCTCCCTATCGCGTTCCATCGACTTCAGCATGGCTTGGTTGTGTTGTTGCTGCGTCGCCGCCGACTTATGATGCTCCGTCTTAATTTTCTGCTCGTGCGAGAAGAAGGACGTTGGTTGGTAAGCAGGATAACCAAACGCGTTAACTTCTGCTTTAATCTGCGTGTGGACCATCATCTTATCACTCGATTTACTCCCAGAACCTCGACTATGCGCTGGCGGTGGATAATCAACTTTACTCGAAGCACTCGGCGGCCTTTGAACATTACTCCCGTAGTAAGAATTCTTATCCCGACTGTCTGGCCTTTGAACGGCTTGCATATGCCTTTGCTGTTCTCTATGGTGGTGTTCCTGTTCCGCTCTTTTGCGTTCCTCCTCCAGGCTTGAGCTGCGCGGAGGTGGCGGCACGTTAAAACCCGGCCAAGAGCTCATACTGTGCGGTTTCTTTTGCATTAGCCGCAAAGATTCCTCGAAGTGTTTCTGGACCGCCGCCGCCGCTTGCCGTTGTTCTTTCTCGTGCTTCTCGCGTTCTAGTTTTTCAAGACGATCGCGTTCCTGACGTTCTCGTTCCCTGTATTCCCGTTCCTTCTCTTTCTGTTTCTCGATCTCTTGGTTTTGCCTATAATAATAATAATAATAATAAAACAATTTTTGTAGAAAGCAAGGAAAGTGAAACGTACCTTAAACGCTCCTGCCTGTCTCTATCCTGCGCTAAGGCCCTATCCCTTTCGAGGAGCTCCTCAGCTCCAGCCTGTTGGCTAACCTGCGGTGGTAACAAGGGCGCAGCAAGATACCTCTTCGACCACAAGATATCTGGAGGAATATTGTAGAGTGGCGGTGCCAGATGCGGATGGTGGGGTAAGTGAGGACTCATGATGGAAGAGGGTGGTGCTGGGACTGGCGGGTACATGCCTGGATGACTGCTGGGTGCTGAGGGGGCTTGGTTGGGTGATGGGCCCGCTGAGGGCGCCGACGGGTGCGACATCAGCAGCGTTTGATGCTGTATGCTATGGATGTGGCGGACGTGGGGCTCGGACTCCAATAGCAAATTGGGGTCACGCCACACGCGCACCGTATCTGGATTGTTGGTGGTATTGGTGGCGTTTGGCGGCACTGATTGTGCGCCTCCTCCTGTTCCAGCGCTCACAGCCACAAGAGGACTGCTCGAGATCTGATACTGCCCGCTGCTTGACGATGTTGCGTATCTGTTGGACAAAAACAGTCATCATTATTGTGGTGTTATTAAACCCAATGTCAATAAACAACGGATATTAAACCCAGTTGTTTAGTACACATTTGAAAGATAACTACAACATTCTTAATGATTAGAATTAGATATACACACCTAGTTCTAAGTTAAGCAGTATATTTTTAGAAGCTTTTTATAGAAGCGTTATTCATTGATTATTATTGTAGTTCAAATAGAATAAATCCTACATACTTTTGAAAAAATAAACGCAATTGGAAGGAAACTATGTATAACAATTGCAAAATTATTATTATGCAGAAGTTGTTGACTTATAATTGTCAGAAAATTTAGTATTTGTATTAGTTGTTCATTTAATACAATGCTATTAAATAATGTGATTACTAAAAAGCAACGTATCAATTATATTATGTCATGAAATTGAACCTGGAACTTGTTTGTATCATAACAGCTATTTGAATTTAACTGAGGTTTCAGAACAGACTTCATATAATTATCCAATATATACTTTTTCGAGTTGGGTGTGCCTTTCTTACTTGAGTTTACTTAAACATAAATAACACACATTATATAATAACCTATTGATACAATATTTCAAAAAAACGATACTTGGTGTTTTTTTATTGTTATATCAAACTTACACAAAGCAGTTATGAAATGAATCTACTAAACAATCTTTTCATAACAAGTATTTAAATGTTATCTAAGCATTTTATAAAGCAACCATTAAACAAACCCTAAGCATACTTTTCAACCATCACTTTTATTACACAGAAGACACAAGATTCCGCCGAAAAAACACCACGAACAAACGGACAAATTCCAGCATATGAAACTACAAATCTAATTGATACAAACGCAATTTATACGGATGTCAAATGGAATTCTTGTTTTACTTAGGTATAAATTGCAAAGTGCCACTTCATACACATGTAAAACGAAATAAATACTTATCCATAACAATGATTAATAAATCTAGTGAATCTAATATTCGAGGTTGCTTTGAGACAAAATTTACATTAGTTCTTCGAGATGACCTCCAGACAGCTCTCTAAACAGACATATTTTTTGTGACTTGTTTGTGAGTTTTTCTAAGTTAAAAAAAAATCGATACAGTTAACTACATGCACAATGCTATGCAGTAGATCTATGTACACAACTATGAGCAGCAGATCTACATGCACAATGCTATGTAGTAGATCTACATGCACAATGCTGTGCAGCAGATCTATGTACACAACTATGAGCAGTAGATGTACATGCACAATGCTATGTAGTAGATCTACATGCACAATGCTATGCAGTAGATCTACATGCACAATGCTGTGCAGCAGATCTATGTACACAACTATGAGCAGCAGATCTACATGCACAATGCTATGTAGTAGATCTACATGCACAATGCTGTGCAGCAGATCTATGTACACAACTATGAGCAGCAGATGTACATGCACAATGCTATGTAGTAGATCTACATGCACAATGCTGTGCAGCAGATCTATGTACACAACTATGAGCAGCAGATCTACATGCACAATGCTATGTAGTAGATCTACATGCACAATGCTGTGCAGCAGATCTATGTACACAACTATGAGCAGCAGATCTACATGCACAATGCTATGTAGTAGATCTACATGCACAATGCTGTGCAGCAGATCTATGTACACAACTATGAGCAGCAGATCTACATACACAATGCTATGCAGTAGATCTACATGCACAATGCTGTGCAGCAGATCTATGTACACAACTATGAGCAGCAGATCTACATGCACAATGCTATGCAGTAGATCTACATGTACAATGCTGTGCAGCAGATCTATGTACACAACTATGAGCAGCAGATCTACATGCACAATGCTATGTAGTAGATCTACATGCACAATGCTGTGCAGCAGATCTATGTACACAACTATGAGCAGCAGATCTACATGCACAATGCTATGCAATAGATCTACATGCACAATGCTGTGCAGTAGATCTACATGCACAATGCTATGGCTATTAAGTATGATATCGATCAATGTATTTTAAAAAAACTATCCTAAATAAATAAAGAAACAATAATAATTAATCTATAGACGAAAATAGCAAAATATACCTAAAATAAACATAACCCCTTCCTGCATTTTCACACCTAGGTAAAAAAGAATCTACGCTGATATGTAATTATGTATGTTATACGTTATATCACTTACTAATAAGTGAATGTAAGATATGGTCCATGTAGGACATAATTTAGTAAATTTGTGATACTTCATAAATTTCTTGTGCTTAGTTTGTCATTTTTAAAGAGAAATTTTGTGCATAGGTAAGTCTAAGTAATATGAAACACATTCAACAAAAGGCGCAACAATGCCTAAGAACTAATGAACAATAATTATAAATGCATGTATTGAAAAATTAAAAAGAAAACATTTTTGTGTTTCTTTTGCTTTGCCCCACTGTATTTGTTAATGAAATTAGCAACTGCGAATTGTATTAACAAAATACTTTTTAAAAATTACTTTGATCATATTCCTATTGTTCAAAGACTAATTAAAGAGCTTATAATCAAGTACATCTTTTATAGCAACAATGAGAAGAATAGTAATAGTAATCTGAATTGAAATCAAACAGAAAGAAACGGTTATTTTGGCCAATAGGTATTTTTAAAAAGCTTGATTTGCCTTTAACGAAGCTAAATATATAATTTAGGCTTATTAAGATTATAACTTTTAATAGGCAGGAGTATTTTCGACAGTTTTTTGTTACACTTTAGATGCAAGTGAATTAGAAAGAAAATGAAATGCATATTTCGTTCGGAATTCTAAGACGAGCTTTCTGGGGTCGTGGAAAAAAGTTTCACCAATGCATTGAAGGTGCAACATCGACGGACTAAAACAACACAAAAACCTCCACAAGTGCGACCAAAAGAACACGAAATTGAGTACAAGTGTGCATCAGTGTTACTAAAAGAAACAGTCAGCATTCCAAAAATAAAACTTTATTGGAAACGGTCTATTTGAGTTGAGAACGTGTTGCAAATAGTTTGCGGCCATTACGATATGAGATAATGAAGAATTCCGGACGTACCTTTCTGAAGTATTGTTGCCTCCCCCGCTGATGGTGGACTGCGACGTTTGATGTATGGACTGTGGTTCGTCCGTGGAACTTAGGGCACTAGAACGTGACCCAGACCTCTCATCTCCGCTACCGACGGACCTCAGCGAACTTATCCCAGAATCGGACCTATCATCGGCGAATCGTAACAGCGAATGGTGTCCAGACTCCTGAAGGTCCATCCTGGCGCTACACGTGCTGCTAAACGGCGAGGACGAAGACAGCGGTGCGTCATCGTCACCACCACCTCTTTCCACCGTAACAATCTTACCACCCTCTGTCGCGCTAACAATCACACAATCCTCCTCGTCCTCAATCTCTACCTCTTCCTCGTCTTCCTCGTCACTTAACACTTTATCAATAACAACCGGCAATAACACTTCGTGTCGTGGTGATGAATCGTCTCCTCTTTGTTCCTTTTCCTTCGCACTAACACCATCACCTATCACTAATTGCTCCCTTTCAACTTCTTCAACTTTAACATTCACATCTCCATCGTTAACACATTTCTCGTCAACATTTTCGATACCACTAACCGCACTATCTTCTATTTGTTCCTCCTCCTCTTCTTCTTCTTGTTGAAGGTCTTTGTTAACTCCTACGTCTACTTCAACCTCTTGGCTGTCACTGCTATCGTCATCTTCTTGTTCAGACGCACTCTCTTCGTCGCTTAACCGCCTGCAGATAGTTGAGAGTGGTCCTTCTCGGTTCAGACCCTGCAGGCAATCCTCAACCCTAACCTGAACCTGTCTTAGCTTACTGTTATTCGCTTCCTCTAAAACCTTCTTCCTGCTGGCAGCCCTGTTAACCGCGTTCCTCTTCTTTCCTTGCTTATTCTCCAAATCCTCTTTGACGCCAGTAGCCGGTTGTATCGCTCTCCTCGGTTCGCTATCGCTGTTCTTCCGCTTACGTGTTGTCCTGGGTCCTGCAATAAAAAATCAACAACTTAATTATCGAATCGATCATCGAGAAACTGGGACGACGCTAAGCAAGACAGAACGGATTCGTACATTTCTCTTGGTTAACACGCTAAGCTAGAGTTGAATGACCGCAGCTAGACGCCCCCCACTACTAAATTTGCTTGCCGAAGAACTGTCGACTGATCGCGCTCAGCCATTTGTTACTACCGTTCATATTATGCCCCACTTCCGCACAATGATGGCATCGATTATTTTCAAGTTAGATTCAATGCAAAGCAAGACCATCTGATATGCCTTACAGGAAAGATTGATGTGCTTTTTGTGTATTTTTTGTGTACTTTTTGTGTAGTTTTTGTGTAGTTTTGAAAGTAGCAGTGGGTAAAGGTCAACCTGTAATTCCGTTTGCTCTCTTAAGTGTACAAAGACGAGCAGAAATCCGTTAGTCACGATCTTGAATTCTTGACGAATAGCGTACATTTCCAGTCGCTGAAAGACGAACGATAATTAATGCAACAGTTGAAAACTTTCACGAACGAACAACGCTACCGTTAATAACGGTATACGCGCCAGATGGCGCCGCGAAATTAGTTTATCGATGTTAACCGGATACAGACGACATCTCTTCACGGGATACCGTAAATGGTTTTTAACTTTTTTGTCTGTTGTGTCCGACGTTTAATAGAGGAAATCCTGTATGTATAGCTTATAATAAAATAATATTATAATCCATGGGAAAATGATTGGTTGCCGTAGGTTAGTGAACTAACCTACTACTCTATAGCCGTACTTATCGAGCCAATTGCGTGTCCGTAAACGAGTTTGTACTAAGAATAACTTCCGGAGAACACGTAATCACTGGCTGATCAATAAAACTTCAATAAAAAATGCAAACATAACTTAATTATATACTCTTCCATTCCTAAATGTCAGGAGGAATTATTTTTAACCGTTACAGCGTTACGTAAGCGGATGTAACCTCCGACGAATTAAGACTTATATGTCCGTTCCGTGTTTACCTGGTGAAAGTGATTGTTATACTGATTAACTCAACAACTTTCTAAACGTAACTTCTTCGTTTTATTCGAAAGATTTCGTTCATCTCACCGATAATGTCAAGGTCTCAACTTGATATTTGCTTCTAATAAACCGCCTCGAATGATATTTTTCTACTCCCACGTCTTCATCCACCACACAATGGGACTGATTTTCGAACAATGAAGCACGATTACCAACAAACCCACGTGCATACGGCATTATACACTCCCACACCTCCTATCTCATCATTTTAACTTCACAATATCGTCAATTCTACCTCAGGGATTATACGAGAGAATTCATTCTCTCTAATGCAAGTGAGAGATCTATGGTTCTCAAAAACGATAGTGTACCTATACATGAGAGTTTCCAGCATGGTGCCAACACGTTGTGTTAAATTATGCACGCGTGAGTAGAGTAAAATAGCGGTACCTAGACCATTCGGACCATGACGCCTTGCTGGCGCAGTAAGTCCTCATATGAGAGCAATATGTCAGTACGTTGTGCTTCTCACAAACGTAAACACTCCAACACGGTGGGTGGACACCTTGCTCACCTCGCAGACAGACCGAGTCCTCACAGCGTCTGCACGCTGTGCTGGCATGACGTGCAAACACAGTGCGGGCACTATGCAAATTACACGGTTGTGTTTACGCTATGTCTTCTTCGTGCCAACACATTGTGCAAACATATCGTGTTCAACACGTGCGTGCTAAAAATTGTTATACATCTTCATCATTCTATGCGTTCCTGGATTTTTGTGTAGGCATAACAACAATTGTGAAATGCCATATTTGTTTTCGTTATTAATCGCAATGGTATGTTGTGCAAGAATCGGATTTCAAATTACAAAAACGGTCGTGACCGCTACACACTGCTGAACGTTTGGGACCTTGAATCGTTAATTGTGATGCTCAAGATGTTGATACAGAAATTCCTTTCCCAATTATGCTTAACGAGCTATTATTTCTCGACGGAGACAAGGTTGGACGCATGAATTACCAATATTACTAAGAGATTAATTAGGAGCATTCAGCGCTCACATTTTTTTAAGAAGATGGCGTTATATAACACGCTAATTAGTTCTACCATTATTGTTCAGGTCCGTTATATACCCGTATTGTGAGCTGCATAATTGAGAATGGCATAATACCAGTAGAAAGTAGCAATTCAGACAATAGAGAGCGCTCAAATTTCAATATGTTCTCTTCCTTGATTTGCTTGACGAAAATTGGGTCGTTTCTAAATTTATCAAAAAGCGAACCGCGCCGACTGCCAAGTGAAACAGGAAGAAGCTCGTTTCCTCAATAAATGTATTCACGTATTCTAGAATAAATTCTGTTACGAAGTGGCGAGAATTTCCAAACATCTGGCATCGGTAACTTAAAAGCTTGTTTATTTACAAAATTGCCGAGCCAACAACACATGTGTATATGTCAAAATTTTCGACTTTAGTTATTGGGCATTCTAGAAATATGTGGTTAAGGCTTCCCACCTGTCCACATTCGCAATATGGACATTTTAGGATACATTTTAGGTTATCTGCTATCTGTTACTGTTGTTACGAATGTCCGGCAGGGGGCGTTTCGGGTTTGACGTTACTGTGGTAATAGCAGCAAAACACGGGTCGACAAAAATCGATTTTTTGGATCGAAAATTGTTTTTAAGGCCGTTTTTTTTGCTCAAAACTCTTTGCAAAGGGTATTTAGAGGGATCTTATCGTAAGACATGAGAGCGAGAGGCTTTTATAAGGTCGGCAGGAACGGATAAAAAATGTAAATTTTTGACGTTCATCGATCCGCTTGTCGGAATTTCTAGACGTCACGTGACATTTTCTCGAGGTTCGCCTTCACCCGAAGAGGTGCAAAAACGTGATTTTTTTTTTTCAAAATTGACGCATTTAATTTACAAAATATCGCGCAGTCCACGCGGAATTGTGCCCTTTTTTCAATTCGAGCGTCAAAAGTAATATCGAAAAACCCAATTTTGCAGCTACTCGATCGCACATGTCGGCGAAAATGGGCGATTCCGCTGAACGCGCCCTACACTTGAAAGTTCGTAATTAGTATAGGTAGATAGGATTTCAGTGCCTTGTTTGGTAAGTGGGTAATCTATATCACTAACAAATAACTTAAGGTATGATTTGACACATTTTTCGTTCGTCGTTCCTTCTTACAACGACAAAAATATTTCGTTTCTTGAGTCAAGATTGTGACTCTGAGAGATACATAGAAAGTTGTGCAATTGCTTTACAGATGGCGCTAACAGGTTCTCGCGTCTTTTGCCAGATATTACCGCTATATAAGTTTGACGATATTGAGTGTTTGTATACTAAAAGGAACTTTGATTGACTGGAAAGAATTTAATATTACGTAGGTAATTCTACAATAAAGAATATCAGTGGTTTGTTTCTTCATTGGCTCAATGGGAGTACGAAATGATATCGATAATGTCTTCGGTACGCTTGTTTGTGAGAACAAAGGATGGTTCCCCTTTAAATCCGACATGGTAAAAGTACGGCAGCATCGAATCGTAATCAGGCAGATAACGCAAGCAATTGCAACCATCTAAAAATAAAACTGTTATCGTCATACACTTTGGTATTCGTACCGGCTGGAAATTGTTTTGTTTGCGCGATGTGCGTGCTCGACTGCCTTGATTGCATATCTCTCGGCTCGAACGGTGACCTCTATTCGACCTCTACCGGCTAGCCTGTTTACTCTCCTCCTAAGCATTTTTCAAGTGGAACTCCACTCGGCAATAAATCGTCCACAAAATCCACCAACAAAAGCCGACCGTATTTCACCCTTAGCGGGGTGGAGGACCCTCCCATAACTTCCCTCAAACTAATCCCTTCCAGGTAGACGAAAAGATACCACTATTCATTAATTTATCGATTTGTTGTCGTACTTTTTTGTTTCTAAAAAGATGATTAAGAAGATTAAGAAATCTAGAAGAGTGGCTCCGTTCCCCTTTTTAATTTTTCCAATTAAAACAACTTTTGCGGAGCGAGCTTCCCGAGGCATTCGAAATAAATTACTAAAAAAAAGTTTTATTGTCGCTGGGGTGCGCGAGCGCTTAAAAGTTTAAATGCGAAAAGTTTTGGCCCGGCAGCGCATTTCGCTAAACCCGGTCGTCATGCAAAACCAGCTTGATCCCTTCGAAGTGGGGCTGCGACCACAATAAAGGTGGCTCCACACGCAACGGAAAATCCGAAGGTCTGCCTTGAGGCGCTAGGCCTCCTCCATCCACACGTAGACGTTTCTCCATCCACACGTAGAGGTTTTCCTTAAGATCTTGCGCCTCGAGGCATGAGCCACTTTTAAGATGGCTCCACACGCAACGGAAAATCCGAAGGTCTGCCTTGAGGCACTAGGCCTCCTCCATCCACACGTAGACGTTTCTCCATCCACACGTAGAGGTTTTCCTTGAGATCTTGCGCCTCGACGCATGAGCCACCTTTAAGGTAGCTCCACACGCAACGGAAAATTCGAAGGTCTGCCTTGAGGCGCTAGGCCTCCTCCATCCACACGTAGACGTTTCTCCATCCACACGTAGAGGTTTTCCTTGAGATCTTGCGCGTCGAGGCATGAGCCACCTTTAAGGTGACTCCACACGCAACGGAAAATCCGAAGGTCTGCCTTGAGGCGCTAGGCCTCTAGGAAAACCTAAAAATAGGGGGGTCTCCACACACTACGGTATATACGAAGGCCAGCCTTAAGACACTCCAGTTTGTGCTCGCGCAATGGCGTCAACAAATGATGCTCTTGCTGTTGTTCATTTATTTTAGCTATAGAAAGTAATAAAAGGCCTCGAGGCCTACCTCACATCCCTCCACACAGTCCAAGAGGCAAGCCAAATGAGATTTTGTATTGAGATTTCCGGCCTCCAGGCGTCAGATCCGCAGGAATGCCTCTACAAAATTCTCCATACACACATAGAGGTTTTCCTTGAGGTCTTGTGGCTCGAGGCGTGCCTTCGGGTTTTCCGTTGCGTGTGGAGAGCGGATACAACGAACAAAAAACGACTAGAAGGACAAAAAATACGAACTGTTTTCTCTGGACAAGAGAAAGTATTTATTCGTGTATGCATTGCGACAGCGTGTATCAAAAGTTGTACATTTCGCAAAAGAACCTTGGAATATTTCATATCGATCGTTTATTGTACGCCAGATCGGTCCACTGGAATGGAATATTTTACCCACACAAAAAAGTGTTTATTTATAATCTTCTGTTTTCGTTTTGGCGTGCTAAACAGAGAATTTCCTCCGTTCCTATTCTTAGATTGTTTTGGCAAGAGGCTATATATTATTTCGTGTTAAACAGCATACCAAAACCCTTCTTCCTACATGCACCCAGAAGCCAAAATAAATTCAACATCTGCTTTTCTCTGTAACGTACACCGACAGCGCATTTATTTATTTATATAGCAATCTATTTTTAGGCTCGTGCATATGTAGTTAACAAGCAATAAACTTCGAAATTGTTGATAATTGATATTAATAAAAGACTTATTTATTTATTTATTACGGTACGTAGATATTTACTATGGATTTCAAAGAATTTATTACGATTACTGTTATGACGCATTTGAATACATACATATCTACTTTCAGATTAATGTTTTAGTAGAGAACTAGCTCTGTGTATATGTCAAAATTTTCGACTTTAGTTATTGAGCATTCTAGAAATATGTGGTTAAGGCTTCCCACCTGTCCACATTCGCAATATCGACATTTTAGGATACATTTTAGGTTATCTGCTATCTGTTACTGTTGTTACGAATGTCCGGCAGGGGGCGTTTCGGGTTTGACGTTACTGTGGTAATAGCAGCAAAACACGGGTCGACAAAAATCGATTTTTTTGGATCGAAAATTGTTTTTAAGGCCGTTTTTTTGCTCAAAACTCTTTGCGAAGGGTATTTAGAGGGATCTTATCGTAAGACATGAGAGCGAGCGGCTTTTATAAGGTCGGCAGGGACGGATAAAAAATGTAAATTTTTGACGTTCATCGATCGCTTGTCGGAATTTCTAGACGTCACGTGACATTTTCTCGAGGTTCGCCTTCACCCGAAGAGGTGCAAAAACGTGATTTTTTTTCAAAATTGACGCATTTTATTTACAATATATCGCGCAGTCCACGCGGAATTGTGTCCTTTTTTCAATTCGAGCGTCAAAAGTAATATCGAAAAGCCCAATTTTGCAGCTACTCGATCGCAAATGGCGGCGAAAATGGGTGATTCCGCTGAACTACACTTGAAAGTTCGTAATTAGTATAGGTAGATAGATAGATAGACAATTACGTTTGCCTCCGTTTTCTGTATTATAACAAAGAGGGCGTATATAAACCGGTCTTGTTGAGAAAGTGCATCCAAGCCAGTTTCTTGTACAAAGAAGAGCGAGTAAGAGAGAGAGAGAGAGAGAGAGAGAACGGGAAAGAGAGCCATAACGAGTCTTTGATTATATTCAAGTCGCGTTCCCATTGAAAATTCAAGTGAGATAGTCGTGAGTCAACTTGCACAATTCGCTTATTAAAATAAAGTAGGCGGGTACACAGGCAGCGTAATTCTTTTTTTTTTTTTTTTTTTCATTTCCCGAGGCAATATAGTAGGCGATGTAAAAAACAATAGGCACCGATAAGTAGAGATAAATGTGTACATTACAAATGTATGTCACGCGAAAGCAAACCGCCATCTTGTGTTCGCGGTAATCGAAGAATCAGTAGAGGAATAACTTATGTCTCAAGGTCAGGATTCTTTCCTAGTAAATATTTTTTTTTTTTTTAATTCGCGAATAGAAAATATTGCATGGAGGGCAGTGTAGCACTTCTTTTGCAAAGGGTAAGTCTCCCTACCGGCTCATTGCATTTATGGCATATTAGGTGCACATCAGGGTCATTTAAAGGGTGTTATCGAGTGAGCATAACTCTGAGCATACCAGGATGGCTAGCTCTATTAATTACCTACAATTTGACGTATGACTCAAAGTTATGCAAGCACATTTACAGAAGTTATTAATGTTTTTATCAGTGTGGCGGTGGCTTCTTTGTTATGCAGTAGGTCCACATTATGATCATTCAAGGTGTGTTATCGAGTGAGCATAACTTCGAGCTTTCGAGGGTAGTTACCCCTATGAATTACCTACAATCTGACGAATAAAGCAAAGTTATGCAACAATATTTACAAAAGTTATTAAACATTTAATCTGTCTGCCGTCGTATTCCTTGTTATGGGGCAGGCCAACATTATTGTCATTTTAGGGGTGTTATTGAGTGGGCAATACTCCGACCTTTTCAGGGTAGTTACCCCTATGAATTACCTACAGTTTGACGTATAAAGCAAAGTTATGCAAGAATATTTACAAAAGTTATTAAACATTTTATCTGTCTGTCGTCGTCTTCCTTGTTATGGGGTAGGCCAACATTATTGCCATTTTAGGGGTGTTATTGAGTGGGCAAACTCCGACCTTTTCAGGGTAGTTACCCCTATGAATTACCTACAATCTGACGTATAAAGCAAAGTTATGCAACAATATTTACAAAAGTTATTAAAATTTTTATCTTTCTGCCGTCGTCTTCCTTGTTATGGGGTAGGCCAACATTATTGCCATTTTAGGAGTGTTATTGAGTAGGCAAAACTCCGACCTATTCAGGGTAGTTACCCCTATAAATTACCTACAATTTGACGTATAAAGCAAAGTTATGCAAGAATATTTACAAGAGTTATTAAACATTTTATCTGTCTGCCATCGTCTTCCTTGTTATGGGGTAGGCCAACATTATTGCCATTTTAGGGGTGTTATTGAGTGGGCAAAACTCCGAGCTTTTCAGGATAGTTATCCCTATGAATTACCTACAATCTGACGTATAAAGCAAAGTTATGCAAGAATATTTACAAAAGTTATTAAACATTTTATCTGTTTGCCGTCGTCTTCCTTGTTATGGGGTAGGCCAACATTATTGTCATTTAAGGGGTGTTATTGAGTGTGCAAAACTCCGACCTTTTCAGGGTAGTTACCCCTATGAATTACCTACAATCTGACGTATAAAGCAAAGTTATGCAAGAATATTTACAAAAGTTATTAAACATTTTATCTGTCTGCCGTCGTATTCCTTGTTATGGGGTAGGTCAACATTATTGAAATTTTAGGGGTGTTATTGAGTGGGCAAAACTCCGACCTTTTCAGGGTAGTTACCCCTATGAATTACCTACAATTTGACGTATAAAGCAAAGCTATGCAAGAATATTTACAAAAGTTATTAAACATTTTATCTGTCTGCCGTCGTCTTCCTTGTTATGGGGTAGGCCAATATTATTGTCATTTTAGGGGTGTTATTGAGTGGGCAAAACTCCGACCTTTTCAGGGTAGTTACCCCTATTAATTACCTACATTTTGACGTACTAATCAAAGTTATGCATCAACTTTCGCAATAGTTATAAACATTTGTATAAACAACTTGATAAGCCGCACACCAATTTACAGCTTTACTTATGTAAGATGGGTTGTAATCATAAGGGTAGTGTCGTATAGATACCATTACTAGATGCAGAATTTCATGTAAATTCCGAATTTGTTATCCCCGATGTTCTACGGTATCGGCGGATGGCGTTATTTGCAATTCTATTTGAGGACACCATGAGCTGATTTAGATGACGGTAATTAAATCATGTTTTTTGCTAAACCGTCTGATATTTTTTGTGGGCAAAACTCTGGGGCATACTACTTGAATAGCTCTATCGATTGATATATGTTTCATTAAGAAATTCGAACAAAAAAAGTTATGGATATCTTTTATGGCTATCTTCTCTCCGGTAGAAAAATGGACACCACCTGCTCTTGAGGAAACCTCAGCAGCTGGCATACCTGGGCAAAAAAGGGTCTGATCTTTATAATGGAGACCGCGTTTTTTGTCTTTAAAGAGATAATCTATAGAGAAGGATACCGAGATAACGTGGTTAGATTCTTTACCTGCATTTTGACCTGGATTATCCACAAAAACTATGCAACAACATCAACTTCATTAAAGATGACCAATTCATAAACTGATTTGAGAGCAACTCAATACAAACTTTTACACGAGTTTAATTCCACAAATCGATGGTTGAACTGGCACGCCAGTTTAAGCGGCAACTCCGTCGATTTCCGCTAGATGGCGGCAGTAGTATCGTCGCGCCGTATACCGCATCGCGATGAACGAACAAACAAAGCTTCTGTTTCGGTTATTTTCCGCGTTTCTCCTACCGTTAATTTCCAATACAATTTTGTTGTTAAATACTTCTTTCTCGTTTGCGACAATCGCTATGTAACTGTAGGCGGTTTATAATGCCATAATTGTGTTATGCGACAATTGTATTAGGCGACAATTGTTCCTCATAAAATTAATTTTGGTTATTTAAATATGTATGGAAAGCCTTGCGTGATTTGGTCGTTTGTGTTGAAAAATTAGATCGTTAAAATGGATTTTAGTAATCCAGTTTTTTTTATTATCAACGTGGATTGTGTACAATATACAAGACGCACTATTTCTTTCACACTAGTAATCCTTTATCCTTTGCCGAAACATCAACACACAAAGACGTGCTAATAATGCCACGTATGGGATGTTGGCGTTTAATATCCACTCTTCCGAAACTTACCAAATCGTTTTTTATACAAAATTAATCCAGTGTTAACAAAATCGCACTATTCCAAACAACACAGATGTCTCACACAGCCTGTATAATCCTTGTGTCTGTTATATCTATATCAAACAAATGTCCTTGAAATGGTTACGGACAAACTTCACTAATACATCCGTGCGGCGCGACCGTTCACAAAAGACTGCGGCGACTGCGAACGAACCGGCTTGGAACCGGTTGGCGGAAACGGCCGAACAGCTCCCGGGACTTTCAAGCAACAAGTGACCGGTGGGTCGCATCGGGTCGCATCGGTAGGTAAAAACTGCCGACTGCCGACGCGACGCTTGCTGTTAGATCTTCGAACTTCGCATTTGGAACCTGTTTTTTTCTGTTCTTGTTATTTTTTTGTTGTTTCTGCGGAACGACCGGCAGTATTCCGGTTTAGGTAGGTGACTGTGACGTGGGTGAGTCATACGAAACGGGATAATGGGGAATAAACCTTGCATGGAACTTTTTTCAGGGGCATTCAGGGCAAATAGTGAAAAAAGCTTTTGAATAACTTTTGAACTAAAGTTGTCTACGAACTAAAGTCTTATCATCTAAATGACAAAAATTAAATCGACAGTCGAGCACGTTTGATAAAAATTAAGTCCAAAAATTATCGGAATTGATTGTACGATCCTGTTACATGCAATATTTGGGTGATTACGATTACATAGTCTGTCGAAGGAAAGGTATATGAAGGCCACACCAAACATTTCTGTCTATGCCACTAATACAGATTATTACACAAGCCAGAAACACAAATATCATGCACTAAATCATTCTAAAAAAACTTAATTTTAACATGTCATATCACTAGTCTGAAATTATCTTTCAATTGTCGATCCAATTAAAGTGACTTTGGAATAGTACACGAGTTCTGAACGAGTAAACAATCTCGTCTAAAAATAAACCCGGAATGCGTTTAATGATATCTGCGCAGTGCAAATGTAAATACCATCAAATCGTTTACCGTGATACGGGACAGTACTACTTGTAGGATTGCAAAATTAGGATGTTTGCCGGGTATTTCGCAATTCTTAATTACCGAAACGCATGCTCTATCTCCTCATAATAACAATAAATAAGCGCAAAGTTCGCATTGATAAACTCGGAATGAGCGGGAATTAATTTGAGGGGCGATGATGATAAGCGAAAAAGAATGCGTACAACGGTGTAATTCTTGTGAGTAATTCTATTTTGGCAACGCGGACGATATGCAGGAAGCCCTGACTAAGGCATACCTTTCGATAACAGTGCGGTTTTACGGATTGCAAAATATGATGTCACTGACATTTCATTTAGCAATATATTACTAGCTCTGTGTATAAGTCAAAATTTTCGACTTTAGTTATTGGGCATTCTAGAAATATGTGGTTAAGGCTTCCCACCTGTCCACATTCGCAATATGGACATTTTAGGATACATTTTAGGTTATCTGCTATCTGTTACTTTGTTACGAATGTCCGGCAGGGGGCGTTTCGGGTTTGACGTTACTGTGGTAATAGCAGCAAAACACGGGTCGACAAAAATCGATTTTTTTGGATCGAAAATTGTTTTTAAGGCCGTTTTTTTACTCAAAACTCTTTGCGAAGGGTATTTAGAGGGATCTTATCGTAAGACATGAGAGCGAGCGGCTTTTATAAGGTCGGCAGGAACGGATAAAAAATGTAAATTTTTGACGTTCATCGATTCGCTTGTCAGAATTTCTAGACGTCACGTGACATTTTCTCGAGGTTCGCCTTCACCCGAAGAGGTGCAAAAACGTGATTTTTTTTCAAAATTGACGCATTTAATTTACAAAATATCGCGCAGTCCACGCGGAATTGTGTCCTTTTTTCAATTCGAGCGTCAAAAGTAATATCAAAAAGCCCAATTTTGCAGCTACTCGATCGCAAATGTCGGCCAAAATGGACGATTCCGTTGAACGATATACTGGACGATACACTTGAAAGTTCGTAATTAGTATAGGTAGATAACAAAAACAACAATGTGCTAGTCTCGTCAAATGAATGTATTTTATATGTTATATCTATGCAATAAGTAAACAAAGAGTTTCGATCCTCATCCTCATTGCATTGTTAAATCAATTTATCGTCAATTATAGCAAGGCCACAACTAAAGCAGGCGCTTTCAAATGAATTATTCATATCGCGTCATTCGGTCTGTTCATTTCGGAATTAGTAATTGGCGAATTTGTATGTGAATGCCGTAGGGAACGTGACCGATTTCTTTATATATTCTGATAACGGACACACAACATATAAATCATCAACATTCACAAGTTCAACTTTTGCTATTAATATCACTTATTTATTTTTTAATCTTGTAAAATGTATTTATCAAATTAGACCACAATCAACTGCGTTTGAAAATCAACAAACACGAATATAGATCGTATTAAACCGTTTAACCTTCAATGACCTTCACGCAGGAGTCCGCACAGCACACGATTTCCAGAGCGCTTCCCAATCACGCGAGTTGCAACGTGTAATTGCAAACTTTTCCCTAAATAGAACAGCAGGTTCTGTCACGTTTCGAGAGCAGACCCGTGCATTTTGGAGGTCAATGACCCGGCGAAACATCGCAACCTGACATTTACAAAACAATGGAGCGTAGGGCGCAACATCTGCTATCCTTGCCACAGCCGCCTGGCTTCAGCAACAGCGAAGGTCCTTTAGTTAGGACAACCATAGGACGGGATCGAGACCAGGCAGGTTTTGTTGTAAGTGGGGGCTAAATTCCGATTCTTAGAAGGGTTTGGACCGTAGCCAAAGACGAATATTTAGGCTTTTTAATGTGTCTTCTGTCATATACGCCAGGAGGTTTTATTTATACCAACGGTTTAGGAGCTAGACGTAAAAACTGGAGAAAGTTTAGACGTGTTAATGTGCCAACGAGATAGTCGACGTGTTGGGCGAAGGAGATGGAGGAGGTACGCTCGTTTCCCATGGTTACTTTCAATGATTGTTTTGAATCGCCTTTCACTATACCATGGGATTTGAAGTCGTTCGATAACTAGGAAACCGCTGTAGCCGCGGGCTCTCTATTTTTCTCTTTTTCTCCACCTCGCTTCGGTCTCTATCTTTCTCTGGCCTAGCCGGTCTGGTCTCATGTTCCATTATCCTTCTAGATAATCAACGACCGTTAAATTGAAATGAGTAATGCTCACAAATCGGTTGACCGCACCAGAGCACTATTCACCGCTCCGCTCATGGTGCCATGCTAAGTTGCATGTGCTGTATGTTGGGCCACACATACAGCACATGCAACTTTCGAGGTCATAGTTATTATATTGATTGTACTCGCTGCACAGTGCAGATGCGATCGGACTGGCACATAACCAGAATACCAAAGAAATTTTAGTTTTATTGCCAAATAACCAAACAACCACAAACATGGTGGAATTTTCGTAATATGTGAGAGAATTATGTCTTTTAATATTCTGTTGATGTTGATATATATGTATATGTTGTACATCTGTAGTGTTATCAGAAATCGAAAATGTACAGACCTCTCTTTATGCAAACATACGTCGGCAATATACATATTGTTTACACTGATATCGCAGTATCAATATTTACAGATAAGCTGTGTTTAATTTGGGCCTCCACAACGCTATATCTACACCGAGAGCCAATGAACATAAAATAAATAAATAAAAAACACAACCGATTACATCACGTAACAAATTATCATTTAGAGAACTCGGTCATTACAGAAATTTCTAATATTAATTATGTAGTACGCCGCCGTTCCTGTGTTCTGTGTTGTAATGTCATAAATATGCTAATAACGCATTCAAAGCGAAACGGTTTTCTTCCACGGTAAAAAACGACACTTGGCATAACTTAAAAAACAAGTTTAAGGTTATTCCCATCAATTAACATAGTCGTATTAAAATTGTGCTAATTTCCAGGTAGAGTTTTGATGACCTATTCTTTAGAGTTCTGAATAGAATTACTGTGAAACATTTTCCATGTTTTTATAAAAAATAAACATGTTGGATAGGTAGAACGACGAAGTGCGAGCAATAGCAATATCCTTGATGCAAATGAAGATATTAAAATTCCCCTGAGGAACGACTTCCAGCACCTGGCGTCGACGCACTGTGTGTCGCCTCGACAACTGGCTCTCAGGAGAAAATAAAACAACCGATACGACATAACCGCGAGCCAGGAAGTACCATCGACCTCAGTTCGCCCGGTTCTGCAAGAAGTAGAGTTTAATATCGAGGCAGCAATTAATTCAGGCGTAAATTGCCTCAATTTATTAAGCCGAGATCTAGGACGAACACCGGGCATGCCTTCATGTCTCAGATACTGCATCCAGCGATCCAGCGACGCCATCTGCCTTTAGTTCGGCATGCTAGTCGATACTTATGGTGGTCTTGTTCTTTCTAGACGTTTTAATGTAAGAATAACGTAAGAGGTAACGCAAAAAATATGTCCTATCTAGTCTTGGAGCGTGGATTTGGTCACTAGAAGTTAGTTTGCCATAAAGCATTAACTCCAAGTAACTTAACTACATACCAGTTCCAATTTTAGTTCAAATTTCCGACTTTTAAGCCCAAGAATACTTAATATTGTAGACATGTAGACCTTCGTATAACAGAATGGCGAACATCTACAATCTGCATGAAGAGGGTCTTCAACCCAGGTCTGAAGGAACTCTCTCTATTGTCGCGCACCACAATTTATTCGATGGCGCTTTCCTATATTCAACCTCTCTCTTTCGTACAGTCGTAACCGTCCGTACTCCTAGAGTTACTTGTGACTCATTCAATTATGTTTTAGTGCGCTTGGGCTTCGAGACAACGATTTACGTTGGCCACCATCACAGAGAAAGGATACACACTGCGACCCCGGTGATTCACAGCGAGTTTATTGCTTATTTATACAGTCCAAGCGCTATTGTGTTACATGATAAAAAGTTTATTGCTCGCGGGTTGAACGCCGATAGGTACGTCTCTCTCTTTCTCTTCCTCTAATTCTCAGCATCCCACTCTGCCTCTCTCGGCGTATCTGCCGTTTGGCCCCATGAAAAAGCCATTCCCTTTGAGGCATCCAGCTTCATATTTTACGTTCGTAGACCGCAAATTAAGCATCCGGTCTGCAGACGCAACTGTCGGTCGGTCGTCTAGTACACAATGACCTTCAGGAGCGTTCAATGTCAACGATATCAACAATATTCACAAAATTCTCTCCAAATACAAATTATTCGCACCAGTAATCCTTGGCCAATCTAAAACATGATGTGTCCGCTTCGAATAATAATAATTAGTATGAATAATTAATTAATAACTGAGTCAATGACGAACCCATAATAATTTTCCTGTTATGCACAATAGACGATAGATGGAATAGAGAACAAACTTTGAATTGGACTTTCATAATTGTCAATTTACGTCCAATCAACGATATAATTAGCAATCGTACATTCTGGTACATACGTATAGTTATAAATGTATTATTGCCAACTGGTAAAGGTAGATATTATGCATTTGTGCAATTTGTGGAACGAAAGGTACATTTGACATTCGCCCGGATGCTATTTATAAATAATGTCGTCATTAATAATGCATTATTCCGCTTTCACTGCGCTTAGAAGCCGTTATTGCGTTTTGAAATTGCAAATTGCGCAGTCAGTCATGTAAGCGAGCAGAACATCACACAAAAGCCTAAAGGGGGCTACACAAGCAACGGAAAATCCGAAGGTCTGCCTTGAGGCGCTAGGCCTCCTCCATCCACACGTAGAGGTTTCTCCATCCACACATAGAGGTTTTCCTTGAGATCTTGCGCCTCGAGGCATGAGCCACCTTTAAGGTGGCTCCACACGCAACGGAAAATCCGAAGGTCTGCCTTGAGGCGCTAGGTCTCCTCCATCCACACGTAGAGGTTTCTCCATCCACACGTAGAGGTTTTCCTTGAGATCTTGCGCCTCGAGGCATGAGCCACCTTTAAGGTGGCTCCACACGCAACGGAAAATCCGAAGGTCTGCCTTGAGGTGCTAGGCCTCCTCCATCCACACGTAGAGGTTTCTCCATCCACACATAAAGGTTTTCCTTGAGATCTTGCGCCTCGAGGCATGAGCCACCTTTAAGGTGGCTCCACACGCAACGGAAAAACCGAAGGTCTGCCTTGAGGCGCTAGGCCTCGAGAAAAACCTAAAAATAGGGGGATCTCCACACACTACGGTATATACGAAGGCCAGTCTTAAGGCATTCCAGTTTGTGCTCGTGCAATGGCGTCAACAAATGATGCTCTTGCTGTTGTTGATTTATTTTAGCTATAGAAAGTAATAAAAGGCCTCGAGGCCTACCTCACATCCCTCCACACAGTCCAAGAAGCAAGCCAAATGAGATTTTGTATTGAGATTTCCGGCCTCCAGGCCCCAGATCCACAGGAATACCTCTACAAAATTCTCCATACAAACATAGAGGTTTTCCTTGAGGTCTTCCGCCTCGAGGCATGCCTTCGGATTTTCCGTTACGTGTGGAGCAGCCTTAACTCATACAAAATTCTTCAAAACGAATTTTCAACTTTTTCATATTAAAATATGTTTATAGCACAAAAAATGTGACTTTTTTTCTGAATTTAAGAGAATTATACTTTACCAACAAAGAAGCTTGCAACAACCCGTCTACATACCTATAAAGAAAAGAAGAACAACTCAATTGCCGCAAAATATCAACATAGAACAACAAGATTCAAGGTCAATTTGAGGTTATCTGGTAGACTCAATGAACTTGTGCGCACAGGCACAGTATAAACATTTCTCGCATTATATCGATAACCATAGGGGCAGTTAAAGTGCCGCCAAGCACAATAATAACATTTGGCGACTAAGCCCGGCCGTAAAAAAGAAACACATTTGAATACATCGTTAAACGGTTTTATGATCAAGACTCGAGTTGAGGTACACACAATGCCCGAGCAATTGCATTTTATTTTTACGACTGACTTGCTAGGGAGCTAATCTCCCAATTGAAAATAAGCGTACGTGACTGCGGTAACTTGTCAGATGATTGACAAAACTACATAACACATTTCTAGAGTTTAGACTTATTACTAGCTCTGTGTATATGTCAAAATTTTCGATTTTAGTTATTGGGCATTCTAGAAATATGTGGTTAAGGCTTCCCACCTGTCCACATTCGCAATATGGACATTTAGGATACATTTTAGGTTATCTGCTATCTGTTACTGTTGTTACGAATGTCCGGCAGGGGGCGTTTCGGGTTTGACGTTACTGTGGTAATAGCAGCAAAACACGGGTCGACAAAAATCGATTTTTTGAATCGAAAATTGTTTTTAAGGCCGTTTTTTTGCTCAAAACTCTTTGCGAAGGGTGTTTAGAGGGATCCTATCGTAAGACATGAGAGCGAGCGGCTTTTATAAGGTAGGCAGGAACGGATAAAAAATGTAAATTTTTGACGTTCATCGATCCGCTTGTCGGAATTTCTAGACGTCACGTGACATTTTCTAGAGGTTCGCCTTCACCCGAAGAGGTGCAAAAACGTGATTTTTTTTTTTCAAAATTGACGCATTTAATTTACAAAATATCGCGCAGTCCACGCGGAATTGTGTCCTTTTTTCAATTCGAACGTCAAAAGTAATATCGAAAAGCCCAATTTTGCAGCACTCGATCGCAAATGTCGGCGAAAATGGGCGATTCCGCTGAACGCGCCCTACACTTGAAAGTTCGTAATTAGTATAGGTAGATAGTTCACTTTATAGTGTAGCTAGCTTATCCACCCCCTTTATCGTCAAAGTTATAGTTACTCTGATGATAAAGTTTGTTTTCAAGCTTCTAGAAAAAGTTTTCTAACTTCGTAGCGATGGTTGTGGTCAAGGTTACAAAGAAAAATACCCAATGGCGTGTAGAGAAAAAGTTTTTGAGAGCGCTGCCCGGTATATACGGCAGTCTGAAAGTTGGGGAAACTTTTCCGCCCAACCCGCGCGTCCCTAGAAACTTCGCCCATAAAATGGAACTCGTAAATTCTCAAACTTTGTCTGGATAACGGGATAATATGAACGCGAGCTTAACTATCCTGAACTAGTCAGGATGACGCCGATGACATGATATGAAAAGTTTTCTGATAAGCATAATATTCCAATTTTTCAAGTGTCGATCATAGTCAACGTCACCCGGATATATGTAATTGTGTTACAGATGGCAGCATGTTACTGTCTGACAAGTTCTACTTTAACAAGGTTAAATAGCAATGCTTTGATGCAATTTTACCTGTCGCATTTGGCGTCATGTTTCCGCGTAGTACATAATTTAATATCTCTTTTATCATTCACGAGAATGTTTTATTACGAGCCCGAAAGTAAAAATTGGACAAAATTGGACGACTTGACGCAATTTTGTCTGTCATTTCTGGATTTCAGCGAAAATACGAGTCTCCTAAACTACCCTTTGAATCCGTTTGCCAAGTACTTTCTACATCACCTATTAAAAATTAACGATTACTTCATAACCGCCCATCACTTCTGCCCAGGTATTAGCAATGCAAAAGCATGATTGCTGGTGCCACGCAGCAATCGAAGACACGCCCATGGCGTGGGCGGCTACATCGTCGTGCTGGTCTGTCGTCCGGGTTACTGACACAGCTGTGCGCTCCTATCCTTGCTTATAATGTGTGTCTACGTTTTCCACTTGGCACAGCAGATGAGATGTTCTCCTTTAATAATAATACATACACAACGGGAGCCCGGAGATCTTTGAGCGCCATAGTCTGCTGTTGTATTGGACCGGGTCCAATTCTTATAAATAGGAGAGAGAACTACTTAAAATTTGACACCAGAAGGAAGATGACTGGTAGATATTAAAATTTTGATTAAATTCCATGTTTCTTACACGTTCTTTGTCAGGATTTTTATGGTTCTTTCAGTAAAGTGAAGGTAATATGCTTTTGAGGGGTGGAAAATCCTGTGTGTTTTGAAATCTGAATTCTGTTTGAGCAAAACCCCAAAATAACAAGCATTTTACACCCTCAAAACGCAATCACGTCAATCTGCGAAAAAGAGTACCTCCAGAAATACGTCAAATAAAATTTCCGACAGGGATACGAAAATGTAATTACCAGAGAGACGCTAGGCAAACACATTCGAGGGATGGCCGTAGCAGGAAGCCGGGGATGGAAGGGGTTGGATTAAATACGAACGGCGGATGCGGTGGCGGCAGCGTTGCTATGCGACGAGAGGCGGCGCGTGCACGCGTGTGGGACGAAAATGACATTGAAGTCTCCATGGATACCCGAAACGCGCAATCCGGTCATATCAAATGTTCCCCAGCCGCTCGACCTAGACCGAAACATTGAGTGGGTGACTACCACAAAAATCTTTATTCAAAATAGACCGGGGAGAAGATAGCCATAAAAGATATCCATAACTTTTTTGGTTCGAATGTTTATAACAATTGTGAAAGTTGATGCATAACTTTGCTTTATACGTCAGATTGTAGGTAATTCATAGGGGTAACTACCCTGAAAAGGCCGGAGTTTTGCCCACTCAATAACACCCCTAAAATGACAATAATGTTGACCTACCCCATAACAAGGAATACGACGGCAGACGGATAAAATGTTTAATAACTTTTGTAAATATTCTTGCATAACTTTGCTTTATACGTCAGATTGTAGGTAATTCATAGGGGTTACTACCCTGAAAAGGTCGGAGTTTTGCCCACTCAATAACACCCCTAAAATGACAATAATGTTGACCTACCCCATAACAAGGAATACGACGGCAGACAGATAAAATGTTTAATAACTTTTGTAAATATTCTTGCATAACTTTGCTTTATACGTCAGATTGTAGGTAATTCATAGGGGTATCTACCCTGAAAAGGTCGGAGTTTTGCCCACTCAATAACACCCCTAAAATGACAATAATATTGACCTACCCCATAACAAGGAATACTATGGCAGACAGATAAAATGTTTAATAACTTTTGTAAATATTCTTGCATAACTTTGCTTTATACGTCAGATTGTAGGTAATTAATAGAAGTAACTACCCTCGAAAGCTCGAAGTTATGCTCACTCGATAACACACCTTGAATGATCATAATGTGGACCTACCCCATAACAAGGAATACGACGGCAGACAGATAAAATGTTTAATAACTTTTGTAAATATTCTTGCATAACTTTGCTTTATACGTCAGATTGTAGGTAATTCATAGGGGTATCTACCCTGAAAAGGTCGGAGTTTTGCCCACTCAATAACACCCCTAAAATGACAATAATATTGACCTACCCCATAACAAGGAATACTATGGCAGACAGATAAAATGTTTAATAACTTTTGTAAATATTCTTGCATAACTTTGCTTTATACGTCAGATTGTAGGTAATTCATAGGGGTAACTACCCTGAAAAGGTCGGAGTTTTGCCCACTCAATAACACCCCTAAAATGACAACAATGTTAACCTACCCCATAACAAGGAATACGACGGCAGACAGATAAAATGTTTAATAACTTTTGTAAATATTCTTGCACAACTTTGCTTTATACGTCAGATTGTAGGTAATTCATAGGGGTAACTACCCTGAAAAGATCGGAGTTTTGCCCACTCAATAACACCCCTAAAATGACAATAATGTTGACCTACCGCACAACAAGGAATACGACGGCAGACAGATAAAATGTTTAATAACTTTTGTAAATATTCTTGCATAACGTTGCTTTATACGTCAGATTGTAGGTAATTCATAGGGGTAACTACCCTGAAAAGGTCTGAGTTTTGCCCACTTAATAACACCCCTAAAATGACAACAATGTTGACCTACCCCATAACAAGGAATACGACGGCAGACAGATAAAATGTTTAATAACTTTTGTAAATATTCTTGCATAACTTTGCTTTATACGTCAGATTGTAGGTAATTCATAGGGGTAACTACCCTGAAAAGGTCGGAGTTTTGCCCACTCAATAACACCCCTAAAATGACAATAATATTGGCCTACCCCATAACAAGGAATACGACGGCAGACAGATAAAATGTTTAATAACTTTTGTAAATATTCTTGCATAACTTTGCTTTATACGTCAGATTGTAGGTAATTCATAGGGGTAACTATCCTGAAAAGGTCGGAGTTTTGCACACTCAATAACACCCCTAAAATGACAATAATGTTGACCTACCCCATAACAAGGAATACGACGGCAGACAGATAAAATGTTTAATAGCTTTTGTAAATATTCTCTGGGGTATACTACTTGAATAGCTCTATCGATTAACAGATGTTTCATTAAGAAATTCGAACAAGAAAAGTTATGGATATCTTTTATGGCTATCTTCTCTCCGGTTCAAAATAGCCAGGTCACTTTGAAGTTTAAAGAAAAATGCATATTTTTGCTGAAATCCCTAGTTTTACATCGATTACAATACTTTCCTATTTGATCTTATTGGGCACCATGGATTGAGAACGTTGTACTTTATATACATTGATGCCACTCCATTGAACAGAATAAATTTACCAAAAAATGTGATGAATTATTCACGACAGAATGGACCATGTAACATAAACTTGGCAAGTTACCCATCAAAACAAACCGTGTCTACGGAGAGATACAAAAAAAGAAATACATAGTAGCTATTTCTGCACATCGGCTATTTATACAGAATTACGAAGTCGGTGAGTACAAATATTTCGAATCCCAATAAAAATAATGGCCATTTGATGAAAATGCAAAACATAGCAAATGAATTCAAAGGCAGCTCAACAGACTAATCTGGTAATGTTGCATTTATACTTTCTGACTAGGTTCTAAACTATAGTAATCGACGAAAAAGCCAGATTTCAGTGGAAATACGCTCTTCAATGGTTCCTGAATCGACTGTAATGATTTCTGAAAAATGGCTGACAGTATAGAGTTACTATTATTTAGAATTACCAGAAGACGAATACTCAAATCATGTTTTGGTCCTCTAAGATGAAGAAACAAGACAAAATCAGAAGCAGTTCAATATTTACCGGAATATATAATTTCTAGCTCTGCTACTTTGGTTTCCTCCGTCGTTATTGTTTTACATCGCTCAGCATTTTCCATCTTGAACTCGTCGAAACGGATGGCAGTTCAAACAGCAGTTATTCGATACAATGCTGAAGTATTTCCGGCTTAGTCAACAAGCACAATACAATTCTACAGTCGCATCAGAGAGTATTTGTAAGCATATTTCTTAAAATACCACTGAGTTTGCAGAATTCCGAATGACTTTATTAGTGTTGGGTGTTAAAGAGTGAGAGGCATTACATGTCAAATCAAATATTTTGTTTACACCCAATGGTTTAATGGGTATAATTTTCGAGTCTGAAGACGAACAAGCGTCAAGTTCATTTCGTAACATCATTTCATTTGAGCGAAACCCATTTGAACCTGAAGTGACCTAGTTCTAAAGCAATGATGAATCACGATTTCGTATTCTGATAACTGATAACAGCGATAACGCAAGAACAAGCACAATAGCTCTGATAACACTGCATAATTTCGACAATGTAACCAGATAAAGTTGTGTGCGTGTAGTGTGTACACAGCTTGCATTATGCATTTCGTATTTCTTCAACAATTTTATCGTTTCAACTGACAAATCCATACACATATCAGGCGGCCATAAATAATCTCGCTGGTGAGCCTTCTGTTTTGCACTTGTTATCAAACAGATAACCTAAGTGTAATTAAGCCAAGAGATTTACCAGAGCTTTTTTTCACAACAGAGTGAGATAACCCGAAACAGTGACGCCTAAAATCGTTGGCTTCACTCCAACAATGCAGTCTTACGTAAAACAAACATTGGAATCACCGATCATAATGAGGATGTGTTTATTTTTCAATATGAAAGAGTTCATAAGAGTTTTTTGAACGAATTGGTATACATATTTAATATCATTGTCAAAATTTCAGCACGATTCGTTGTACCATTCGAGCGCTATCGTGTTCAGGTTCACAGATACTGTTATGAAATTAAGTTAGTTTATAGTTATAGTTTATCGGTTAATTTTGCTTGCACGGCATTCGCGCCAGTTCTGGAGAGAACAAGCGGCACGATGATAAGCCATCGAGAAGTGTCAGCGAGCGGCTGCATATTATAAGTTTATCGAGCACTGTACTAGTTGTAACACCAAGTTTTCTTCGTATTAAACCACCAAAAAATACAGTCCACAAGTTTTATTTACAAACCATCAACATGGCCCTTCGATCCGCATGAGGAATTCAACTGAAAAACGAAGAATAAAGTGACGCAATCAGTAGTACATGAAGTACAACGCCGGCCATAGCGATAAGCCAATCCAGACAAAGACGGAAGGGCGACGCAGCGACCGAGCGGAGGTATATAAAGTGGCGTCCGGTAAACATAAAAACGGTGAGCTATCCATTATATTATCTTAATTCCCGGGTCACAATTTGCGGAGTTTGTTTCTTATTGTTTATGCGCGGTTATATTGATAAAGTGAGCTTTGTTGATTTACACACCGTCTTGAGAGACCGGAATTATGGGGGACGATAATGAACAAGTGTTGACGCGAAAGCGAAACACAATAGATAGAAAACTTGCCAATTTTTCTAATTACTTGAAGGAATTTAAGAGTAACGAAACGCCTTCAGAAAACGACATTGAAGAACTAAGAGTACGTTTCAATAAGATTGAGTTGTTGGAGTCGGACTTTGATATAATTCAAACGCAGGTAGAGGTAATAACCGAAAATATTGATGATGAATCGAATGTAAGGGAAGCATTCGAAAAGGAATTTTATAAAGCTGTTAGTAGCGCGCGGTGTTTAATAAAACATAATACGAAACAAACCGTGGACATTAGCTTGAGCTCAGGCGACGCTTCAATGCAAATAACACCTGTTAAATTGCCTATAATTAAATTGCCTACTTTTAAAGGAGATGTTGATCAGTGGATAGAATACAAAGAAATATTTGAATCATTGATAAATGAAAATGCAGGCATAACGGAAATTCAAAAATTTCATTATTTAAGAGCATCGCTAGAGGGCGCGGCAGCACAAGTAATAAGATCGATTGAATTTTCGGCAGACCACTACAAAAGCGCGTGGGATTTATTGTGTAAAAGATATGACAATAAAAATTTGTTAATATACAATCATTTGGATTCATTATTTAATTTGGAAAGGATGACAAAGGGGTCATCAATAAAATTAAGACAGCTAATAGATGTTGTAGGAAAACATATGCGAGCACTAGAAATTTTGGGCCAAAAAACCGAAAATTGGGATATCTTAATAAACCATTTAATTGCAAAAACGTTGGATGATATAACCATGACAAAGTGGGAGGAATATAAGGCATCTCAGGATGAAATAACTTTAGAAATAATGTATGATTTCTTGAGACAACGAGCTGATCTATTAGAGAAAATAGAAACAAACAAACAGGAAAGTAAGAAAGAAAAAACAAATCAGAATAATACGAAATTTAGGTCGTTAGCAGCTACAGAGACAAAAGAAAGTGTCAAAACACAGTGTATGTTTTGTGAAGGTGAGCATAAAAATCATGAATGTAGTGCATTTAAAACTGCAGCATTAGGGAAACGGGTTGAATGGTGCAATAAACTACGTTTATGTCGAAATTGTTTAAGATCAGGTCACATGTCAAGACAATGTCGATTATATGGTACATGCAAATTATGTAAAGAAAAGCACCACACACTTCTACACTATAATAAAGAACAAAACGAGCAAGATACAGTGTCATGTAGCGCAACAAGTGTCAAATCGCAAACAACTTTGCTATCAACCGTTCTAGTAAATCTTAAAGATCGAGTAGGAAACATGCATAAGGTTAGGGCATTATTAGATCCAGGATCGCAATCGTGTTTCATAACAAGTGATTTATGCAATAAATTAAAGTTAGAAAGGGCTCATATTAACTTTGCTGTAGCGGGTCTAGGTAGCAAAATAAGCCAAATAAAATACAAATGTAATGTAGAGATTTATTCTCGAATAAATAATACTTTATTTATATCGGCATGCTTGATAATTCCAAAAATTGTTGGATACTTACCCACATGTAAGATAAATGTAGAAGAGCTCAACATTCCAAAGGACGTATGCTTGGCCGATCCCACATTTGGCACTCCAGCCCAAATAGATCTTTTGATTGGAGCCGACGTATTTTGGCAAATAATGGATGTAGGGAGAAGAGAGCTTGGTAAGAATAAACCAATCCTTCAAGAAACCAAATTAGGCTGGATTGTGGCAGGATCATATAGTGTACAGAACAAACAACAAAGGGTCGTGTGCAGTGTCGCACATGACATGCATAAAATCGACATACAACAGCAGTTACAAAGATTTTTCGAATTGGAAGAAGTTTCAGTAAAGGGTCCATGGTCTAAAGAAGAAATTGAATGTGAAGAATATTTTAGAGAAACGACGAAACGTAAAGAGAATGGAAGATTTGAGGTATCCATTCCTCTAAAGGACAGTCCAGATAAATTAGGGGAATCGTTTGAACAAGCAAAAGCAAGATTTTATTCGCTGGAAAGAAAATTGGATAAGGATGCAATTCTTAAGAAAAGGTATACTGAATTCTTGAAAGAATATGAAGAGATGAATCATATGAGGAAAATAGATAAGGAAGCGGAAAATGAAGAAGAGAGAAAATCATACTACTTACCTCACCATGGAGTTGTTCGCGAAGAAAGCTCTACTACTAAACTCCGAGTAGTGTTCGATGCGTCTGCACGCACTACAAGTGGTTTATCATTTAATGACCTACAGAAGGTAGGCCCAACTTTACAAGACGATTTGGTATCCATACTATTGAGATTTCGACAACACAACATTGTATTGAGCGCAGACATTGAGAAAATGTACCGCCAAGTTAAAATAACAGATGAGCAAAGATCTTTGCACAGAATCGTGTGGCGTGAAAGTGCATGCGACAATTTGAGCGTGTATGAGTTAAATACGGTGACTTATGGGACGGCGTCCACGCCTTTTCTCGCAATAAGGTGTCTTCAGGAATTGGCGAACGAATGTCAGAAGGACTTACCTTGTATTTCACAGATCATACGCCACGACTTTTACGTAGACGACTTATTAACAGGGTGTGACGATATTTGCGAAGCCCAGAGGATATGCACTCAAGTTTCTGCTATTTTGAAGAGCGCTGGATTTGTTTTACGCAAATGGTGTTCAAATAGCGTAGAAGCACTCGATGCAGTCGATACACGAAATGCAGCATCCATAACATTAGACTTTGGCGATAATCGCAATACAGTGGGAACACTCGGATTGATTTGGAATAGCACAGAGGATATCCTAACATTTGCAATAGATATCAAGCACGTAATGATGGGAATTGTGACGAAGCGAGTAATGTTGTCGTGCATAGCCAAAATATTTGACCCACTTGGTTTGGTAAGCCCATGTGTCATTATTGCTAAAGTAATGCTTCAAGAATTATGGAAGGAAAAACTAGACTGGGATGAGCCAGTGTCAATGCCTCTACAGAATGGATGGATAAAACTCATGCGAGAGTTACATAAGCTGAATGATATAAAAATTGAGAGACAAGTCATGTGCCGAAAACCGAAATATGTCGAAATACACCTGTTCTCGGATGCTTCAGAGATTGCTTACGGCGCCTGTGCATACATTAGGTCAATTGATTCAGACGGAACATTTACATGTAGACTTCTATGTGCCAAGTCAAAAGTCGCTCCTCTGAAACCAACAACGATTCCGAGATTAGAACTATGCGCAGCCCTTATTTCTGCCAGGATGGCTGAAAAACTGATGGAATCTCTGCGCATAGAACCGAAGCGTTGTATATTCTGGACAGATTCTCAAGTGGTTTTAGGTTGGATAAAAACCTCGACACATCTTTTGAAACCATTTGTCCGAAACAGAGTGGCAGAAATACAGGACAGCACTGATATAGCTTCTTGGTTTTACGTACATACTGATGAGAACCCCGCGGATGTGGTATCTAGAGGCATGAGCCCATCGACGCTACGGTATTACCAACTTTGGTGGTTTGGGCCGCATTGGTTGCCGCAAGAAAGGAAATTCTGGCCTAAACAAATGACGGCAACTCCAGATCTACCGGAGGTAAAAACATCGTTGGTGATTGCCGATGATGAAACTTTAGATTTCCCGTTCGAGAGATTTTCCAATTGGAACCGAGCTCAGCGGTGTTGTGCTTATATATTACGATTCATAAAAAATTGTCGAGTTGCTAAAGACGAAAGATTGACAGGAGAGCTTACTCCACATGAAATTGACAGGTCTTCAACCGTGTTATGTAGGATCGCTCAAAATAATGAGTTTTCTCGCGAAATTAAAACTTTAAAGCAAGGCCGATCTTTGCATTGTAAAAGCAAATTGTTGTGTTTGAATCCATTCATAGATAATAAAGGTCTGATACGTGTAGGTGGACGTCTGCAGAATTCTGAATTTCCGTACGACAAAAAACATCCGGTGTTGTTGCCTGCCAAGCACGTAGTTACTAAGCTAATATTTGAGTCAATCCACAGAAATTTACTTCATGCTGGGGCCCAACAAGTGTTATACCAGGTGCGTGAAAAATTCTGGCCTCTTTCTGGTGGGAGAATGGCAAAATTGGTGGTACGGGAATGTGTAAGGTGTTTTAGATTTAAAGCTCAAACCATTCAACCTATAATGGGTAATTTACCAGCAGCCAGAATGGCGTCAGGATTTCCATTCCAAGTAACAGGGTTAGATTATGCAGGTCCTTTTCTAATTCGCGATCGAAAGGGAAGGGGGTGTAAATTAAATAAGGGATATGTTTGCCTATTTGTATGCTTTGCAACAAAATGCCTGCATTTGGAGTTGGTCAGCGATCTAACAACACAAACTTTTTTATTAGCGTTAAAGCGATTTATTGCGCGCCGGGGAAAACCATTGCATATCTACTCAGATAACGGTACGAATTTTGTAGGTGCCAATAGAGAGTTAGAAAAATTGGCACAGTTTATTGATCAGAATAGTGTCACGATTAATGAATTTGTAACTGGTCAAGGGATTCAGTGGCATTTTGCGCCACCTTATGCACCTAATTTTGGAGGTATTTGGGAGGCGGGTGTTAAGTCAACAAAGCATCATATGAAACGAGTCATGGGTAATGCGCATTTAACTTTTGAGGAATTTGCAACGGTACTCTCGCAAATTGAGGCTATCCTCAACTCACGACCACTTTGTCCATTATCTTCAGACCCTTCAGATCCTCTCCCACTAACCCCAGCTCATTTTCTTATCGGACGCCCACTAAGTTCAACACCAGAACCGGATCTCCAGTTGGTTCCTGAAAATAGACTTACCAACTACCAGAACCTGGAACGATTGCGCCAGCACTTCTGGACCAGATGGCGTAAGGACTTCATCAGTGAACTTCAACAACGCACCAAGTGGAAGACAACGAAATCCAGCTTAGTGAAAGGTGCGCTTGTGTTGTTAAAGGACGACAATGTGCCGCCTATGGAGTGGTCCTTGGGACGAGTGTTAGAAATTAAGCCAGGAAAAGACTCTATAGCTCGTGTAGCTTCAATAAAGACTTTCAAAGGAGTAGTTACTAGAGCCGTATCAAAAATATGTCCGTTGCCTATAGAAAATGCTACTTTTGGCTGTTAAAGATCTAATGTTCTTTAAGGGCGGGGGCATGTTATGAAATTAAGTTAGTTTATAGTTATAGTTTATCGGTTAATTTTGCTTGCACGGCATTCGCGCCAGTTCTGGAGAGAACAAGCGGCACGATGATAAGCCATCGAGAAGTGTCAGCGAGCGGCTGCATATTATAAGTTTATCGAGCACTGTACTAGTTGTAACACCAAGTTTTCTTCGTATTAAACCACCAAAAAATACAGTCCACAAGTTTTATTTACAAACCATCAACAGATACACATACACATTTTCCAGAAATCACTGAAATGCGTTCACGATATTTCAAAACGCGATTTTCCGTCGATTTGTTCTGGGAAACCTGCAAAGTAAAAATAACAGCAAAATCGATTTCGTCTGTTTCAGTCATGCCACTGCTGTAAAAAGGTATTGTTAAAACTCTATCAGAAACGTCAAAAGCACGAATAGCACAGCTGTCAAGTGCAGTACAGACAATTAAATTATGTAACGTTAAGTAAGCTTTACAACAAACGACAAAAATCGCTGGAGACGCCAAAAAGAAGAAGTGTGGCCGTACCTTTATTGCCATTTAATGTTAAGTCGTCTACTATTCCTACGTCACTTTGTTACGTCGAAAACAGAATATCATATGCCCTTACAGCTTCACGCTAGCATACCATCGTGTACAAGACGGTTTAACCCTCATGATGCACCGTCAAGGTCACCTCAAAACCACAGGCTGTGTATGAACAAAGCTCGAAGATGTAGCAGGTAGAATATCCTGTGGATATGAAGCAGATTATCCCTCATGTTAAAACAAACATCAGGAAGAAAATTGTTAGAATAAAAGACGATATAAAACACAGTTTTCAGTTTGAGAGTAAACGAGAAGTTCCCACGGCATAATCTTCTGCAGAATCGACCGCAGAGGTAGTAGATATGTAAATGGTGCAGAAATTGCACTTCCAGACCGGGTTATTGCAACAGGCACGCAAACTCTGCCGTTGCCTTTGTGGGCCACCATGGGTGCTAATCTAGTTTCACAGTCTGCCGCGAGAGGGACGACGCCGCCGTCTGAACTTTCCATCGTTCGGGCGAGTTGATTCCTGTTGGACGATTTCCACCCACGCGCCGAGTCTGCGAGGGTCGTAAAGTTAGGCATCCCCTACAACATCCCCTCCGGTTCAACCCCCGGAAACGGGCGAGCGGCGAACTCGATTCAATTGCTACGGTTACCGTTATTTATGGGAGTGTTACAGAGATGTCTGTCGTAAGGGAAATTTATTATAACGTGGAAAACTCGTATTATATCCTTTGATAGGCTTATTGTGGTTGTTATGATTGTTTTGTCTTTTGCTAGTTTGGTAACGACAACCAGAGGTGTTCAACTGGTTGCCCGGGCCCACGGTTTTACGTCTCTTCCGAAAGGCGGCGAGACGAGGGTATTATAACCTTGTGAAGGTCAAATTATAAACTATATAATTATTATCATAAATGTCACGATCAAAAGGCTATGTTACTTATTATGTACTCGCAAACGCATATTGTGGAATAATTATGTATAATAAAATTCTACGTGGTGACATTTCCCTTATAATGGAATTGGTAATGAGTCCGAAATGCCACGAGGTTAATAATAATGATTCGTTACGTAAGTTGTTTAACGGCAAATCCCACACATATTAAGATAACGAGGCTAATCGGAGAGCATACCAACTGTAAATTGTACTAAACATTGTTTTTTTGTTATTTCTATCCGATAAAAAAAACGCGATATCAATTATCAACTTTTGAGGTTGCAATATGGGAGACCTTAACACGTAAACATAATTTAGATATTAGCATATCTCCGAGAATTGTTTTTAGTAAGAAATGCGTTTAAATGATTTTATTAGCTGGTCGTATAATTTACACATTCAACCTTGAACATTAATAATAGTGCGGTTTTAAAATTGTCAACTTGTTTATTATTATTATTATTATTATTACTGGTTTCTGACTATCACTTTTCTATTGTTAGTCAAAGCGTTTTATAGTCAGTAATAAGGTATTATATTATACAATTTCCTAATTTCATCGTTCTGGGTTTGAAAATTGCTGTGGGTTCTTAATTTCATCCTTATTCGACCTTGAGATTACAAATATAACTTTTGTCGATAAATAACTATGAAAGGGCATATCTGCATGCGGCGTTTTTACTGTCGACTAAGTAGCCTTGAAGGATTGTAATCAGCATAGAGAAAAAATGAGATTTTAACGAAATTACAGTTTCTGGTAGATTTGGGTTCCTAGGACCAAATATGTAAAAAATAAGAAATATTCAAACAAAATCATATAAGTAATAAAATCTAAAGACCGACAACCGTTTGACCTTGCTTGACTTTGAAATTATCCAAGCTAGAGAGGCAGCGTATTCTTAGTCATCAAAGGAAATGCTCCAACCACACTTGACAAATCTAAATGAGTACCTCGACGACGATATCCTTAAAAGACCTCTCGGAAAAATAAAAAAAATAGCCAAGTTATCTAGCATACTTGAAAAGAATCCGGCGACAATAATTCTTCTCGCATAGCCTGGCAACCGGTAGTGTTTCGCTAACACACACAAATCATTCACAAACTGAAGAGAGACGGTAGAAAAGACCGTGGTCGTTAACGACCGAAAAAAAATATTACAGACGCACAAACATCCCGTATGCGCGAGAGAGACGGATACAAAGGAGTGAAGACCGAAGAGTGTATAGGAATGTTGCTTTGGGTGCCGTTGAATATCTGTCAGTTATATTTATGTTGGCATGGCATGACTGCGACCCACACGTTGCATACAAGGGCATTGGTCAGAGGCGCACACACCATGTGTAGGTTGACCGCTCCGACAGTTAAGACACTTGGCGTTGAACAGAGATGAGAGAGTTTTTTGGACGGTAGCCAGATTTCGGATTACGGTTACAAGCAGTAAAACTTCGCCTCAACCTACGCTGTTGATCTTATTCCCGATCCTGGAACGTGCATATTTATTTACTTACACTCTTCGACGATTCAAAACGCTTCCAGGAAATGACGAGCCAATCACTGAAGACAATTGTCTGAAGAAAAACCGTTTTTTTTTCTTCAAAACTCAAACTCTCAATTCTCACGCTTTGCAAACATAATTGATGCCATGCAATGTTTAAAAATATTTGCTAGGGTCCATGCGGACGATAACACTATAACAAAGAATACAAAAGCTGCGGAAATACTTCTGATACGGCACAGGATGCTTGCGGTTTTCTAGAAACACCAGATTTCGCAGAAACGTAGCACACAGACAAACGATCTACTAATTTTAAGAAAAATATTATTGTTAGAACCATCTGCTTGTTCCAAAACACACACTTGTGTAAGACTGTTCTTTTTCTATACATCATACCCCCATAGAGGATATTTTATCGTAAATTGGTCTACACATTTAGAGTCACTGGAAGATGAGCAGGTTTTGATGTCTTCAACACAATCCAGTTCGTCCCCCTTCTAAATAAGTATACTAAATACAGACAGACAAAAAATGTTGGACTCAGTACACCTGAAAATGCCCATGTCCGCTAGAATACCGATTTTTTGAAGATTAAGACGCAAAGATTTTTCCTTCTGATAGATACAACTAATATGGTCAACTTTTTTCTGTAGCCTAATTAAGATTAATAGTTGAGCTTGGTGGTACTGATCCAATTTTAGACTGTCTCCCGCCAACAAAATTCTGGATTCGATCCAAGAAACCTCAGATGACTCAACGTCTCCAACATGGACTACGTGTCTAAATATAACCTCGATCGTGTTGCATTATTTGTAGACCCCGTTGCGACTGTTCACTTGCTCCAGTTGGCCAATCGATGCATGAATTAAAACTGACAACTTTCTCGAACCCAATTATAAGAAAATAATGGAGCAAATGACTTCAGCATTTTTCAGTATCCATAAAACATGTAGCTATTAGATCTGTTGATTACAACTATTGACAGAGCTTGTGCAGACAAATAAAATACAGATTAAGGCCAACTGTAACGGTTGTGCAGCTTCTTCTGATTACCTGAGGATCCTTTTGCAAAGACCAAGAGGCATTAAGGTTGTGTAACCTCACCCTAATGTTCCAATTCGTCCTCCATCAAATAAATCAGTCAAGCACGCATGTGTTCCCCATGGATAGCAGGTAGATTCTTTTACCCTACGATCCATGTGGCAGGTAGTGACCTTTTTGGGTCTTAGACGTGGGTGAAAAAAAAAACACAACGTGACGATTATCTTTATCAAGGTCAGGGATCAAGAAGAAATCACGAGAAATGATTCGTCTCGACGACCTATTATACAACCATTCTCAAACCGAATAGAATATGAGATGATCTTAAAACTGGCAAGGTCATGACAGGAGTCGCATTTCTCAAGTAACCTTTTTCGCTACGGCTGGCATGACCGCAGCAAAAAATATATGCTGACCAAAGCCAGAGAGCAACCGGAGGTCAACAGTGTTACAAAGCAAGCAATCTTACATAACACTAGGTTACATTTACAGACATTTTGTATACTTTATACTGGGTGCGATTTTGAACCATTCTGCAGAAAGTCTCCATCTCCATCTGTATAATAGGAAGGTCGGCCAGAGGTCATTCGAGGAAATTTGCCTGTACTGCGGTTATAAAAAGTGACGGATCACTCACATTAACGGATAAATCTGGTTTATAGATTTGTCGTTAAGATTCCAGACGAGATTGATTGATAAGGGGCCCATCATCAAAAATACACATTTCGGCAATAGACTGATAAGTGTGATTAGTCTGTTTTTTTTTATGTTACTATGCAATTTTCGAGAAATAGATTATGAGAGATTGATGTAGATAAAAGCTAATCGAGTTATCAATAAATATTAGTTATTTGCGAATTCTCTTTGTAGAGAATTCTCACTTCAATGAGCATGAATTTTAACAAGATAGATAGGTATATAAAATTTATAGCTTGCATATTCATCCTACCCTGGGATGGTTATACGAAGGGGTAGGTATTATAAGGACTCCCGGACGGCCACGCGAAAGGTCGACGGGAAGTGCAGTGGCGTGGGTAGAGGGGAATTGTTAATTTATATGCAGAGTTTTCCGGGTCTCGCATACACAGTGCGCCTCGCCGAGGTCGGAATGTGTGCAGCACGGTATAGCAGCCAGCGCCCCCTAAAACCGGGCGAATTTGCATAACCCGGCGATTATTGCGAACCGCCCCACTTTATGATCCCCCGTTGCCGCCGCCGCCGACGCGTTTGTCTGCCGCCCCTTCGACCGTAATGACTGTTCGCCACGAAACTTTGTTGCATTGAAATGCTCGTTAACTTTTAACGTTTCAACCCTCTGCTTTGTACCCCTTTGTCTGCCGTCAAAACAGCGAACTGTCCACAAAATAACATACCTACAGAACAAAAATTCCTACAAATATATTTTATTTGCAATCATTTTACTTATGATCAGTGGCCGGAAAGTTTAGGCAACTGACTCTCGAATTACTCTACGTTCTACGTTCTCAATATTCAGAGCCGTAGAGCCTGTGCCACGCCTGTGGGTCGAGCGAAGCAATTCGCATATATCGTACAACGAGGTTCTTCGGGAGCAGTAACAGCACGCCACTGTCGTTTGTCCGGGTGGTGGGGCGTTCGTTGCCTAAACTTTCCGGGCCTTGCTTATGATACAACGTAAGGTATGCAACGTAGGTTATTTTTGGGCACCTTTAACATCTATTGTCCAGTGTGCGTCCGTTTTCTACGCCGTGACCGTTTTCCGCTTGGTTGGCAATCAAAGGATAATTACATACAACATCATGGTCACGGATTGCTTGCTCGCCATTTATGGCAAAGTTCAACCGGGTTAGCATAACGACTACGCGCGCCATCTTCGCTGCCTCCATCATTCACTCCTCTCTACGACCAGACACGCATGTTCTGCATCTTCTCCGAAAAGAGACAAACAAAGATCACCTACTGATGACAACATCAATCCAGAAGAACCGCATAATGTAAGAAGAAAATTAATCGATTTAAAAGACGAATCGAAAAGACTCTAAAGAACAAATATATGCATATAAGACGCCTTCTAACTTTAGGATCGATTGCTGATTGAATCTACGAGAAGTTGGGACTTTCTGGCGATATAAAGTTGGCTGTCTGAGCGACGAACTTTGTCGCAGCCGCGAAACTTGGTAATGAAGTTGAAAATTTGTTTCCTCTTCCACCAGCCAGCGCTGTGCCTCGCACCAGCGTTTTGCCTTAATAGGATCCACATCGGTGCGTCCTACCCTACTTCGCCCGCAATCCAACTTCTGCGGATGAAGGCGCAGCCCAAGTTCGTCGTCTTTTTATTTTTCGAACTTTGAACTTTAATTAAGTAAGGAGTTTCGACGGCGTTATGGCATTTGATAAGGCGGAACGAGAAAACTCCGTTCCAGGCACAAACTAAACAGCAGAAGTTAAGTGACTTGTGTGTGCCTGTGTGTATGTTGGTGAAATTTGAAGCTTTCATATTCCTGTAACTTTGAGGTCAATACTTTTAGGAAAGTTTGTTAAAAACTGCGTAAGAACTATCCTGCTTTTCAACAACAGCTTGCCGATCCTGTGAGCCATTTTTTGGGAATGTGGATATCCTGGTAACCTTGAGTGGACATGGCATTATCAGCTTAATAGCCTCATCGTGATGTGGTAGTGTAATGGCGGCCGAAACTCGCCAGAACCAGTAATGCCCCAGGGAAATGGTCAAAGCCGTTCTCGAACACGGCGCGGACGTGTTCCTTTGTGGAGGAGATGGCAGTCACGTCTCATTTAATGGCTGCTTCTCTCTCACTATTATACCCGTAAACTGGACGTACACAGTACGTTCATGTCCTTTACGTTCGTGTTACACCGACCAGACGCTCTGTAATGTCAGATTGGCGATGCAAACGCCCCATGCTTAACTAATAATCATCAATTGTCTATTATTAATTGATTTGTTTTGTATGAATTGGTCTGTACGGGCGTAAGACACACTGGCATTTTATTGTCCCAGGGCAAGGTTTGCACAAATAACTCTCCTTCTGATTTAACATGTTGCTCAATACAAATTTGATAAAAAATCTATGATAATTACTTAGTATTATAAGTTGAAGATCTGTAGGTGGGTTAGCATCATGAATAAACATTTCGATGAATAAATACATAACAAAAAGCAACAACTAGCATTCATGTTTGTAAAACTTCTCGCAACTGTTTTGACCTTAACACAAATCGGTTCCAATATAAATGTTAAATCATGCACTTGTTTTAGTGCGCACTGTAATTTGCAATAATTTTTTAACGTCTGCTAACGTCGACTATTAATAGACGGCATGCATCACTGCAAGGTCGAGACCTGGGACCAGTTTTGTAGATTTATGGTGATCTTTACCGCGAACGCTGACTGTTCATGTTAGGATTAAAAATAGCTTAAAGTGTTAATGTGTGCTGAAAGTTTTGTTTTGATTTTTAGGAAAATATTTAGAAAAGCTTCTAACAATTTCATGTATCTTGGTACTTTTGATTAAGTAAAGGAACCAACAATTTACGTCATGATTCTTTGATTATTGTGTTTCAGAATATTAGCTTTGTATCTTTAAAAATTACGTCATATATTATACTTATTATTGATAATATATTACATTTGACAGTGTATTTAGATTCTGCTCTAGAACGTACGCAGTAGCAATTACGACATTGTATTTCTTTCTAATTATTTATCGCACAAGATGCTGCACATTTTGACCGATAACTAACAAGAAAGCCAGAGGTTAAATCCTATCAAACGCACATAAACAAAGTCTTCCAACAAAATTCCAGGAGATACGTTTTCCCAGCGGGCTTGTTTACTCGCTGTGATCACAATGTCGCAACTGGGTAAGCATAATATTTACCGACCTCTGCCGTTCCAGAGCAACTCATTCTTTTTCTCAGTCGAGTTCTACCCAAACAGCATTTCACAATCAACAATCTCCAAAGAAGTGGGGCGAGTGGCTCTAGCGGTAGAGTGCTGCTCTCCTGCTAGGAAGTCTTGGGTTCAAATCCAGGCATCAGCTGAAGATCCTCGTCCCACCGCCTTTCGCAAGAGGCGTAAAACCGTGGGTGCCGGCAACCAGTTGAACACCTCTGGTTGTCGTTATCGTATGTAAAAATGGGTAAAGCACAAAGGGCCAAGAATTGGCCTAGGTGCAGCGGAATAAACCGCACCCAAAACAACTACAACAATCTCCAAAGAATATAATGTGGGTTATACATTCAGGGAACTATGTTAGCGCTAAATAAATTAGTAGGTGTTATTCCACCGGTTATTTTAAGGAATCATTAACAGCTAATGACGCATACTGCATTGCGTGGATTCCGTTAAAATCGAAAATAGCTTTGCTATCGTCTATCTTCCTACTACCCTTTGGCTGTACTAAATCACGTTGTTTGTTGTCCGAAACCGGACTCCAAACTTCCCTCTGCAGTAAATTACCACTGCCGAGGACACGCATGAAGATTCAGAGAAATGAATTGAAAGAAATTGATGATTTGTGTTTACCGGTGACTAATAAGTCTTGATAACACTAACTAATGGGGCGAGTGGCTCTAGCGGTAGAGTGCTGCTCTCCTGCTAGGAAGTCTTGGGTTCAAATCCAGGCATCAGCTGAAGATCCTCGTCCCACCGCCTTTCGCAAGAGGCGTAAAACCGTGGGTGCCGACAACCAGTTGAACACCTCTGGTTGTCGTTATCAAACAGTATGTAAAAATGGGTAAGCACAAAGGGCCAAGAATTGGCCCAGGGTCAGCGGAATAAACCGCACCCAAAACAACTACAACAATCTCCAAAGAATATAATGTGGGTTATACATTCAGGGAACTATGTTAGTGCTAAATAAATTAGTAGGTGTTATTCCACCGGTTATTTTAAGGAATCATTAACAGCTAATGACGCATACTGCATTGCGTGGATTCCGTTAAAATCGAAAATAGCTTTGCTATCGTCTATCTTCCTACTACCCTTTGGCTGTACTAAATCACGTTGTTTGTTGTCCGAAACCGGACTCCAAACTTCCCTCTGCAGTAAATTACCACTGTCGAGGACACGCATGAAGATTCAGAGAAATGAATTGAAAGAAATTGATGATTTGTGTTTACCGGTGACTAATAAGTTTTGATAACACTAATGGGGCGAGTGGCTCTAGCGGTAGAGTGCTGCTCTCCTGCTAGGAAGTCTTGGGTTCAAATCCAGGCATCAGCTGAAGATCCTAGTCCCACCGCCTTTCGCAAGAAGCGCAAAACCGTGGGTGCCGACAACCAGTTGAACACCTCTGGTTGTCGTTATCAAACAGTATGTAAAAATGGGTAAGCACAAAGCGGAATAAACCGCACCCAAAACAACTACAACACTAACTAATCTTTGATCCAATAACCCCTTTCCTAATAGTAGACAAAGTACGATGTTTCTACATGCATTATGAAAAACCTTAGACAGATCAGACATAGGGTGTTCAATGTATGAAGTATACGTGGAGAATAAGCAAAATGTGAAGACACCATTCACACAATCATGTCACGTTGTGTTAGTAAAGTGGACCAGTCGAACAAATGGCTGTTTGTTAGGATACGAATCGATGAAAGAGACGTTGGCGCAACTGGCGGGATGGAGAGCTTTACGGAAGCAGCTGTCCCCAGTCGTGCTATTCAAACCAATACGTAAAAGGTCGAGCAAGCAGCTTGTTGTCTGGAGGGAAGCAGGTGATGAGACAGCACTCACAATCCGGTTTATACCCAAGAATATGCCCGTGCATGCGGGAGACCAAAACATACGGCCTGCCCGGCATTTCTATACTAATAAGAGCACGCTGTTGCGTGAGACAGGTGAAATTTCGCGCTTATATAAGAGAGAGTTAAGTGACCCTGCGAGGGATCGCGTTTCTTCCTTCGAGACCCTGAGGAACAGACAGATTGCTTTATTTGTTTACGTATGTGCGGGTCATACTTGAGCAGAACAGAGAGGTTTGACTTTCAAATGACTTTCGTGTCTTTAGAAGGTTTCCAGTGGAGCTCGTCGTCGCTTGTTGTTTTAGACGTACCACCTCGGAAAATCAAAATGAACACGCAATTCTTCTCGGAATGCCCGCGCGTATTATGCCCTTTGTTTACAAACACCTCCAAGGGTAGTTAGAAGGGTAGCAAAATAGAAAAACTTCCCCCTGTTACAGGGGATGTCACGACCTTGCGGTATCCCCTTAGGGGTGGAATTTCCCGTTCGCTACAACACTGGAACTATTCTATTAAAAGTTTCAGTGGAAATTAATTAAAAGGGATTCGCCGAAAGACCTGACCCGCTGAATAACCCCCACTGGGGGTTGGCCCGGCGCTGGAGGGCGGCTGCAGCCACGCAATTTCCCCGTCCTCGGAGATAGATGGCGGGGCTATACGCTTGTCTGCCCGAACTTCGCTGGGGTGGGAAGGGGCGAACGCGGACGTGTCGCCATGGTAACGGCCCTCGAGCCGACGCCTCCTCCACCTCCGCACGCCGGTGAATCACCCACGCCCCATCCCCCAACTCCCATTGTGTTTGTTATTTCCGAATAATTGTACGAGCGGCCCAGGAATGTTTTTGAAGTGCTGCCGTTCCATACCAGGCAACTGTTTCGGTAACTATTTCGAATACGGTCAATTACGACCCTTTTGTTTTTTTTTGTGTATTGTTTTTAGGTATTTTTATTATACCCTTTTTAACCTACTACAAATCCCTCCTATCTATGCCAGGAAGAGATACGTCGGTATAAAAATATTATGTGCAGATTTCCATAAACTCTTAAGGTCAGTTTATGTATGACGCGACGCGAACGCAACGCAACGCAACGCAACGCAACGCAACGCAACGCAACGCAACGCAACGCGAACGCCACGCGACGTGAACAGAAAACGCAAACATGAAATAACAGTGTTTATGTAACCCGAAACGCGAACGCAAGCTCAAAGTTTTTTGTGTTAAAGGGTTGGCATTTGTTGAGTTGGATTTTTGACTGCAGATCTTGAAGTAACTAACTTCATACTAACTTGGCATCCCCGCCATGTTTGTTTATAGCATTACTATTGGTTGTTGTAACCAATGCTGCCACCATTGTGACTCAGCAATTGTCAAATATGAGGTTATAATCGCGACTGTCACATATGGGAACGCTGTGATTGGCTAGACGCGAACGTCAAGACGTGATGCAAACGCGAATGGGAACTACTCGCGTTCGCGTTACGTCTTTGCCTTTGCATTGCGTGGAACATAAACACATGTACGTGAATTGTATGATTCAACTTTTGACGTTTTGCGTTCGCGTCGCGTTGCGTACGCGTCGCGTTGCGTACGCGTCGCGTTGCGTACGCGTCGTGTCGTACATAAACTGGGCTTAAACCGTTCAACCCACTGATCTGCAAATTTGTATACGTATTTAAAGTCACTGGATGGTGAGCTGATATCAGTCGGAACGTAAAAATCGCATTCCAATTATAATAAAATAAAGATACTTTAATAAAAATACCTACAACATATATGCATCATTTTAGCTCAGCAAAATAAGGCGTTTCAACTTTCACAAGTTCCGTTATACGAGAATCGTATCAAAACCTTTGCGTCTGTTGTGTAAGCAAAATGCTTTGTCATCAGAATAACTCAGTCCACAAATGATGACACGAGTACAATTTGATAGGGCTGGCAGAAATGTGCGAAGTCTGCGTAGTAGCCTGCGGATGGATAGCTGTTTATGAGGCAGTTTGGCATATCGCCAACAAGTCAGTTTGTACGTTTTGGTTTTTCTCTTTTCCTGCTAACCACAGGGAATTTCCTATGACAAGCCGGGTCTTGTGCCAAAACGTTTATTTCTGACGTCGCTGCTATAATTATTATTTATACAGCGGGCAATTGTTAATGGCTCTGGTAGTAATTTAGAATGGTATATTTCAGTTCTTCCGGTGGAGACATGACATTGATAAAAGTGTTACCCTGTAAACCCTAAAGTTTATAGACACGGAAAGTTGATCTAATGCGAGGGAAAGGAAATATTAAGATTCCTTTTGTGTCTCGGATTCACACCCCCTTATAAAATCAGAACAAAAAATCCTACCTCTGTCCTCAGTGGGGCTACTTGGAATATATTCGCTAGAAGTTTGCAATTTTCCCCTAGGTTTTCTTGTTGATGTTGATGGGGTAACCGTTGAGGATGTAGTTCCACTCACACCACGTGCTGTCCTACCCTGTAAACATTCAAGAGAATCCACGTCAAAATTTATATATAAAAGATGACTTTTATCAACATAAAATTATGCTTCCGACAAGCTGCAACTTTTAAATGTCGTAGACGTATCTACATGCAAAATAGGTAACTAGAAATATCAAGGTTTTTCAAATCAACATTTGCCACGTGTCATTTTAGAAAATCTTCAAGTTGTCTGACATAAACCGTAGTCTTGACTCGACGTCAGTGGCTTCACGAGTTTCGCAGAATGCAGTGAATCGCCAACGCTGTCTGAATCCGTGGCATTCCAATGAGAGTTTGGATTTCTTTTTCAAATGTTGTCTCCAATTCGATCAATCCAGTTTTCCCCATAAAGGAATAGAAAGCAAGACGGAGCGTAGAGGAGGAGGGGACGGGATGGCGACTTCGGAGCCGATTAATATTTGCGCGGATGTTCGTTCCTACGAATGCAGCTGAACCGGTTCCAAGGCATGGCGGGCAGTCGCAGTAATGTATTCGATATTCCTTTATGGAAGTAACGTGTTACGGACCATTAATCTCCCATGCCCGGTGGGCAGACCAGAAAACCAGTTCGCGAAACCCGACCATACGAGTTACTTATGCATGCGTGACCCGTTCGCGCATAAAACCGTACGTGTATGCGGACCAAGTCAATTTATGACCCCGCAGATACGACCAGAAGATTTCTTGAGACGGCTCCGCTTAGCCGCTGTGAGTCACGTGCCCTATATACTCCCATACGCTAAATTAGGAATACAGATGATTGTCGTGTTACGTCTTTACTGAAACGCTCGAGGAAGTTATTACAATACTTTCCTTCTAAGGTATCGACTTCAAACAATTCTCCGAACGAAAAAGCATATTGAACACCAGAATCCTACCGAAACGTCTGGCAATAAAAAGGGAAAAGATGTTATCGACGTGTGCTGACTGTCCTAGAAAAGCGTGAGCAAGCTAAAATTCCACTGACGTTGCAAAATTGAGTCGGAAACTCGAACCAAGCACGTTGAAAGCAATCGATCGCTTCCAGTTGACGTGTTTGTGCAATTTGTTGGATTTTATCGTTACGGCTAACCTTCTCGATAATTGCTCTTTTTAATCTTAGTGAAAGCATACTTTTCAGTTTGGTCTAATGATTAGCTTAAACAAGATGGCCTTCATATGTTATTCAAGCTGTGAACGATGATACATCAACATTCATCAGTTGAAGTGTATCTCGTCCATAATCACTTACCAAAGTTACAAAATCCAATCGGAATACCGACGAAAACGAACAAACAAAAACAAGAGTTCACCGCTCTGGCTTTGGGGAGGGGGGAGTGAGGATATTTCCAAATGTCGTCACCAAAAATATCACCACAAATCACACAGTCGTAAATTGGAACGGCAAAAAACTGCACATCTCACGGCGTAACACAAAGAACGCGACGGTAGCGCGTCCGCCGGTGATCGCACGTACTACGCTTGTGGCAGTTAGCAGGGCAGGGCATGCCAGATGATGGGCGCAGCCGCTGAAGGCATGGCCATTAGCATCTGCCCGCGTGCTTGGCGAGAGTTTTTCTTGCGCCGCCCGTTCTGCAATTTTCCCTACAGGGGAACACGCGTATCACTACCCCCTGCCTGTGTGCGTATCCTTGCGAAATGATATCGATTGCGTCCACACTATAGTCGCGTCTCCAGGAACGTCGAGACTGCTCGAGCAGGACGGACGAAGGAAAGAGAAGGACCGATCAGGACTGGATGACGCTGTGAATGGTTCGCGAGGAATTCGGTATTCGAGGCAGGGATTCTGCTACCCGGTCAGGCGGGGAATCAATTATGGAGCCAGCAATCGAGAAAACTGGCGAAAACAGTTTCACGTGATCTAGGGGGTTGTTATGCTCTGCATTCCGAGGAGTTTTTGATATTTTTAGCGATGGAATATTAACTCACTATTGACGTCTTTATGCTTCTTTCATCGAGTTGATGTTTCTCTGGGCTCTATCTTTAATAGCTTCCGAGTTATGTCAAAATATCTATCTTGTATATTAGTCGTCATAACTTTCGAACCGCTTAAGATACAGAAAATTCAACTACACCAATCGAATCAGCTTGAAAAACAACACGCAAATTTGCATGGAAGCAGGCTCTATCTTTAATTGCTTCTGAGTTATGTCAAAATATCTATCTTGTATATAAATCGTCATAACTTTCGAACCGTTTAAGATACAGAAAATCAAAACAACACCAATCGAATCAGCGTGAAAAACAACACGCAAATTTGTATGGAAGCAGTCTCTATCTTTAATTGCTTCTGAGTTATGTCAAAATATCTATCTTGTATATAAAACGTCATAACTTTCGAACCGTTTAAGATACAGAAAATCCAACTACACCAAACGAATCAGCGTGAAAAACAACACGCAAATTTGCATGGAAGCAGGCTCTATCTTCAATTGCTTCTGAGTTATGTCAAAATATCTATCTTGTATATAAATCGTCATAACTTTCGAACCGTTTAAGATACAGAAAATCCAACTACACCAATCGAATCAGCGTGAAAAACAACACGCAAATTTGCATGGAAGCAGTCTCTATCTTTAATTGCTTCTGAGTTATGTCAAAATATCTATCTTGTATATAAAACGTCATAACTTTCGAACCGTTTAAGATACAGAAAATCCAGCTACACCATTCGAATCAGCGTGAAAAACAACACGCAAATTTGCATGGAAGCAGTCTCTATCTTTAATTGCTTCTGAGTTATGTCAAAATATCTATCTTGTATATAAAACGTCATAACTTTCGAACCGTTTAAGATACAGAAAATCCAACTACACCATTCGAATCAGCGTGAAAAACTACACGCAAAGTTGCATGAAAGCAGGCTCTATCTTTAATAGCTTCCGAGTTATGTTAAAATATCTATCTTGTATATAAAACGTCATAACTTTCGAACCGTTTAAGATACAGAAAATCCAACTACACCATTCGAATCAGCGTGAAAAACTACACGCAAAGTTGCATGAAAGCAGGCTCTATCTTTAATAGCTTCCGAGTTATGTTAAAATATCTATCTTGTATATAAAACGTCATAACTTTCGAACCGTTTAAGATACAGAAAATCCAACTACACCATTCGAATCAGCGTGAAAAACTACACGCAAAGTTGCATGAAAGCAGGCTCTATCTTTAATAGCTTCCGAGTTATGTTAAAATATCTATCTTGTATATAAAACGTCATAACTTTCGAACCGTTTAAGATACAGAAAATCCAACTACACCATTCGAATCAGCGTGAAAAACTACACGCAAAGTTGCATGAAAGCAGGCTCTATCTTTAATAGCTTCCGAGTTATGTTAAAATATCTATCTTGTATATAAAACGTCATAACTTTCGAACCGTTTAAGATACAGAAAATCCAACTACACCATTCGAATCAGCGTGAAAAACTACACGCAAAGTTGCATGAAAGCAGGCTCTATCTTTAATAGCTTCCGAGTTATGTTAAAATATCTATCTTGTATATAAAACGTCATAACTTTCGAACCGTTTAAGATACAGAAAATCCAACTACACCATTCGAATCAGCGTGAAAAACTACACGCAAAGTTGCATGAAAGCAGGCTCTATCTTTAATAGCTTCCGAGTTATGTTAAAATATCTATCTTGTATATAAAACGTCATAACTTTCGAACCGTTTAAGATACAGAAAATCCAACTACACCATTCGAATCAGCGTGAAAAACTACACGCAAAGTTGCATGAAAGCAGGCTCTATCTTTAATAGCTTCCGAGTTATGTTAAAATATCTATCTTGTATATAAAACGTCATAACTTTCGAACCGTTTAAGATACAGAAAATCCAACTACACCATTCGAATCAGCGTGAAAAACTACACGCAAAGTTGCATGAAAGCAGGCTCTATCTTTAATAGCTTCCGAGTTATGTTAAAATATCTATCTTGTATATAAAACGTCATAACTTTCGAACCGTTTAAGATACAGAAAATCCAACTACACCATTCGAATCAGCGTGAAAAACTACACGCAAAGTTGCATGAAAGCAGGCTCTATCTTTAATAGCTTCCGAGTTATGTTAAAATATCTATCTTGTATATAAAACGTCATAACTTTCGAACCGTTTAAGATACAGAAAATCCAACTACACCATTCGAATCAGCGTGAAAAACTACACGCAAAGTTGCATGAAAGCAGGCTCTATCTTTAATAGCTTCCGAGTTATGTTAAAATATCTATCTTGTATATAAAACGTCATAACTTTCGAACCGTTTAAGATACAGAAAATCCAACTACACCATTCGAATCAGCGTGAAAAACTACACGCAAAGTTGCATGAAAGCAGGCTCTATCTTTAATAGCTTCCGAGTTATGTTAAAATATCTATCTTGTATATAAAACGTCATAACTTTCGAACCGTTTAAGATACAGAAAATCCAGCTACACCATTCGAATGAACGTGAAAAACTACACGCAAATTTGCATAGAAGCAGGCTCTATCTTTAATAGCTTCCGAGTTATGTTAAAATATCTATCTTGTATATAAAACGTCATAACTTTCGAACCGTTTAAGATACAGAAAATCCAACTACACCATTCGAATCAGCGTGAAAAACTACACGCAAAGTTGCATGGAAGCAGGCTCTATCTTTAATAGCTTCCGAGTTATGTCAACATATCTATCTTGTATATAAAACGTCATAACTTTCGAACCGTTTAAGTGGTTATTGAAACTCTTATGTGGGTCAAAACAATATTTCTTTTTACATTTTGAATTTTTTGGAATATGTGCAAGATGTGTTAGATTTCAAGAAGTTGGTGGTTGCCTAGGTGATTTCAAGGACATTTCTTTGATTTTCTGTTCGAAGACTAAGCTAGGTTTTGGCCCTAGGTTGGTCCCTAGGGCCAATTATTGATCTAAATTGTAGAAATATGCCACCGTGGTCTGAAATTGAACAAAAAATATCTGGGACGACCATATAACTCTTCCACAATCTAATGCTAGTCGCCACTGACGTTTATCAAAATTTGTCAGATCGCAACCACAGCGACTAAAGCTGCTGCCAGACTGCTCCCGTTGATCTGTAAATTGGGGCACATATTTAAAGCCACTGGAGAAGGAGCTGCTATCAGTTTGGTCAAAATTGGCTGAATCCCTAAGAAAACTCATGTAACATTTGCCACTTCCAGTTTTCAGATTGTCACCAAAACAATCTTGTTTGTCCCCTGGTAATTCTAAATGTGTGTACCAAATTTCAGACTGATCTGTAGTGTTAGTCCCATCATTGTACACAACCAACCAGAGGAGTTAACCTAATTATAAGCTTAAGTGAATAAATTGCAGTAGAATAAAAGCTTCATGGAGGAATTTCTTGTCAAACAGAAAAGAGATTAAAAACATACACCCTGTATGTGTTTGAAATGAAGAGAAATTCTGCAAGAACAATTACTTATTCAATCTGCACGTACCGGTATTGCTTGGGAAACGCAGCGTAACCGTGCTATGGCACTAATGATCTCGAGCTGTTAAATGACTTTGGAACCGGTTAGAAAGTTATAATACACGCTGACTATAGTGTCTATGACATGGCGGTGCAACGTAGGCAATTCAACTGCAACGTTAACAGCCCACGTACGTATTCCGTCGTAGAAAAAGCGTCGGTTAGTATTTTTTTTTGTTTGCAACATTAACACAAATTGAAGAAACTTGAGAGGCTGACTCTGTCGTGAGTTCCTCGGTAATTGGTATGGAAAACTGTAGAAAGTGCACCAAACCTTTAGCGCACAGTTGATTACGTGCACCAACAGTTACGTAGAAAGTTCCCCATCGATTGCCTATGACTGACGGTATAATTTATATAAATTGATTAATTAATTCGGAAAAAATAGTACTACATGATAAGTACAACAATTAATTAATTATGACGTCTGTTTACAGTAGTAAAGTCACTTAGGTATTATAATATGTAGGTACAATGACCTTCGACATCCGCCCTATTCAGGTGAAAAAAATTCGGTGCACCTGTTAGGAATGCTTCCTCTATTATGTTGAGGCGCCCTCAACATGGGTATAACGAGGGAGACGGATGTCAGACAGGGTTAGGGTGAACTACCCCTAACGCTTCAGAGCCCAGGAAAGCTTAAATGATGTATGCTCGAGCAGTTAGCCTATTGATTCGGCGCTGTGCTATGTATGACCGGAAACAAGTTTGTCCTCTACGTGACCTTCAAACACAGAACGTCAGAAGTTTTTCGTTTTCGTACCTTGAAATTTGAAAAATTCCAAACACCAAAAATGTAACTTATTAAAATCCGAAAATTCAAATGGACTTCGAAATACAGTTCAAGGTTTGTTAATCAGAATCGATCAGATGAGTCATTCAGTTTTTCTCCATCGTCGGTCGACCAGACAATAAAATTGTAAGTCACGCTACGCTTTTGTTGCGGTAACGATGGCCGCGGCGGTGATATAACACGAAGAAAAAACAAACTCCTTCGGATATTACCGCTTTTTGCGCCCGCTCTAATTACAGACTTGTTTAAACGCTTTTCTGGCAAACGTGGCCTTTCAATTCCGCGCCAATTTCGATTGATCAATTCCCGAGTACCGCTGTAGATCGTAGATACTACAAAGGTCAAACTACTTTCTTTCTCACTCCAGGAGGATCATAAAAAAACAGGAATAACAACGTATTTATTTAATGATAATAATAATTATCACTTACCTGTGCTTGAGATTGGTGTTGCTGTCCCTGAAGAACTGTTGATCGAGACCTTCTAGGCGTGATTCCGACATTTTCACCACGCATTATCGATTGCACAACTGAAAGGGGCAAAATAAGCAGCAATTATGTCGAATGTAAACAAGTAAGTCTTGAAGTGAACGTAACTTAGTTGCACCAAGATAAACAACCCTTAGAAAGATAAACATGGGCCGCTCTTGTTCGAAAATAATAAGTGCACGAGCGTTTCATCCGACAAAGAAAATTAAACTCGACTCGGCAAAGAGCTGTTTCGCTCCCCATGGGATAAAGTTCGCCAGTTTTACTGCTAAACTTGCTGCTGTAAGGTCGACATGAACGACAGAAACTAGGTCATGAGTGTCTGCTCTTTTCAACTATACGCCTTCGCGAGTTAAACGCTTTGTATATTCCAAAAATTTCTTTTTAATTTTTAATTTCTGGCCACAAACATTAACGTACAAGTTCGATATGTACGAAGTTTTAATTAGCGATCACTTCTGCTATGTAAGCATAGTATAAATAGCGTCTTAAAAAGTCGTAAGTAAACTAACGCTGGGATCTGCCAACATGTTTATACAATGTCAACAAATTGTTCCAGAAATAACGATCGCATAATCTGATGCCGAGGGAAAATTGTTTGCTGAAAATCGTTCTACCGACTTCTGGCACACATTTGCGAATTCTCCAACGAAAATATACATTTTACTTGTGAATGGACCGGCCTTACTCGAATTTTGAGGATATTTTAAGGATGTTGTTGTTGGAATTTGACCTTTTCGTGTTCCTTATAAACTGCCTCCCATCGAGACAAATACCAAAACATGTTATTATGTCTCATTTTAATCAAAGTTCTATTTCCTTCTATCAGTTTTGGGTCGGAGTGTAAATATGAATGTAAAATTTGATAATTTAAATATTAATTTTACTTTTTACTAAATTCCGAATAACTAATTAAACAAATAAAGCTTTCGAACAATGAATACGAAGCTTTTGTCTTCATTATTTAAATAATAATATACTCGCATACACGAAATATTAATACCACTGTTATTTCACATATTTATATAATACATATGTACATATATACTAATATTCCTCTCCAAAAGCGGTATATATTATTATTTTGTTTTGTGCGCGGTTGTTTGATAGTCCATTGTAAACGCTGTACACATATAATATGTAAATATTCATTCAATCGATAGTAGTCGCCATAATTCACGGTGTTAAAGATAACGGACTGAATTTTTATTATTAGGTATGGTTTTTGCATTGTTAAATGGCGTTAACATGCGCCGCTTGTTACTACAAGGTTAACGCTTGCATGCTTTACAATTTGTTGACCTTGTTTGCTAAAACGCAGAAGTTTCTTTATTATTGTTTTCATTATCGACCTAATATGAATTTACCGGGAAGAAGATAGCCATAAAAGATATCCATAACTTTTTTTGTTCGAATTTCTTAATGAAACATCGATAGAGCTATTCAAGTAGTATACCCCAGAGTTTTGCCCACAAAAAATATCGGACGGTTTAGCAAAAAAATTGATTTAATCGCCAGCGCGTCAGCTAAATCAGCTCATGGTGTCCTCAAATAGAATTGCAAATAACGCCAGCCGCCGATAACGTAGAACATCGGGGATAACAAATTCGGAACCTACATGAAATTCTGCATCTAGTAATGGTATCTATACGACACTACCCTTATGGTTACAACCCCTCTTACATAAGTAAAGCTGTAAATTGGTGTGCGGCTTATCAAGTGGGTTATATAAATGTTTATAACTATTGCGAAAGTTGATGCATAACTTTGATTAGTACGTCAAAATGTAGGTAATTAATAGGGGTAACTACCCTGAAAAGGTCGGAGTTTTGCCCACTCAATAACACCCCTAAAATGACAATAATGTTGGCCTACCCCATAACAAGGAATACGACGGCAGACAGATGAAATGTTTAATAACTCTTGTAAATATTCTTGCATAACTTTGCTTTATACGTCAAATTGTAGGTAATTCATAGGGGTAACTACCCTGAAAAGGTCGGAGTTTTGCCCACTCAATAACACCCCTAAAATGACAATAATGTTGGCCTACCCCATAACAAGGAATACGACGGCAGACAGATAAAATGTTTAATAACTCTTGTAAATATTCTTGCATAACTTTGCTTTATACGTTAAATTGTAGGTAATTAATAGGGGTAATTACCCTGGAAACCTCGAAGTTATGCTCACTCGATAACACACCTTAAATGATCATAATGTGGACCTATCCAATAAGAAGGAATGTACGGGCAGAGAAATAAAACCATTAATAACTTTGGTAAATATTCTTTCATAACTATGATTCGTACAACAAATTATAGGTAATTAATAGGGATAGCTACTCTGGCAAGCTCGGAGTTATGCTCACTCGATAACAAACCTTAAATGATCATAATGTGGACCTATCGCATAACAAAGAAGCCACCGCCAGACTGATAAAAACATTAATAACTTCTATAAATGTTCTTGCATAACTTTGAGTCATACGTCAAATTGTAGGTAATTAATAGGGCTAGCCATTCTGGTATGCTCAGAGTTATGCTCACTCGAACACACCCCTTAAATAACCATCATGGACACGTAATATACCATATGCAATGGGCCGGTAGGGAGACGTCGATAAAAGATATCCATAGAGTTATGATCACTCGATAACACTCTTTAGGTAGCCGGGAGACGACCATAAAATATATCCATAACTTTTTTGTACGAATATTTGAGGACACCATGCGCTGTTTTACTCGTAGATGTCTCTCCCGACCGGCTCATAGCATATGGCATATTAGGTGCACATCAGGGTCATTTAAAGGGTGTTATCGAGTGAGCATAACTCTTAGCATACCAGGATGGCTAGCTCTATTAATTACCTACAATTTGACGTATGACTCAAAGTTATGCAAGCACATTTACAGAAGTTATTAATGTTTTTACCAGTGTGGTGGTGGCTTCTTTGTTATGCAGTAGGTCCACATTATGATCATTCAAGGTGTGTTATCGAGTGAGCATAACTTCGAGCTTTCAAGGGTAGTTACTTCTATTAATTACCTACAATTTGACGTATGAATCAAAGTTATGCAAGAATATTTACAAAAGTTATTAATTATTTTCTCTGTCTGCCGTCGTATTCCTTGTTATGGGGTAGGTCAACATTATTGTCATTTTAGGGGTGTTATTGAGTGGGCAAAACTCAGACTTTTTCAGGGTAGTTACCCCTATTAATTACCTACATTTTGACGTATGACTCAAAGTTATGCAAGCACATTTACAGAAGTTATTAATGTTTTTATCAGTGTGGCGGTGGCTTCTTTGTTATGCAGTAGGTCCACATTATGATCATGCAAGGTGTGTTATCGAGTGAGCATAACTTCGAGCTTTCGAGGGTAGTTACTTCTATGAATTACCTACAATTTGACGTATAAAGCAAAGTTATGCAAGAATATTTACAAAAGTTATTAAACATTTTATCTGTCTGCTGTCGTATTCCTTGTTATGGGGTAGGTCAACATTATTGTCATTTTAGGGGTGTTATTGAGTGGGAAAAACTCCGACCTTTTCAGGGTAGTTACCCCTATTAATTACCTACATTTTGACGTGAATTTGGGAAAACTCTACCAAGTACTACTGTAACTAAAGGCAAATACTAATTAAAACAATAATATCGATTGCATCGATTATATCGGTTCTATACAGCGTAAGTTTACCAAAACGGGATAGGTACCTATAGCATCAGACCAAGCCATAAAGCTAAACTACCGCTCCCAGGGCAGCAATCAATGTAAAAAGCGGACAAACGACATAGCTATCTTCGTTTCACTGAACTGAACATCGATTCATTGCATTCCCCAATGATTTGTAGACCTAACCTGTTCCGAAGAGAGGTCAATACTCGTTTTCTATAAGGTATACTCCAAAAAAAAAATGCTTGAGAATTGAGTTTTTGTACAATAAATGTACATATGGCTCAACCACTGTAAAGACTACTCGCAGAGACTTACTCGCACGTGTAAATAACCGGTTTTCTTATGGGAGGTCAATTGGTCGTCTTTAAAATGGTTAGACCGTACATACATACATTTTTCAATTCATTTCATTTTTCAATGTTTCAAAACAAGCTTTTTTGTTGAACTTACCCCCATCTCCTATCAGCCTCATCTGCACCAGGGCCGGGTCTTCATTGTGTTCTTCCAGTACCGTATCATCAGTAACTGTCAGGTCCTGTAAGAAGGAACGAAGAAGTAGTCAGTACATTATTGAAATCGGCGATGGGTAACGTTTTTGTTTTACACAGAAGACTGTCCACAAAACTAGCAAAACAATAGGCTGGATTTGTCGCATATATGCTGATCAACCTATCCAATGAAACAAACAAAGGATTTGCAAGAAAAAAATGTAAAAATTACACATTTTGCTAGTTTTAGGTGCGATTGTATACACAATATCACCAGAGTGAGTGATGTCCTTTAGTTTTCCTTTAAATTTAGGGAACAATGTATATGTAATAATACTACTGAACTGGAATGTACTAGCCACGACATAAAAAGAAGTGTTTTATGCATTTTTGGTACACGGAGGGACAATTTTGTTCTACAGAATGTTACTGATAAAAATATCTCAAATCTCCGTGGACAGTATGAGCCTGCATTCCTTCTGAAAGGAATGTAATAACACTGCATTGTCGAAACGTTTGTGTTTTTCGAGATATGTAAAATATATTAAAACCAAAAATAATATGCTCTAATCTAGCCTTAACATCCCCCAACAGCATTCTACAAGTACTGGAAGTTGTTATCTAGAATATTCTGCGAATAGCCGAAAATAAATCTGCTTCTTAGTAAACAAAACCGTGTGTACAGGAGGCAAATTAAATTCGAGACTGCAATAAACAGTGAACTAGCGCAATGTAGAGTAAACAAGACATTGCGTACGTATTTACAACTAATCTCGACCAGACAGAAAACAAAAGTGTGTCCATATCTGTTTTCCTTTAACGACGTTCGTCATTACATTACACGATCTGGATAACCGAGAGGTTATCAGAGAAGTGTCGTTCGCTTCATAATAAATAATAATAATAATGAAACATCGATTACTGGTTATCTTGTTTCTAGGAATCCAAAGGCACAAATATTAAAGTATGTACATACGCACTCGAGGGGTTATCGGACATATTTTTGTTGCTGATTATTTACAGAAGAATGGCGTTCTTATCGTGCTAATGAATCCCATTGTATTCAAATGCTTACTTAATTTAATGTAGGTCATTATCCACCTAGAGTAACGTTAACATGATAATTACTCCGCGTCCATTTTAAAATATGTTTTTACTCATTATATCTATATACATAGTTCATATAACAACCAAATAAAAACAATGGACTAGTAACAAGAGTCCACATACTGTTATTACTTTCAATACAGTTAGTCGAAATTTGCATAAACATATACGGAGTACTTATTATGTGGAATATAGTGCACGCCAGTACATTTACGAGGCGTCAGAATTTGCATTTCCTAGCATTTTCCTAGCGGGAATTATTCGTTGCCTTTAACGACGTAAACAAGGCAAGTTTCAAGAAGACTGTTAACTTTATACATACCCTTGTAGCTTCATTATATCCAACAATGACTGCTGTGTACCACTGGGTGGTGCCTTCAGCCCTATACACTTCCACTCTGTATCCCACTAAGACACTAGGTGTCGCTAGCAGTATCCTCTGTCCATCTTGTTGTTCGGCCCATCTTTTTACAGCTGCCTTTAATTCTGGGTAATCCCGAACGCCATAGAGTGAGGTGTCCCATTCCTGAAATGAAGAAGAAAAACATACATAAACATGAAAAATTATGCTTAAAAAAAAACTATGTTTATAATTAACATAGCAGATCATGGGAAACCAGACAAGAAGCAGGTGAAAAAAAAAACCAAAAAAAGCGAAGGTCAAAGGAGATGGTTGAGTGTATTAATGCCTCATTTCGCGAGATATCTCGCATGAAGGTCATCACATCCGAGAACTCATAGTTTACGTAAATTAAAACAGAAAAAAAAACACGCCATTAAAATCAATGGCAATGACGTTGAATATTTAAAAATAAACTTCAGATAACGAGACTTGAATTGAATACCTATGTTACTAAGGAGCAAGGTCAACTTGTATTATTCTATAAATAACATGTTCCGATTGACGGTGAAACGTGAAATGTTGTAATCATATATTTAATCTAATCTTTGTAAGAATTGTGCCACAAAAGTCACTCGTCTAGTCGTACCCTAAGACTCCTTGTCTCACTTAGGCTCCAGAAAGATCCAAATGACAACCGATAAAGAAAACGGAAACACAGTTGTATGCCATAACCATGGCATACAGGCAGTTCGTATATGCAAACTTAAGCAATTAATCATAATTTCAAGTAACCGGTAAGACGTTTGAATTTTTTGTGACGCGCCTTCACTGCCGTAGGTGGTTATGGGCATGAAACCAACCGCTAGCTAGCTAGCTAGCAGCACTGGTGGAGAACGGAAGAACGGGTCAGTGAACCTCTGGTCTCCACAATTTCTTCGCCTTTCGCCTTTCGGGCGATGCTGGTTTCGTAATTGAGCCGTGCACACCATTGTTCTTTGTTTGGTCGTGTTTTGCGCTTCTCGGCGTGTCTCAATGTCGAACAGTGTGGGACCGAAGCGGCCACCTTCAGTGAGTTCAAGGATACACCTTTTGGCTACCATGACCCATATATAACCTTTACCACAATTTATGACACTGGTGCAAAAAAAGAGATTTTATTTTGTTGGGACCCAATATCGTTATTCTATGGATGGGGCCCAGAGTGACTGTGACTTCACGGAATTGGATAATTGCAGAAGAGTTTAGACACTTCAATATCCCAGATATGCTTTGATATATTGTTGATATAAGTGATTTAAACAGCTCGAAGTCAACTACTTTACATCGCTGGCAATATTTCAATTCAATACATACTTTGATATTGGATATTTGTGATAACTAGTTTTAAACTTTATTTATAGCAATTAAAACTGTCGGCATTACACATTTTCCTGGTACATTCAATATTGATTTCATTTAAAATATATAAACACCCTTAAGTAACCTACTTCAGGGAAATGGTCGCAGATAGATACGCATTAAACATTAAAATTAATTAGCACATCCTAGACTGAAGGATGGGAAACCGCAAACCGTGTTTTATCTATTTATGGATAATCCTAAATCAGGGGTGAATCTTCTATCATCCCTAAACTTAATACCATACTTAACTATTTATTATTTCTAGTTGAGAATTATCTGTTCTCTTAAATGTTGATTTATCAGTTTATCTATATGTAATAGATGGTATAATAAATAATAACTTTTACTGTTTAGTAGATTAACTAGCTCTGTGTATATGTCAAAATTTTCGATTTTAGTTATTGGGCATTCTAGAAATATGTGGTTAAGGCTTCCCACCTGTCCACATTCGCAATATGGACATTTTAAGATACATTTTAGGTTATCTGCTATCTGTTACTGTTGTTACGAATGTCCGGCAGGGGGCGTTTCGGGTTTGACGTTACTGTGGTAATAGCAGCAAAACACGGGTCGACAAAAATCGATTTTTTTGGATCGAAAATTATTTTGAAGGCCGTTTTTTTTGCTCAAAACTCTTTGCGAAGGGTATTTAGAGGGATCTTATCGTAAGACATGAGAGCGAGCGGCTTTTATAAGGTCGGCAGGAACGGATAAAAAATGTAAATTTTTGACGTTCATCGATCCGCTTGTCGGAATGTCTAGACGTCACGTGACATTTTCTCGAGGTTTGCCTTCACCCGAAGAAGTGCAAAAACGTGATTTTTTTTTCAAAATTGACGCATTTTATTTACAATATATCGCGCAGTCCACGCGGAATTGTGTCCTTTTTTCAATTCGAGCGTCAAAAGTAATATCGAAAAGCCCAATTTTGCAGCTACTCGATCGCGAATGTCGGCGAAAATGGGCGATTCCGCTGAACGCGCCCTACACTTGAAAGTTCGTAATTAGTATAGGTAGATAGATAGACAATTGGGGTCACGTAGTTGAGTCTATTGTTTAATCACATTGGTGCGAGCAAACGTTATCCGATACAATGGCAACTAATTAATTAGAAATACGTCAATGATAACCACAACAAAAATACGACAACGTTATCATCATTATTTCCATCCAAGTTGATCGAATTACAAAAAACAAAACAGCTTAACCAAAATATTTACTTACAATTATTGCCCGCAATTATGGCTAATGTATAGATTTAATTTAACGTTAATTGATGGAAAAATTAACGTTCTATACTGGAGTAAACAATGCGTCTTAAGAAACGAGCGTCCCATTCAAAAAAATGGACAGAAATAGAACTTGGAACTCGCCCACTTTGCGCGTGGACAAAAATGCTAGTGCTATGTGGGCGGATGTTATTTATGATGGTTTGGGATGGCATAATAACGTTCTGAGTGATTTAGTCGAAGCATTTTTCTCACTCTGACCGCTTTCAACTGGATATTCGGCAACCACTTAACCGACAAATGATTCTGAACTAGCTACAGATCTTGCAGTCGCATTAATTTGTAAGAAGTTGTATGATATAATTGTATAAAATAAACCCATTCTAAAATGCGGACGTTCGTCTTACTGCTTTTATTGTCGTAGGAAAAAAAGTGTTAACGGTCATGCAGTTATCTAGTTAAGCTGTTCAACCGATCGCCAAGCATTTTTTCTCAGACCGTTGCAGTGCTCGAGTGCTCAGTTGCCCGTTCTAATAACTGAGTTAATAATAACATGCCGCTTTGCAATGCTCGTGTAGTGTAACGGAAAGTTACTTTTACTTAAGTGGATATCCGCGATTTTACTATACGCAGCGTTTTTTTTTTTTCAGCTACAATCCAATACCTACTTAATTAAGTAAAAAGGATTTAGGAGACCATAAATTTATTTTAGTTTTTTTTTCATACTTTTCAAACCGATCGTATTGTTATACTCTTTATATGTATATATGTACATATATTCAAGTGGGAAGATGGTATAACAAAACAATACGCATTTTAAACATAAATAATAACATAGACAATAAAATAAAAGTGAACTAGCTGATTAATTCAGTCGCAGTTGGTTGATTGGTCAGAATGAGCGATCTAGATTCATTCTATGGTCGGTTGTGTATTTTGCTATTCAGCGCAAGGCAGCAGTATGTCGCTGTCGCATTCTGCCGTTGCGTAAGACCGCCAGCCACCGCGAACAATACTCCTATAGAATTATGCGCCGTAACACGATATAATTAAAGCATGACCTCAAACTGGTCTGGCAAACAAAACCTTGAGGCATATTTCCACGTCACTCAAAACCGCCGACTCCATTTCTGCGATTTCTCCGATACTGTATTCCGTCCGCCTTTTTTACGCAATCGACTTCCATCCACTGGAACGAACAGATAACAAGCTCCTTTTACAAAAAATACTTACTTACATAATAATTAATTGTTAATATAATAATAATCGAGACGAGTTTGGTATTTCTCCTGTTTTTCTCTCGAATGGATTTTTTGATTGAGAAGATCTGGACGACCGCAAAAAGCAGAAAAAATAATGCTACAGTGAAACCAACTTAAAGTTAACCTGAGACCTGCGCGAAGAACGGCATTCGGCGAGAGTGAGATGCATATACGCAACGCGCGTGAACCTATCGCGTGGACTTAAATAAATATTCAAGTGGAGGGGACGGACTACTTATCCTGTGTGCATCCTGATGTTTACAAATTTTAGGTGCTGTTTATGTTGGTTGGACTGTACATTCTCGATCAAAGGTTAAGAACAGGTTCTCTTATTATATGGCAGTCCGTGGAATCCACACCCAACGGGACTGGTTATACTTAATGTATTGTTCCACTTTTTTATACGTAAGCTGCTTATGGCACTCGAGCTGCGTCTTTGATCACCACAGGTAGATATAGGAACAGATCCGTCTGTTTATTATGGACTCGCGTTGTCCTTGTATCCTTTACCATAATAAGTTACTGGTGAGTTATGTACAAAATGACCATCAAATAAAATAAGGAATTGAAACTTTTAATAACATGCTCGCAACGTCAGTGTTAAACAACAAAATGTCGTTTGGTGTGGTCTCCTCACAGAGTCAGTTTATGAAATTTTGCACCTGGTAAACATGGCCGAAAGTTTACTGTATGCAGGGTAATGAATCTGTTCATAAAGTTCTGATCCCTCGGAAACTATGTGTTTTCAGAGCAACCCACGTCCGTAATTTCCCAGAACTAGAGTTGCACAACTATAGCCGCGGAAGCTGTCCGAACTTTGCCGGTAAATCTGGCGAAATGGCGACCTCAAAGCCTCCCCTGCCACAGACTATACCCTTTCAGAACTTGACAATATTCATAGAATAGAGTACTAAAGTTTAACTTGTTAACTAGTTGTTTATTTCTTTAAAACAAAAAAAACTAAAATAAAATAAGCTTTCCACTGATATTCGTGGCCTCGTTTTTCAATAGCGCCCTAATGGCATCGCATGCTCATTGCATTCCTTATCCGTCGAGAGGACTGGTCTAAACCGGCCACAATCAATTCCAGCCAGCGGACGGACCTAAAGATTGCTATAGAAGGCAGGCTGTCCCTATACACGGTCCGGTTATGTGAATGTGTTCCTGCCATCTATAATACATGATCTACGACCAATGCAAGATGTACCAAACATCTATAATACCGTGTGCTACATGGAACGTTGTCTTGTATCTTGTACGTGGGTACGTAAGTATATCCGCGAAGTTCCTTGAACATCTAACAACTTTAATTGGTCCATTTGAAAGTGAAAACTAATTTCAAAGGTTATCCGTTAGACTTGTTCAAATCCGCGTCGACCAGTCAAAACTTTTATTAATCGGCCTCATCTCACCCCAATACAAAACAATTCGGGCTACAACAAGTTCTTGAGAGAACTCCGCCCGCCAGAAGTTTTGAGCAAAGTTGCCTTGTAGACATATTAGGAAACTTTAATGCTGTTAACTTCCTCTCCACCTCCGAGGGATAAAGTTCTCCTCGCGCAGGGAGATTCCGACACTCGCAAAAGTTTTCCGAGACACGCGTACGTTAACTTAACTTCACTACCTTGGAAAGTTTGCGCCAAACTGATGCGCTTACGTGTACCAACAAAGTTTGTTATAAATTATGTCCCTTTTAGCTAACCTCCTCTGGCTGACGTTGTAAACTTTACCAACGTCATTAATAAACAACACTTTAACATCCATATTTATTTAGTTTTCGGAATTAAGAACTTATAGACGCATACTTAGTTCTTAAAATGCTGTGAAGTCCATTCACCATCATGACCACGCTAGAATGGACAATAATTGAGCGTCGTTTCCTGTCTGGATAAATTCTCGGCTCCGGCTAATAACTATACCAATTCTCGACGGTCGTGAGTCTCCCCATCTCTGAGCAAATGCCAGCAATGGACTCGGCCATTACTCAGTTGAGGAGTGGATGACCTCTGAGATGCAGACACGACCAACATCACCGTTCGTTATGCGGGCTCCAAAGACCGCCTTTATCCATAATAGTAATGACACGTTGACGTACTTCCTAGAATTAGATGACCGCAAAACACCACAGGTCAACCAATACAGTTAATTTTTATATGGCAAAGTATTGAGTCTACTTTGCTCAGAGCATATTGCAAAATATCTTGGACACTGAACGCCAACCTTCGCTGGAAAGCAGATGTTTATTTGTTTGCAACGAAACATCAAAAGAAAACTGGCTTAATGAGAAGACTTAACAAAAACCTTTGAGTTAGGGTGGAAAGGTGTTGTCGTTTTAGAAGAGTGCAAATCGGATAGAATGACCGTAGCGCTGTCGCGTTCTGTTGCCAAAGACCCATGTCGACCTGTATATCTATTCAGTTTTATGTACATAATCCAGTTATAACAGTTGGCGTGTCGGTCACCGAACCCAAAGACGCGTTGCTCCGCGCTACGAGCTCAACATATCCACAGCAACAATGGTCTCAATGTCCTCGCTTTACATTCAGTTTGCGACAATGGTTTATCTGTTCCACTTTACTGACTTCAGTCCTAGGCATTTCTGAACTATTATTACTCAATGTTTGTGGTCTATCTACACAAAATGAACCTCGTTACAATTTTTAAGATAAAGCTACGTAACTAAAGGAAAATAAGCATTTCGATTTCTTTGTTTAGGAGTGTCTTCTGCGAACTCTTTTTTTCTGATGTCTTCAACAGTGGCGTAAAGCTTTGTGAAATGCCCAAGGTCACCATAACCGTTCTTATAGCTTTTTGTTTCGTTTTTTCAAACGACTTCTTTTACGTCCGGCACGAATGCTTTTGTGGACAAATGCTTTCATCTTTCCGTTCGAGCTTACCTGGAAGGGTTTGAGTTGTTTGTAGTCCGTGAAGGCCAACTCACAGTCTAGCAAAAACTCGACAGGTTGAGCGTGAGGTGGAACATCTACTGTGGAGACGAGCGAAGAAAAAGTCTGAAACAAAACAAATAATTTGTAGTTACAAAAAAAACATTAAATACCTACTTTCAATGGTTTTATAGAAATAAAGCTTTCATTTTGACAAACGTCAGTACCACTGACATGTCATGACAGTAAATGTCATCATGACTAAGGTCATTATGTCATAGAAACTGGCGGGTCCAGAGTGGCTCTGTTTTAACAAAACTGAATAATTGCAAAAGTGTCCAGACTCACACCGGATATGATAATTTACCTCTTACATACGCTGAGGACAGAGATCACTCCTCCTTAATATGCAGTCCGCCCACAGAGAGTCTACACTTGATATTCCAATTAAAAATTCAAGTTGCGTCCGCACTAATAACGCATAATAAATTTTACAAACTGAATAGGCTACGGCTAACAATATAGGTAATAGTAATACACTTTTCTTACAAGAAGAAACAGAATAATTTATAACAAAGTACCTATATAATTAATAACAAGGTATAACTAGAAGACGCTGATAAAGGTCAGTTAAAAATAGTCGTCGAACAGGCAAGAGAGCTAGCGCGATTCACGCACTCATAAACAAGCAGTTTGCATAAATTATCGTTCCCTCCCACGCTAAAACGCTCCTCCAAAGTCCTCTTTATAACAATAACACACTCATACAATGTAAACAGAAGATAAACGGGTCATTTAGAGGCAAACAAAAGCGTAATTAATTTGCGAGCAGGCGACCGGCAGCAGCATTGTTCATGTTCGTGCATTCTACCGTGTTATTGTTGTTCAGACGGCTATCCCCATCCAGTGTTTTCGTTAAATTGTGCCAGTGTGTGCACTGCTGTTCTATTATTCGCCATTAATCGGTTTCGTGAAGCCACAGCCACACTGGACACCAATATAACGTTAGTCATAGAGTTATTACAATTATTACAATACGAGGATTAAAAAGATAAATTAAAATTTCTGGTCCACAATTAAAGGCTAAATTGGAAAACTCGACAGTACATGAACCTAAATAAACTTCAAGGTTGGTTTTCCCTTCGGGTTCACGTCGGAGTTTTCCCTTCCGGAAATTCGACGGGAAATTTGTCACGTTGAGAAACGACACGCCGACATTTTCCTTTCATCGAGTTAAATGAAAAAAAATACGAGGACTGGAGCGGCCTGCTCCCTATGCATACCATCGGTATTCAATTACAAATAATACTCCATCTACAAAATTGCCTTGATAGAATTCTTTCAATTTCAACAAAAAAAAAAGGAAAGGGTGACAAGCTATAACGCAATATTGCGTAACGGAATTATTCAGAATAATTCATAGGGGTATAACTACCCTGAAAAGGTCGGAGTTTTGCCCACTCAATAACACCCCTAAAATGATACGACGGCAGACAGATAAAATGTGTAATAACTTTTGTAAATATTGTTGCATAACTTTGCTTTATACGTCAAATTGTAGGTAATTAATAGAAGTAACTACCCTCGAAAGCTCGAAGTTATGCTCACTCGATAACACACCTTGAATGATCATAATGTGGACCTACTGCATAACAAAGAAGCCACCGCCACACTGGTAAAAACATTAATAACTTCTGTAGATGTGCTTGCATAACTTTGAGTGATACGTCAAATTGTAGGTAATTAATAGAACTAGCCATCCTGGTATGCTAAGAGTTATGCTCACTCGATAACACCCTTTAAATGACCCTGATGTGCACCTAATATGGCCATATGCTATGAGCTGGTCGGGAGAGACATCTACGAGTAAAACAGCGCATGGTGTCTTCAAATATTCGTACAAAATTCGTACAAAAATGTTATGGATACATTTTATGGTCGTCTCCCGGCTACCTAAAGGATGTTATCGAGTGATCATAACTCTATGGATATTTTTTATAGTCGTCTCCCTACCGGCCCATTGCATATGGTATATTACGTGTATATGATGGTTATTTATAGGGTGTGTTCGAGTGAGCATCACTCTGAGCATACCAGAATGGCTAGCCCTATTAATTACCTACAATTTGACGTATGACACAAAGTTATGCAAAAACATTTATAGAAGTTATTAGTATTTTTATCAGTGTGGCGGTGGCTTCTTTGTTATGCGATAGGTCCACATTATGATCATTTAAGGTTTGTTATCGAGTGAGCATAACTCCGAGCTTGCTTGAATAGCTACCCCTATTAATTACCTATAATTTGTTGTACGAATCAAAGTTATGAAAGAATATTTACCGAAGTTATTAATGGTTTTATTTCTCTGCCCGTGCATTCCTTCTTATCGGATATGTCAACATTATGATTATTTAAGGTGTGTTATCGAGTGAGCATAACTCCGAGGTTTCCAGGGTAGCTACCCCTATTAATTACCTACAATTTAACGTATAAAGCAAAGTTATGCAAGAATATTTACAAGAGTTATTAAACATTTTATCTGTCTGCCGTCGTATTCCTTGTTATGGGGTAGGTCAACATTATTGTCATTTTAGGGGTGTTATTGAGTGGGCAAAACTCCGACCTATTCAGGGTAGTTACCCCTATAAATTACCTACAATTTAACGTATAAAGCAAAGTTATGCAAGAATATTTACAAGAGTTATTAAACATTTTATCTGTCTGCCGTCGTATTCCTTGTTATGGGGTAGGTCAACATTATTGTCATTTTAGGGGTGTTATTGAGTGGGCAAAACTCCGACCTTTTCAGGGTAGTTATCCCTATTAATTACCTACACTTTGACGTACTAATCAAAGTTATGCATCAACTTTCGCAATAGTTATAAACATTTATATAAACCACTTGATAAGCCGCACACCAATTTACAGCTTTACTTATGTAAGAGGGGTTGTAACCATAAGGGTAGTGTCGTATAGATACCATTACTAGATGCAGAATTTCATGTAGATTCGGAATTTGTTATCGCCGATATTCTACGGTATCGGCGGATGGAGTTATTTGCAATTCTATTTGAGGACATCATGAGCTGATTTAGATGACGCGTTGGTAATTATATCATTTTTTTGCTAAATCGTCCGATATTTTTTGTGGGCAAAACTCCAGGGTATACTACTTGAATAGCTCTATCGATTGACATATGTTTCATTAAGAAATTAGAACAAAAAAGTTATGGATATGTTTTATGGCTATCTTCTCCCCGGTGCATGAAGAGGATATTTTTACTATCCAAATAATATTTTATTGTAATAAGAATTTCAGTACATATCGCTTAAAACAGACGTAATTCCTTTCAAGCAGTTCCTTCATACTTAAAACAAGAAAACGTAACAAAATTATCATTGTTGGAACAAAATGTATCGAAACAACATAAAGGTAATCTTGTTTTTTGTTTCTTTATAAATCTTTTCGACAACAATGTCTATGTAAAAAAAGTAAATAAGGGACTCAATTTTATTCTCTTTATTCACTCGGTATAACAAAATTATACCATAAAATAGATCCTCAGTGAAAATTAGACTTCAGATTATCAAGGTGAATAAATTAAACGAATTCTAGACATTATGTTAATTTAAATTTGCTTCACTGCGCACAAGTTTCGGTTAACATAGATCCGGGCTTAATCAAACTAAATAGAAGTTTAATTTATGCCGGTACACATTCCACAAACATAATCTGTTATGCGGGCGCTGTATTTATAATTTGCCGTAAACAATTTCCCGCTCAATGTAAACCAAGCACCTGGTATGCTCAGAGAGCTACTCTTCCTTCGTGGCAAAGTCCGATATATAAACACACACCGAATGTTTGTTCTAGTTTATTTCTGTTATAAGAATGTTCAAGTCGTATTAGTAAATATGCCTGGAGAAAAACCATTGTTTAATTCAAATAAATGTTTTTATAGAACCAATAGATAGTTTGTGCCCATGTGCTACCAGACCCTACTGGTTGAACAAGTAATATCTCCAAACATTCCAAATATGTTTACCTCCTGTTATTGTAACCAGAAATGGGAATAATTTCAAATTAATAATACGCTTCCGTCAGTTTGTCACCACTAATCATGGTGAGATCTAAAATGTCTGCTATTGCATATCTATTAGTATTAGAGATATTCCGCATATCTAACATATCTAACATTCCAGCGAGTGCTAGAACTGGAGAACAGTACTGCAAGGTATTTCCGTGTACAGGACAACCTCAAATGGAGCTACAAGGGGTTGAAATGTATTCACGCCAAATGCCAACTTGAGGTCAAGCACCTATAGGCATTCCATTGTCAGTCGCATTGTTATAGACACGTTGTAGTAAAATGGCAATTCGTGGGATAAAAAATAAAATAAACCGTTACAGTTTATTTTTATTATAGTTATAATTATGATAACGTAATTCGAGCAGAATCTGAAATTATCAAAAGTTACTAGAGCGTAAATGTGCAGTGCACGCGAATTTCGAGGCTCGCTTCGAGGAATGTAAATAACCGCAACAATTAATAACCTGGCAGGCGCCGTGTCCGCTCCAACTGCTGGATTTCTATTGTTGTGCGAGGCCTGCGAGGCCAGCGATGCGCGGAAGCCGAGGGAAGCTCGTTTTCACATAGTTTTCCATGGTCGCTGGTCTTGAATTATTTCACTTCCTCAACGTAACACGACCGACTTCGCTTTCGTACCAGTGATTTTACAAACAATGGCGTCTTTTCCATCCGTTATATTTCACTGCTCCACATTTCTCTTCAACGGGCGAAACAAAAAAGAAAAAACCAAAAACCTTTTTTATTTTATAACGCACTAGTGCGAAAAATTTGGATAGAACCTCTTATAGTACAAACCGGGAGAGCTGCAAATGACTCATCGCTCACAGCAGAAATCACTTAGTCATTTGCAGCTCTCCTGGTTTTTACTATATTTGACTAGCGCATAATGGCTATGAATCGCTCACTTCGTAGTGTCAAATGACGATTATGTCACAATGTAAATAAATACTCGGTACACACACACATTCTATCACACGCTACGACGTTATAAATTGTTGTATGTAAATCCAGAATGGACGGCCGGCATGTGGGAAGTCACGCTCCGAATGATTAGCATCCATTTTGCATATAATGGGCCGCGAAGGTTGCCCTGAGGTTCGAACAACTATCGGCTCCATAAATATAATTGTTATCGTTCCATTAGAACGTAGTCGCTAAGGAAACAATTGAAACGGTATGCGTACTCGAACAAACAGTTTAAGTGTGTCATCGTGTCACAAAAAATAAAACACATATCTTATATAGACGCCATATTGTGCAACTATTATACTGTCTGTTAAGCCTGAGCCTTTGTGAGAATCCTTGCAAATAAAAACGGCAAACATCTGTCGTTGTTGGCTATGAAACAATACTGACTCAACCGAGGAAAAATGCTAATTAGCAATCGAGAAATTCACATACACAAGCCAAGTTCAAGGCAACAGTCCAAAAAATCCGATCGCAATTTGCTGATTACACCGGTGACTAACGAGAATTCAGCAACAAGGCGAGAAGAAACCGCAATCTCGCATTTATGGTGTCGATATTCTGAGGCAACCAACCTGTCAAGGTCTAAATATATTTAAAATGGAAAGAATGCCGACCCACTCTTGTGGAACCAACCGTACGATGTTTTTCATTCCGTGAGAGATACAGTGACTCATTTCCATCGTCGAAAAAAAAACCACGAGATTGTATCTGGTCATTACGTGGGTCAATTAATTGCATAAGCAATTTGCATTATCGGTGTACTTTCAATCGTTCATATAGATAACCAATTCCTTTTTGTTCTAAGCATAGATGATCAAGGCTTAGTGTTATTATTGATTAATGACATCTGACTGACGATAACGCCCACATTTATAAGGAGGAGTGCATGCGTGCGAGGTTTAAAAATAAACATTCAATCCTTAGACAAGTAAATAAAGGCACAAAGACGTAAACCACACATGTCAGCCCGACGAAGGTGAGGTTCTGGTTCACCTTGTAATACATAGGTATATTAAACGCGTATTTTTTTCTGTCTTATCGGTCTAAATACATACAAACAGGTTCTAAATAATCTGCGTCTAACAAATATTAGCTCTATGTGTTTATTTGAAGCTAAATAACACCCACATACACACCGCTAAATAGGTTATATGTTCTCTTGAGTTAAGGTGGCTCCACACGGAAAATCCGAAGGCGCTAGGCCTCGAGGAAAACTAAAAATAGAGGGGTCTCTACACACTACGCCCTACGGTATACAGTATCGGCCAGTTCCAGACGCCGTATACCCCATAAGAGAGAGCAAGAAACCAATATAAAGGCGATCACTGCATGCCCCCACCAACCGACATGAACCAACCACGAGGCCGTGCTAGCGCGGTGCCTGAATTGGTGGGGATGTGTTTCAAACGTTCTCTCTCGCACTCGCACAAAACTGATGCGGCGGCTGGAACTGGCCGACACTGTATACGAAGGCCAGCCTTACGCTGTGTCCTGCGTGCATCCGTCACGTCCGTCCGTTGCGTCAAGGCCACAACAGGCCCAATCAAACAGCAACAGTGGATCGTCCGTCGCTGTTTGATTGGTCATGTTGTGGCCTTGACGCAACGGACGGACGTGACGGATGCACGCAGGACACAGCGTTAAGGCATTCCAGTTTGTGCTCGCGCAATGGCGTCAACAAATGATGCTCTGGCTGTTGTTGATTTATTTTAGCTATAGAAAGGAATAAACGGCCTCGAGGCCTACCTCACATCCATCCACACAGTCCGGTCGGCCTTACGCTGTGCCCTGCGTGCATCCGTCCGTTGCGTCCGTTGCGTCAAGGCCACAACACGACCAATCAAACAGCGACGGAACATCCACTGTCGCTGTTTGATTGGGTGTGTTGTGGCCTTGACGCAACGGACGGACGTGACGGATGCACGCAGGACACAGCCTTAGAGAGACGCATATAAGCAGAGGCAAGCCGAATGAGATTTTGTATTGAGATCTCCGGTCTCCAGGCCCCAGGTTCGCAGGAATACCTCTACAAAATTCTCCATACACATATAGAGGTTTTCCTTGAGGTCTTCCGACTTGAGGCATGCCTTCGGATTTTCCGTTGCGTGTGGAGCCGCCTTTAGATACAGTAATTAATTCGATCCAGACAATAATGTTTATAAACTACATATTGTAACCGCAGGAAAAAAAGGATTTCAGGAAAAATTCGCGTTTCCACCAACTGTACAGTATAATTCCGAACCAGAACACAGTTACACACGTATCTCCGAGATACACACCCATACTTCTGGTCAATAATTCAAGACAGGTTCTTTCGAATTAAGTATTCAATATTGCCGGTAAAATCCACGTATGGAATACGATCTATGTGGGTGAACGAATGCACAGACGCGTCTATGTATCGTGAGAACTTGTACGGTGATCATTGAATTAATAATGTGTCCTATTATGAATAACAATAGGCGAAAACCCACAATGCAATGCATAAATTCAGAAGAAATCCTTGCATAGACTACTAAACAAATTTTAATTTTGTTTTATGTGTTTCTTGATGTGATACGATATCGAAAATATCTTGTCGTCAAGGGCACAGATTGGAGACGCGAACGCCATTCGACAAATTGCCTGACGGAGTATGCGAAATGCCGACGAGGCGGATGAAAATAAAACGCGCCCGTTCGACATCGATGTCGAAGTTCGCGGTCGAATGCGTCTCGCGTGACTAAACTGCGCGGTTCAACGAATTCATCTCTGAGGCCAATAAAAAAAGCACCGGATAATGACTGGCCGACTAGGCGTCTACGATCAGGAGACCCGGTGATTTATTATACTGACATATCGCGGTCGAGCCGTTGTAAAACTTTCTTTTGTGTGCGTTAGAGACTGTGACGCAAACTAATGAAAGTTTGATGGAATTCGACAGTGTAAAGCCGCCACACAGGATCACTTTTTGTCAATTACAATACATTTCCTAAATCAGAAGAAAGTAAAAATGACAAATCAAGTTCCACTATAAATAAATAAAACCGACACGGCGCATTGCGTAAGGTTTTGTCTGCCTCAGCCCGAACCGGTCTCCCGTCTTCGCATCGACGGCGCGGCGCGGCGGTGGGTTAGAGATCGTGTTTCGCCCGAAGCCACGGTAAATTTACAACGTCATGTAATGCTTCGAGGTGAACCAAGGACAACAACAACAGCAGCAGCAGCCAGCCAGCCAGCCAGCCAGCCAGTTTGTGTCTTTTTTTGTGTTCTCTTTCGACTTGTGCCGCCCAGATCCGAAGAACCGATTACTGAGTACTGTTACTTTCATAATTGATGATCTGGCATCTGGCATCTCCTCTTGCAAATGACCATGGACCAATTCTGGTACCCATCACCTCTGTAAAGGGTACCCAGAATTGTAGCTATTGTAGCAAGTAAAAATTATTACTTGAATGACGATTTAATTTAATTAATTTAATAGTTTCTTGGAAGAAAAGTGTCAAACTTTAAACTCCAAGAACAATATGTCGTTTTGTGCATGCATGTTTACGTGACATGCGTTAGTTTCGACAACGATAAAACTCGTTTAAATTAGCATAATATTATGTCAAGCCGGTCCTTTCGACGGACAAGCAGATATTTACCGGCTGAGGTCATGATCGTTCGTGCACCTACTTTTCGCAACAAGCGGTCGCACGTCCGCATTTAAAATACCACACGAAAATAAACGTGACCGAAATATTTGGCAAGCGCGACTATCTGTAGTAATATAAAATTACATTCTCTGAAGTATCAGTGTGTTGTTTGAACGTAATGATTTATTCTGTGTGTACTTTGTGTACAAATTTTCATTTTTACGTAACATGTTAGAGGTAAGTGTCCATCTGGAGACTTTTTGCCATGCTTATCCAGCGAAGCTGGTTAGCTGGTTATAAGTAATTCCTGCGTTCTTAATTGACTGGCGTATAAAGAAATTACCATTCTTAATGACGGCTGTACTGCCAGAATGTCCCTTGGGCTGCGTTTTAATTTCGCTTGTCGCCCCAGAGGGCCATAAATTATACTTATTCTGATCTAGAGTCGAGTTTTTCTTATGAAAAATGTAGATGTAGATTATTTGTACATGTACGCCTCGTCGAACAGGGGTTCCATAATTAACTATACATTCTCTGCTTAGCTATCTGTTTCAACTTATTGAGTATTGTGTATGAAGGTTAATAATAACTTGTAAACACACATTAAAACGTTTAAATCTTCTGAAATTTTTCAATTTCATGAAGCCACAACCATTCTTTAACAACAATCTATGAACGCTTACAGCGCCTTTTTAAATTGATATATACAGCCCAACCAACATAAACAGCACCTAAAATTTGTAAACATCAGGATGCGCACAGGACAAGTGGTCCACATATTTCTCAAGTCTCCACCATATTTTGGTGGAGGCAACGATGATAAGCGTGCGCAGTAAGAACGTTAATCTACGCGGCAGCATTTGAATATTTATTTACGTCCACGCGATAGGTTCAGCCGCGCTGCGTATATGCATCTCACTCTCGCCGAATGCCGTTCTTCGCGCAGGTCTCAGGTTAACTTTAAGTTGGTTTCACTGTACATTGAAAGTCACTGGAGGATGGACTGTTATCAGTTTGATCAAAATAGACTAAATCACTAAAAATGCAGATAACATTTGCCACTTTCAGTTGTCAGATTGTCACCAAAAACAATCCAGTTCCTCTGGTAATAGCCATCGAGGAAATCTAAACGACAATTTTATTATTTACTGTTTTTCCTACCTCAGAAATCAATAAATTATTTGCTCAGACATTGCGCACATAAACAGGAAGTGTTCCACTCCAACGAACAGTCCGTAACTGTACCAAGTAACCAGTAGAATTTTAACACAGGAAACTCGTTATATTCTTTTGTTCACCTCAACGTTTTAGTCTTATTTTATTATCCGACAAACTATAGGTGCGTTTAATGAGCTATTTCAATCACATACTGCCTTGGAACTGTCATAAATGCATCCTACTAATAAGTAGTAATATCGTACTATTACCAATGCTATCTCCAATCAATTAATAGGGGTTATGTCATTATTATCTATGTTCTTATATATTCTTGTACTTACCAGTGCGGGCCAGAGGACTTTACTATGACTGCTGGTATAAGGATCTCTTCGCTCTGCCCAGCAAAGTCCCTGTTCCACCATGAAGAGGTGGAACAAGCTATCCTTGTATATGCTAATCCATTCTCTCCTGTGCCATTCGACATCATCATACTCGACCAAAACCTGAAAAGAGAACAGAAATAAGCAATTGGAATGATGGATAAAGGTACAGAGGGTCGTCAGTCGACTTTATAGAGGAGGTAAATGAATGACACGAAAGAATGAAACTACGAAAGTTTGGTTAATAGTTAAAACTAATTCGGGAAGTATCTACCACATATTAATATTATATAATCAATAGAATGGGGTGCCTAATCCCGCACAACTTTAATTTCCGATAATGGCCGCTACATCCCTTCGGCGGAACGGGAGATTACTTTGTAATGAGCTGAACTCGCGCGGTTACCAGTATAGTTAAGTCAGTTAATTGGACATGCAATGACTGATTGTAACTTGCGGTTAGTTAGTGATTGTAATCAGTATGTTGATAGAATTGGAATTGACTTCACCACAAGCTAAAAATATTTTCCTATCAAATGCCACGATGGCGTGGGGCGAGTGGCTCTAGCGGTAGAGTGCTGCTCTCTTGCTAGGAAGTCTTGGGTTCAAATCCAGGCATCAGCTGAAGATCCTCGTCCCACCGCCTTTCGCAAGAGGCGTAAAACCGTGGGTGCCGGCAACCAGTTCAACACCTCTGGTTGTCGTTATTAACAGTATCTAAATATGGGTAAGCACAAAGGGCCAAGAATTGGCCGAGGTGCAGCGGAATAAACCGCACCCAAAACAACTGCAACAAGTCACGATGGCAAATAGTAAAGTTTAAAGGTAATTTTCTTTCGTTCTTTGTTACTTTTATGCCAGAAAAACGCAAGAAACTAGGAATCAGAAGTTGTGCTGATCAACATTGCTGCGAAATGCTGCGAAAAATCGAATTAAACTGCATAACGAAATCGCATTGCAATAACTTGGGTAAATTCAATAAACCGTCTAGCTTAATAGGCGACTTGTTTCTCGGTGCATTTTCCTCATTTAGGTGGGATAAATCTATTTACCGCCCCTATAATTATCTTCGAGGGGCTTAATTCTGGCGATCGATGGGCAAAATTTAATTTTCCGCGGAACGAACGGAACCAGAAATCAGGAAATTGTCCGGAAAATTTGTGGCGTCAGCAGTCCGTTCGGCCTGCGAGGGCACGTGATATTTTTCTGCTTGCGTCAGTCGGCAAGGTAGGTAGATACCGCTGAGCAGAATTTGCAGCGCTTGCGACTTTTAACAACTCATTTTTCACAGACAACACTTCCGGAACGACGGAATATCCCTTGAAAAGTTTTACTAAGACGTTTTAACTAAGACAATAACTTTACCAGATTAGTTTTGAAAATGGAATAAATTCGATCAATGAAATATAGCATGGCATTACGTTTAATTACAATATAACACGCCAGCGTTGATATGTAAATTTTTCATCGTGTTTCGTGACTAATTTATAAATGTGGATTGGCAGGCGTCCTTGCGGCTGCCAGTAGGTATAATCCACTGGCAATTTATACATTCACGGGTCCAAATATTTAAAATTCACGAGTTAACGATCAACAGCAGCCGAACGAGAACTACACTCAAAATACACGAAAGCAAAAATAGAACCGTGCGAATTATTTTAAAATTCTCGTTGTAGATATAAACTGAACCGGGTGTTATTTTAGCCGATACTCCCGGTTTATAAATGAATAATGTAGCTGACGATATTCTAATAAATAAACGTCCTTTTGACCTAGAGGAAGGACGACTACATCCGCTCCAGACAGAGTGGACGTTTTAATAATTTAGTGCGGTTAGTGGTTCTGATAGACGTTTAATATATATATATATATATATATATATATATATATATATATATATATATATATATATATATATATATATATATATATATATATATATATATATATATATATATATATATATTATATATATATATATTTTTTTTTTGATTTGTTTTAGTCTGCAGTTGTCACTCAGTATACATACACCCTGTAGAATTGTGGACTAATAAATGTTCTGTTGATGGAGTTTAAGTGGAAGTATGCGACCTACTTCCCTCATGATAAAACAGTCGTTTATACAATTAATTTTATTAGATACGATCTGTCTCGTCATTCACGTGCTATCGGACAACCACTCTCAGTATTCCATCCGACATTAAACTGATACAGGATATATTAATAACTCAAATGACAAGCCATTGCAGTGATTGCCTTAAATTGGCGCTTGGATACGTGTAATGTAAACAACTTTTTTTTTCTACAGGGTAGTCTGATGTGTGCTAATAATCCAAGAAGCAATGTCAATTTTCTGCGGAAATATCTAACAATAAGGTTGCGTAAGTGGGGCGAGTGGGTCCTGCTGGAAAGTCTTGGCTTAAAATCCAGAAATCAGCTGAAGATCCTCGTCTCGCAGCCTTTCAGAAGAGGCGTAAAGCCGTGGATCACGACAACCAGTTGAACACCTCTGGTCGTCGTTGTCAAACAGTATGACACCATGGGTAAGCGCAAAAAGTCCACTTAAAAAAACCTAATTACCGAACAAAAATTTCTGGTATTCACGTCAAACCATAGAAGGATTCGCTCTATTCCGGGTCATTTTCGCCCAAAAAGGTCAACCAGCTTTATCCAGCCCGGCCAGACGGGCATCGTTAAAACCCCTATTATCCCAAACTCGCACAAAAAGGCTTAACGATCATCATGGGCGGAGGATACAGGGGGACGGCAGGAGCGGGGTGATGCGCCAGTATCGGAATGCAGCGGCTTTTGTTTTCGACGAAGCTAGCGACCCCTATATGCGTGCAATGGGCGGGGTTTTGGATGAGACACGCACGATCATATATCGACCGATTCATTTTCATGTTTCAGGTTGATTTCGAACGTCACGGTCGGCGTCCTTTTGTCTGATGCGTCGTGTATCTTTTGTTGTCGACGTAGCTATCAACGAGCAACGTTATAAACGACGGTTTATGACGCACAACTTGCTTTTATTGCGAGCGTCTCGCTGCTCCAAGCTATTTTGTCTATTATTACGACGAAAAATGTATCTATATCGTCGTCACATTTTCTAAATATTCTTAAGCTCGCAAACGTTCAGTTTCAACAGAACAGTTCAAATTGTCAGTTGAAACTGAATATGTGTTTTGAATCAAACTACAATTGGCCAAGAACCAAACTCACAAATAAAACCACGAACACATGCCAAGAACACGTGCTAAGAAAACAATATATCACTTTCCCTGCAATAAAACCTATTGCGCCAAATGACCTTTTGACCTTGAACACCAACATCAATACACAAGAAAAATAAACCATAATCATAGTTTTAAACTAAAAACTAATGCCCTTATCTCTTCCTCTGGTTACTTTGACATAAAACGTAACATAATATCCACCTATCGCTTTAAGAGCCCCTATAAATAACAGAAATCGCGCTACCGCGGTCCGTTATGCAGTATAGTTCGGGGATTCCGCGGTAGAAGCGCCACTGTGCAGCACACCGGCGGTGACGTCACGAACTGTGATGGCGGCCAACAGGGAACGCCTACCGCATGGTCTAAGCTCCTCCCACTTCATCCCCACGTCACGCAACCGCGCCTATTTCGAAAGCGTTACTATAGCAATTATAGAACAGAGGCCATGTTGAACAAGTCACGTGTGGTTGTGCTCTTCTACTTGTGCGAACCTGATGGAACAATTCACAACAAAAATATTGGATTTATTACTTACATAATACATCGAAGTGTGTGTTAGTGGAAAGTTGTGGCGCAGAAATAGAATCTTGTGTAAAATGATATGAAGTAAAAAATAAAATAAATACGTTTTTTTTTTTTACTAAACTTTCTATATGGATTTATTATAAAAACAATATAATGTAGAAAGATGTATTTTGTATATCATAAATAAATATGTATCGTACTGTTTCTGCTTGTGTGTAAAGAATCATGTATAGTAGATGAAGAATTTCAAGGTCACATATACTACAGTTGTAAATAATGTAGTATAGTAATCGTTTGTTTACATTTCATGTGAGCCACGTGTTAGTAGGTTTGACTTCTTATTGATGGTTGGGGGGTTTGCACTGCGCATGTGGCGCCATCTGTCGTCTGGCGGACGAACTGATTGAACAAACGAAGCGGGTCGACCTGCTACAGGGCTCTGTAATGCGGCTGTACAGTATTCTGCAATAGACTAACGATTTAAAAGCGAGATTGATACCTTGGATTGTATTTTTTTGAATATTTTGATTATATAAGATTGTTTTAACGATGGTAATGAGGTTATTATTTGTACTTAACGATCAACAGTTTTTATGTATTTTTGTACATTTACGACCCAAACATACTAAACGTACTATAAAGCAATACCACTTAGGTAGCATATTTTTGGAAATATTCTTTGCATCAAATTTGTTAAACTAATATCTAGTATTATAAATATTAAAAATTGAAAAAAGATAAAAGCATATATGAGACACTGTTTTCTTTTGAAGGCACTGTTTGTATCAATAAATGTCGTAAGTATAGTATAGTATAGTAAGGACAATAGGTATGCATATGAAAATTCGAAAATACTGTTCAATAATGCCCTAATGCAACTTGTATTGTCCTCACTTAAGTCACGACTTTAATAAACTATGTCGAGGTTGATTGGTATATTGCGCTACAATAAATGTGTTTCTTGTGTAATTCTAATGTATATTTTTAAAATACGTGAAGCTAGAATCTGGTAGTCGAGATTGCTGATACAAGTTGCTCAGTGTTATGTTATTATAACAAAAACCGTAACAAATGTAACGTTTTTCGAGATGTGTGATACAAAATCAGCATAAAAAACTGACTAAAGACACACTGTAATGTATGAGTAGTGTAGGTAAGTACCCTTCATAAGTGAAACTTCTGCATACAATATTTGCTACATGGCCGAAAGTTTTAGAGTGCATATCGAAGTAGAAACAAGCTTTATGCGTCCATCAAATTACACGTCATAAGCAACAGCATTTGCGGCAGAAGTTCGAAATTCAATTTCGTACTTGATTACATGAAAGAGCTAGTCACTAGACTTGTTTGGAACTATCCAAACATAAAGTACCACATGTATGTACCTCCCTACGTTTACTCACAAAGCAAAATTTTTCTATTGTACAAAAGGCCTGTCAATGGCCTAGTGCTTACAGGGTTACAAGACTAACAAACTATAATATACAGTGTCGGCCAGTTCCAGACGCCGTATACCCCATAAGAGAAAGCAAGAAACCAAAACTGCATGCCCCCACCAAGCGACATGAACCAACCACGAGGCCGTGCTAGCGCGGTGCCTGAATTGGTGGGGATGTGTTTCAAACGTTCTCTCTCGCACTCGCACAAAACCTATGCGGCGGCTGGAACTGGCCGACACTGTATATTACCAACCACGAGGCCGTGCTAGCGCGGTGCCTGAATTGGTGGGGATGTGTTTCAAACGTTCTCTCTCGCACTCGCACAAAACTGATGCGGCGGCTTGAACTGGCCGACACTGTATATTACCAACCACGAGGCCGTGCTAGCGCGGTGCCTGCATTGGTGGGGATGTGTTTCAAACGTTCTCTCTCGCACTCGCACAAAACTGATGCGGCGGCTGGAACTGGCCGACACTGTATAATACAGAACCAAGTAATATAGAAAGTCCAAGTAGAGGAAAATTAAATCCCCAGGATTTGAACCTGGAAGTCCAAGTTTTCGACACGTTGCTTACAAATAACAAATATTAACTTCCCAAGGAATAATGGCAACCCTAATCTACTGTGGCTAAACCGTTCACTCTTGGAGGAGTCAAGTGCATAAGGCCAAAGTGGAACAGGTCCTATAGCGGGCGTGATGACCTTCTGCGCGAACAGGTTTCCGCTGCATCGGAGGGATCGGGTCGTCAGCCTGGCCAAGCCATCGGTGGTCAACTCAGACCCGCACAATGGCCGAAGCGTGCTAAACTGGTCTGTGGTGGCATAGCGGCACCACCATGACAACGTCAGATACGACCAAGATGATGATGATGATCGTTGTGCTGGTCACTGTCGCCCGGAGCTACAAGAAAAGCAAGAAACCCGTTCGCCATGCTTCCAGAGGCTTAACTTTTATGGCGCGAAGAGGTCATATGGTCGATGACACCGTTATGGCGAAATATGTCGACGATCTTTTCTGAACATAACAAATTTGATGTATGAAAACAGATTTTAGAGAGATTTTGAAGATTTTATTCCAGATTGTATGTGTACATCTGAATTCAGAGCTAAACAACACAAAATTTTCGACTTTTTCGTTGTGTATGGATAATGAAATAAAAATCCTTCATCCATATAGTGGAATCTGTTGATAGCGCCACCTGTGCCCATAGGGCGTGACCCACATACCACCGCGAATACATTCTTTAAAGCACGTTAATTCCCACCCCATTATTGTCATACCGTCCGCTTTCTGCGTCTTCCCTATTTGGGGTGCCGTCGTACCGTTATATCCCCTTTAAGCAATGGCTGGAAGAATGCCGGGGATTGTTCGCAGCGTGTGCGGGAGTGTGCCCGGAATTTATGCGCCATCGATCCGGGCGGCCGTAGTCTGCTGTGGTGGCGGTGGTTGCCGCCACCACCTCGCCGCCGCCGCCGCCGGCTCCTCCTACTCTGCTCGCGTAGCAGGGAATTGTTTTCGTCGGCCCCTGCCACCCATCCAGGGAACGTAGCTTGGCCGCGGGGCCCGCTTGTCTAGAGATGGAAATTTACACGAATCTAAAGTAGGGTTGCTATAACTTTTTTTGTTCGAATTTCTTAATGAAACATATGTCAATCGATAGAGCTATTCAAGTAGTATACCCCAGAGTTTTGCCCACAAAAAAATATCGGACGGTTTAGCAAAAAAATTGATTTAATTACCAGCGCGTCATCTAAATCAGCTCATGGTGTCCTCAAATAGAATTGCAAATAACGCCATCCGCCGATACCGTAGAACATCGGGGATAACAAATTCGGAATCTACATGAAATTCTGCATCTAGTAATAGTATCAATACGACACTACCCTTATGGTTACAACCACTCTTATATAAGTAAAGCTGCAAATTGGTTGTGCGGCTTATCAAGTGGTTTATATAAATGTTTATAACTATTGCGAAAGTTGATGCATAACTTTGATTAGTACGTCAAATTGTAGGTAATTCATAGGGATAACTACCCTGAAAAGGTCGGAGTTTTGCCCACTCAATAACACCCCTAAAATGACAATAATGTTGATATACCCCATAACAAGGAATACGACGGCAGACAGATAAAATGTTTAATAACTCTTGAAAATATTCTTGCATAACTTTGCTTTATACGTCAAATTGTAGGTAATTCATAGGGATAACTACCCTGAAAAGGTCGGAGTTTTGCCCACTCAATAACACCCCTAAAATGACAATAATGTTGACCTACCCCATAACAAGGAATACGACGGCAGACAGATAAAATGTTTAATAACTCTTGTAAATATTCTTGCATAACTTTGCTTTATACGTTGAATTGTAGGTAATTAATAAGGGTAGCTACCCTGGAAACCTCGGAGTTATGCTCACTCGTTAACACACTTTAAATGATCATAATGTGGACCTATCCAATAAGAAGGAATGCACGGGCAGAGAAATAAAACCATTAATAACTTCGGTAAATATTCTTTCATAACTTTGATTCGTACAACAAATTATAGGTAATTAATAGGGGTAGCTACTCTGGCAAGCTCGGGGTTATGCTCACTCGATAACAAACCTTAAATGATCATAATGTAGACCTATGGCATAACAAAGAAGCCACCGCCACACTGATAAAAACATTAATAACTTCTATAAATGTTCTTGCATAACTTTGAGTCATACGTCAAATTGTAGGTAATTAATAGGGCTAGCCATTCTGGTATGCTCAGAGTGATGCTCACTCGAACACACCCCTTAAATAACCATCATGGACACGTAATATACCATATGCAATGGGCCGGTAGAGAGACGACCATAAAAGATATTCATAGAGTTATGATCACTCGATAACACCCTTTAAGTAGCCGGGAGACGAACATAAAATGTATCCATAACTTTTTTGTACGAATTTTGTACGAATATTTGAGGACACCATGCGCTGTTTTACTCGTAGATGTCTCTCCCGACCGGCTCATAGCATATGGCATATTAGGTGCACATCAGGGTCATTTAAAGGGTGTTATCGAGTGAGCATAACTCTGAGCATACCAGGACGACTAGCTCTATTAATTACCTACAATTTGACGTATGACTCAAAGTTATGCAAGCACATTTACGGAAGTTATTCATGTTTTTATCAGTGTGACGGTGGCTTCTTTGTTATGCAGTAGGTCCACATCATGATCATTCAAGGTGTGTTATCGAGTGAGCATAACTTCGAGATTTCGAGGGTAGTTACTTCTATTAATTACCTACAATTTGACGTATAAATCGAAGTTATGCAAGAATATTTACGAAAGTTATTAATTATTTTACCTGTCTGCCGTCGTATTCCTTGTTATGGGGTAGGTCAACATTATTATCATTTAGGGGTGTTATTGAGTGGGCAAAACTCCGACCTTTTCAGGATAGTTACCCTTATTAATTACCTACAATTTGATGTATTAATTAAAGTTATGCATCAACTTTCGCAATTGTTATAAACATTTATATAACCCACTTGATAAGCCGCATACCAATTTACCGCTTTACTTATGTAAGAGGGGTTGTAACCATAAGGGTAGTGTCGTATTGATACTATTACTAGATGCAGAATTTCATGTAGATTCCGAATTTGTTATCCCCGATGTTACGGTATCGGCGGATGGCGTTATTTGCAATTCTATTTGAAGACACCATGAGCTGTTGTAGGTGACGCGCTGGTAATTAAATCATTTTTTTTACTAAACCGTTTGATATTTTTGATGGGCAAAACTCTGGGGTATACTACTTGAATAGCTCTATCGATTGACATATGTTTCATTAAAAAATTCGAACAAAAAAGTTATGGATATCTTTTATGGCTATCTTCTCTCCGGTCAAGATATGTATGTACTTTACTTTGACCCAGGTAAATTGAAACAGGTAAATAGACGAAACAATTATATTAATAAATATTGAAATTAAACGAATATTAAAACGTAAGAAAGTAAAAAAAAAGAAACATATTCTTTCTGACAGACCAGTTGGATTATCGCATGCTTTTCGCATCATTTGCCATTCTGGTAAATCGCATAGACCACCTACGTGAGGACAATTATTGCCGCTGGGAGCGCTGAAATCGGTTTCTAGTTCGTACCCAAAACCGCCATTTGGGCCGATACGGTATCCTGCTTACTCGGCACACGCGATTTATCTATTTCCGGGATCTGCGGATTTTACGGGGCTCATGTCATACGTGCGCGCAGCGCGTGAACGCGAATCGACAGCCGTATCTCTCGGATGAAACTTAAGGCACGTACTCCGATAGCGCTACGTGACGGGAAATTAGGTATATTTGTAATAGTTCATTTGAAGACAGGAATTGATGAACTTGATGAGATTTCAAGGTACAATTTGCATAATTCGATAAATGATTATAATATAATATATTACTAAAGAAGTTACCTTATTCTAGACGACGATTCATGGCTTACCTGTAACAGAAAGAAAGTGTTGTTAATAAATTGAAAACTGCATGAAACAATGCTTATAAATCAATATTTAAAACGTCAAACAGCAAAAAAGGCCGTGGATTCTGCAAACTGTTTCTATAAAAGTTTACAAGACAACGGTTCATCCCATTGATTTGTAAATTAGTATATATTATGTACATATTTAAAGTCACTGGAAGATGAACTGGTATTTGATCAAATTAAGTTTTTTTTTTAATAAGCCTACGACAAATACAATGATAGATATCTACACTAGAGGTCGGGGTTAATCGTATTGGTGCAGTTTAACATTTCAACAAAGAAACCTCTTTGTGTGTTCTGTGTATTTATAACAAATTTATACTCTGGGTCCTGCTAAATATTTCATATTCATACTTGTCCACAGCGAGGGAAGACGTAACCTTAGCCTTGTCGTCGAGTCGATCGAAATTAGGCAGCGTTGTCATGGCAATTTCCTTGCTAACATAACAACAAACAGATTTCTCGCTACTGGACTAGACAGTGAAAAAAGGGAATTATAAAAACTTATTAAGCTGTACCATTTTGTTGCGCTTCATGTACTCACTGTATCCTTTGCGAAGAGAAATATCTGGGGTGGCCCTCGCCCAACTTTCCGACTACATCGTTGGCACAATGAAGTGTCTGAACACTTTTACAATTATTATTCAATTTGGTAAAGCAGAGCCATCTCTGGACGCTACCTAACGTCAGTTTCAGTGACAGAATTACATTTGTCATACTGACATTTAATGTCATGTCATGTCAGTGGCACTGACGCTTGTCAAAATCTGAAAATTTGCAACACGGCGACGAAGGCTGTGGATTCTGTCAAACTACATCTGTAAAAGCTTATAGCGCCTAAACCATTCATCCCATTGATCTGTAAAATGTTACATTTCATAATTTTTGCATTTTTCTTTTTCATAATAACTATATTATGCACCTTATATCATCTAATTTTGATGCAAGGAATCAGGCTGAAATTTTCATTAGAGATTCAATAGCCTTTGAAAAAAAATGGGATTTCAGCGGAAATACGCGTTTTGAGGTCCTCTGAATCCATTGCAATGTTTGTTGGACAATATCTGTGTGTAATCATGTATGTATGAGTGTATATGTTACGGTCATAGTGATAAATAGGTTATTATTAATAATTACCGGTTATTATTAATAATAGCCAAGTGGCGAGGTTAAAGTGAAGAATTTATCACAAGAACCGGCTATTATTAATAATTTCCAGCATGCTGTGGTCAATGTGATATATTTCAGTTCGATATTGCATTAAGGTGATGCTACAATATAATAGAGCCTCAGATTTGAAATTCTGTTAGTATCTACATAATCGCCACACAACGAATCTATTCACTGGGTTTTCAGTGTTGGGCCTTTAGTGACGTTAGTCCTGACTAACGTATTTAGTTACTACTCATGACTAAAATAAGGAAGATTATCAAAACGAGACTAAAAAATGCCAATCCACACTAATTGCATGCACGAGTATGTAACTCTTTGGGTCATGCTTATTTGCGCAATTTCTTAAAAGCTAAGTAAGTAATAAATTAGAAACTCGGTTTGTATTATTTTACCAGTGCAAACGTACGTAGTGCTTCTGCATTTTGCAATTCGTGGCAAAAAATATTTTTATTTGTAACTTTATTATCTTTTTAATACAAAACTTAAAAAAATGTTTTATATTTAATTTTGAATACAAAAGTCCTTCTAGACCTTTATTTTTTGTGGTAGTACAACAATGACACCATTTATATTGTAAAAATAAAACGAAATAAAGTTTGTAACAATAGGACGTCATCTTCTTTTGTTTTTTTGTATTTTTTGTTGGTGATAAACACTTTTATAATAAATATATCTGAGATATTAGATATACTTAGGGTAGGTAATGGACATACTAATGTAGGGAAGATTGAGGCAAGTTGTTACCATGTTTAATCTTTTATTTATAAAATTATTGTCAAACACCATAAGTAAAAATACCGTGTTGGGAACAGAACCATACAAAAATGTTTGCATCATTTGTGCGGTGCAATTTATGTAAAAACATCTATGTAAACTAGTCTAGTTCTTGCATGTACATATTTGCATGAAAATACAATATTGATAAAATTATTATTAAATGCGCAACATTTCAAGATAATTAGGATTTGAGAATTTACTTAATAAATTGTAATTGTACATTTACAAAAAAACTACCCACATGCATTAAATATAAAAATGGGTGTTATTGATAATAAAATAGTTAACTTTTTTTAACACTCTGTATAAAATATTCTTTTTTATGTTTTGATCATTGAGCCGTCCTTGGGTGTATACCAAATATCATTACCAATTATATCCAGTAGTTTCTAAAGTACAAGGGAGACAAAAAAAGCATTCTGTATTATCAATGTTTTGTATTATTCGTAATTTTGGTCATTGGGGTAGCCGTACTGATGATTTGCGTCGAGTAAATAAATATAATAGCTTACATAGTAATAAAAATAACTGAGCTAACTTCTTTGAAGACTGTATACAAAAGATCTTTTGTAAAAAGTAACATTTTTATCACTTTTACCGTGCCCGTTAGGAAATTATTAATAATAGCCGGTCCATGTGATTATTTAAGTGTTTCTAATCACATTGACCAAATGATGCGGTTATTATTAATAATAGCCGGTAATTATTAATACAAACCACATTTATCACTTTAACCGTAACATATACATTTGTATGAACACATACATACACATAATCTGGCTGAAATTTGGTATACATAGCAACAACAGAATGTAAACAATCCGTCGACACCATATAACCAAAAAAACTTCGATATTATTGGTTTAATACATAGAATTTGATTATTTAATTGATAAACTTGAAAAAAAAAAAGATTTATTGTTATGCAAGTGTATTGTAGGTTTTAAAGAGGAAAGGTTGGTCTGTTTGAATCGCCGCGATATGTTCGTATCTGGGACGTTCCACTTGAAAATATGGATCGCTCTAAATACACCACGCAATGTTACGTAACGACCTCGGAGCCTTCTGTGTTTCTCTACGCCTCCGAAATACGTTTTTCGCGTACACTCGTATACATGCAACCGTCAGCCGGCAAAGTTTATTAGATTCCTGATGGGGCACCGCTATTTTGCTCTTATTCGCTTGATCACTACAAAGGATGGACAGCAATGCCAGTGGACGAAAGAACAGAGTCTACATAACATACATACTCAAAGCAGTGGTTTCCCGAAAAAACGCCAAAACAACAAGTTTCCTTCACATGAACTGGAAGGTAGTTTGGAGCATACATGGGGTGGTTTTATAGCCTGAAGAGGGGGGATAGGAGGGTGGTAAGCAATAAATGCGTCGGGACGCGGAAGGGTTTTCACGACCCGGCCTTTCTCTCCAATTCTGGGTCTTTCTCCCCATTCCGCTAGCTCGATTTCGTCAAGAGAATTGCGGTAGCCCGGGGCCCGCTGCGGTGCCGCATTGACGGCCCCTTTGATAACAACGCGCCCGAAGAACGCCCTCGGAAGGTTTATTGCCCAATTGGACGAATAAACCCAGCTGATTGCAACTGGCGATTGCAGAAGTCTCTCTATATACAGTGTGTTCCATGAGTGGGCGTGTGTTCTACTCCTACTCTATATTATACGGGGTAGATTATATAGGGTTAGAGGAAACGCGTGCCCTCGCAGCAAAACTAGGCTAATGGCGACATCCCCCCAAAATTCACTCTCCCCTTATTTATTATTTCTGCACAAGGGGAAACGCAGCAGCGTTCGCCATCCCTCCCGTTCGCTAAAAGCACTCCATGGTGGTGAAGCTTTCCACCGAGCGAAAGGGGGATGAAACCCGTTGCCTAGCATCTACAATTCTCTCAAAAACTGGGGCAAATCTACTGACCTACTAAAGGTTTATTTGGTGGGCAAGAAAAGCTACTATGTACGTTGTAATTATTGAAACAACACTAATGTTCACTTCAGAAACCTATTTTTTAACTACGTCTCATAACTGAACAGTTTTTGTTTCAATTCTATCCAATCTGATCATATATCTTCAAACAATAACATATCTCTCTATCTGTCTATCCAACGTTAGATTTTGAGAGAGTTCTACTTGCTTAAGGCGGCTCCACACGCAACGGAAAACCCGAAGGCATGCCTTGAGGCGCAATACCTCAAGGAAAACCTCCATGTGTGTATGGAGAATTTTGTAGAGGCATTCCTGCGGATCTGACGCCTGGAGGCCGGAAATCTCAATACAAAATCTGATTTGGCTTGCCTCTTGGACTGTGTGGAGGGATGTGAGGTAGGCCTCGAGGCCTTTTATTACTTTCTATAGCTAAAATAAATCAACAACAGCAAGAACATCATTTGTTGACGACATTGCGCGAGCACAAACTGGAGTGTCTTAAGGCTGGTCTTCGTATATACCGTAGTGTGTGGAGACCCCCTATTTTTAGGTTTTCCTCGCGGCCTAGCGCCTCAAGGCAGACCTGCGGATTTTCCGTTGCGTGTGGAGCCACCTTTAGAAACTTAGAAAACCCACTAAGTCTCACTGGATGTAAGAAAAACAATTGTGAATACTATTGGTACATGCAACTGCAAAGAATTCTCCTATAAAATTAAATTAAATGTGATACGTCACTGTCGTTGTTTGTTTACCGACCTTTTAATTTATCTCTGCCGATTGTTTTCAGAGTCTTGCCGACTTGAGGTCGTGTGCCTTTAGCATTAAACAGATATTCAGCTGTCTGTAGCGCAGAGTGTGTACGGCTGTACCACGTTCAGTTGGTTTATTTTTAGAAAAGCGGAATGTCGTGGGAGTACGCATTCATATTTTTGTTATTTTCAACTTATATAAATAACAATCTACTTTCGCGATTTCATATTTGCCAGACAATATTAGTGTTTTTTTTTTTTTGGGGAATGCGACATGTTGTTCGACTTTTGTTTAAGGTAGCATCAGTAAATATTTTGATAAACCACACGTGAACAATAAAAGTTATCGGAATTGTCTAAATATTTACTTCTGTGTTTATCAAAATTAGTTGAATGTTGAAGCATGCTGAAGAGAATAGAAATTGACGAAATGAATAAATAAGGACTTGTGTATCGACAAGAGGTCGCAAAGGTCAACGTGGCCCTCACGGTCAACATAACCCCAGTACACCATTGATCGCCAGGCATAAATTTTTACTAAATTCACTAATAATTGAATGGACAACTCAACACATCCACCCATTTCGCCTGTTTGCCTATTGATTGTTGCTAATGGCCAATATACTGATTTTTTTATAAAAAATCCACGGAAAAAGTTAGGAAACTTTCAAATGTTCAAAAAATCTTCAATACAAAGAATTCAATTCTCAAAAAACAGATGCAATAAAACAGCAGGTAGTCCCAATAATAAATAAACTGGTCTTAGATCAGGGATGTTGTATTTTATGACTCAAATAATTTAATTTCTTAAAACCAGTTGCATTAAAACAGTACGTAGTCCTATTTATAAACGTCTCTTAGGTCAGGAATGTCAAAAATCTATAATCCTAATTAAAAAAAAACGTTAAATAAAAGAGATTTCGTTTAAAATTCATATGTCAAAGGTGATTTGCTCTGTGGGACTTGTAATAGTGACTTAATAAAGGACTTCAGAGAGATATTTAGCCTATTTGGAAGGCTTATATATGTTACGGTCATAGTGATAAATAGGTTATTATTAATAATTACCGGTTATTATTAATAATAGCCAAGTGGGGAGGTTAAAGTGAAGAATTTATCACATGAACCGGCTATTATTAATAATTTCCAGCATGCTGTGGTCAATGTGATATATTTCAGTTCGATATTGCATTAAGGTGATGCTACAATATAATAGAACCTCAGATTTGAAATTCTGTTAGTATCTACATAATCGCCACACAACGAATCTATTCACTGGGTTTTCAGTGTTGGGCCTTTAGTGACGTTAGTCCTGACTAACTTATTTAGTTACTACTCATGACTAAAATAAGGAAGATTATCAAAACGAGACTAAAAAATGCCAATCCACACCAATTGCATGCACGAGTATGTAACTCTTTGGGTCATGCTTATTTGCGCAAAGTAAGTAATTAATTAAAAACTCGGTTTGTATTATTTTACCAGTGCAAACGTACGTAGTGCTTCTGCATTTTGCAACTCGTGGCAAAAAAATATTTTTATTTATAACTTTATTATCTTTTTAATACAAAACTTTAAAAAATGTTTTATATTTAATTTTGAATACGAAAGTCCTTCTAGACCTTTATTTTTTGTGGCAGTACAACAATGACACCATTTATATTGTCAAAATAAAACGAAATAAAGTTTGTAACAATAGGACGTCATCTTCTTTTGTTTTTTTGTATTTTTTGTTGGTGATAAACACTTTTATAATAAATATATCTGTGAGATATTAGATATACTTAGGGTAGGTATAGGTAATGGACATACTAATGTAGGGAAGATTGAGGCAAGTTGTTACCATGTTTAATCTTTTATTTATAAAATTATTGTCAAACACCAAAAGTAAAAATACCGTGTTAGGAACAGAACCATACAAAAATGTTTGCATCATTTGTGCGGTGCAATTTATGTAAAAACATCTATGTAAACTAGTCTAGTTCTTGCATGTACATATTTGCATGAAAATACAATATTGAAAAAATTATTATTAAATGCGCAACATTTTAAGATAATTAGGATTTGAGAATTTACTTAATAAATTGTAATTGTACATTTACAAAAAACTATCCACATGCATTAAATATAAAAATGGGTGTTATTGATAATAAAATGGTTAACTTTTTTGAACACTCTGTATAAACTGTTCTTTTTTATGTTTTCGTCATTGAGCCGTCCTTGGGTGTATACCAAATATCATTACCAATTATATCCAGTAGTTTCTCAAGTACAAGGGAGACAAAAAAAGCATTCTGTATTATCAATGTTTTGTATTATTCGTAATTTTGGTCATTGGGGTAGCCGTACTGATGATTTGCGTCGAGTAAATAAATGTAATAGCTTACATAGTAATCAAAATAACTGAGCTAACTTCTTTGAAGACTGTATACAAAAGATCTTTTGTAAAAAGTAACATTTTTATCACTTTTACCGTGCCCGTTAGGAAATTATTAATAATAGCCGGTCCATGTGATTATTTAAATGTTTCTAATCACATTGACCAAATGATGCGGTTATTATTAATAATAGCCGGTAATTATTAATACTAACCACATTTATCACTTTAACCGTAACATATACATATCTACACATATCCAAGACGAAGTTAACATGACATGCTGCTATTTTTTATGTCAAGTTAATAGCTATCTTCGCCGTCATGTAAATATAAGTGAGAATTAATGAGAATTTAATGGATTGTAACACGCAAGGATCAGAATTACCCATTTCACGCGATGATATTTAAAATCAATGCGTAATGATGGTGCAAAAGACACGCAATACAAAGTAACTGTGCGAAATATTCACTAATATCAAACTTAACAACATATTACCCTCTTAAACAGCTCATAGTTAAAACATATTGGCCATATATTACCCTTATTGTAGTTACATATAATTCTTCATTCAATATTGTAAAAATCTTCAGAAAAGAAAAGCATTACATTCCTTTACATAACAATCGCTATCTCCACTCAACAATGAACAATGAACTCGTAGTTCAGTGCTTTCTAACGTAGCTTTTGCGAGCTAGGCACTAGCATTTAAAAATGATCATATCGTGACCAGATATCGCGAAAGAATGACTTGTTTAACTCCTGCATAGATCGAGATCTTCATAAATCACTACATTAAAAAAATCCGACACTAGACAGTGTACAGTTTCATATAAAGTCATAAGACAAGTCTAAAAATTCAGGACATTTTGAACGTGACCAAAATGAGTAAATGAACTAAATATACGACTTTTTCAATTTTAAAGAAAAAATTTTAAAATGTACGCTAGGTTATTTAGTGTTTCCTACCTACCCGGTAGGTACGTAGGCAATATACAATAAATTTCAACTTTTAATTTCAACCTTTACGTCAAAACCCACAAATCATCTTCATTAGACAGGAACAAGCGGCGCAAGCAACTTTCCACTGAGGCCACGAGACCTGCATTGTGACGTTAAAATTTATTATGAAAAACAAAAGAAAAACGTCTTTAAACAGACTAGGGTTGCCATAATCTACACGAAACAGTAAAGAATTCATCCATCTTGTAATAGTATTTTGCAGTTTCCGGAGAACAGAACTGGATGTGTGTTTTGGGTTGTAAAATATTGTTAAACGTAGGTAACAAAAGCAGCACAAAATATAATAAAATAAAACGTTTTTTTTTTCTAGTTTAGCATACTACGGTCTAACCATTTTAAAGACGACCAATTCTCCCATAAGAAAACCGGTTATTTACACGTGCGAGTAGGTTTCCTTTACAGTGGTCTCGCTGTACATCGTTTTGTATGAATAAACGTTTAGGTGCATTAACATTAAACGGTGTCTGTGAGCACGATAGCGCCCAAAAGCCCAAACACGGAATTCAATATAATTCAAACTATACGGTACGGGCTTAGAAACCACTTTACTCCTCCGACTCCTGCAACTTCCAGACGAGCGACAAAAGCAAAAAGGATAAATCCTGACTCTGTGACGGTTGCTGGCATGTTGCATTCGGAGGCTTCTTGTTGGACAATGAATCCTTTAGAACGGTCTGGAGCAGGCGAAATGGGCTATCTCGATAGCGCCGTTTCAAATGTGCAATTTGGATACAATACGATGCCAGGTTACCATGGCTACGGCAAAATAGCCCCCGGCTTTACCGACGAAAGCGACGGCTATGCGCTCGGGCCCTTTTGTCTACAGCACTCTGTCCGTTCTGAATCTAAGTACTTTTTAATGGCAGTTCCATAGAATGAGGTGTGGTTAATTCAAATTTGTCATGTCTCAAAAGGGCCCTTTCAGACAGTGCGGATGCCTGTCCGTAACAGTAATAGCTATGTCGCAACCATAGCAAATCTTTCAGTGGCCACTGACATGGCATCTAATGTTCTATGACTGACATGTTTCGGACTTATTAGTCCCCATCAGTACCCTGAGAGAAAAGAACTGTAAATTCATATTTCTTTACACATTTTGTTTTACAGAAGGAGATTTTTGGGAATTATTCTTGTTATCTGGACTATTGTTAAAGATCGATACCGAATGTAGAATGAGTCAGTCAGAATTTCGAAATTAACACTGGAAATGCATTTGCGCAAAGTTACGAACCATGTCAGTTGTCCAGTCGAAATTCGGCTCTGACAGTGCTTTACCGGTACTATCTATAGCTGTTGCCATGTGTTCATATGCTATACATATACAAAAACAAAGTTGAATCTACACCTTTTATCCATTGCGCTAATACAACCAAAAAAAATAAATTTTATAATTTATTATCCTTTATAATATTTATAATAGCCTAGGCATCAAAACTACACATCTGAAGATACTTGAAGATGAGCTGTTATCAGTCTGGCCAACATCGGTTCAATCCCTAAAAAATACATGAAACATTTGCCACTATCGACTGTAGGAAAGCCACCAAAACAATGCACTTTTTAGCCCGATCCTTTCCATCGTTTGTGCGCTGTCATGTTCAATCACTGCAATGGATTCGAGAGACGGTTAAACTCAAATTTCCGCTAAAATCCCTATTTCTTTCGTCGATTCCAATAAATTTCCTCTAGGGGATCTACTGGAAAAGCAGCTAGAGAGCTAAAAAAGATCATTTTTACAAAAGGAATTGAGAATAACCACCCACTAACCCCTCCAGAAAACCCAATTCTCAATTGCGTTGGGGTTTCAGAACATGAACGTTGTACAAGGCTGCGCCAGACCACCAGTTCAGCGCTTGCTGAGCACAGACACAACAATTCTTCTCGACCAAACAAAAATCATCTCCCGGGAATCACGTTATTATCCTCGTAGAATCCGCGAAGCGATCGAAATCTTTAAAGATCCGTCCAATCTCAATCGAGATGACGGTTGGCATTTGCATCATAGCTGGAAATCACTTTTACGACCACCACAGCCAATCACAGCTACCCCAAACCGCCCTCCCAACCAATAGTTGTTTGACTACCTGCGCAGGCACCTGCGCCAGGTACATATAACGTCGATCAAAACACGTACTGACATATCTGAATATCACTTTTTGGTGAGATATGCCACTGCGTGTTTTGAGCGACGATAAATACCTTCACCCTTCCACACACGTTCATTCTCTCCGTCCTGAAGATGCCTCTTGCAACAGAGTGCGAAACGTTGACTAAAAGATGCGCATCTTGGTGCGAATCACGTGACGTACTCGTCTTTCGAATAGATCCGACCTCTACCATGCATTTAAACTGCTATAAATGACGAAAAATACAAAATAGAGAAAAGGCCGAATTTTGGTAGTTTCGTACCCACTGGTCATAATTGATCATAACTTCGGTATTTTTTCATAGATTTTCATCGTAAATACCTTGTTCTCTTCGTAAAAGGGCAAACTCTACGTAAAAAATAAGAAACTGAGCACATTTTTACTATTTCTACCTTTCCCTGGCGGTTAAATGAATGTTCGATTTTCATTTATACTAAAAAAATTTCAAATTATGGTCAATTGCACTGAAACCACTGAAGCGATTGTAAAACAATATTAATAACATTTATTGGTGATTCAATTGGCTTTAATTTGATGTACCGAACGACAAGATTTGATGTTCCGAACTCGAGATATGCTCCAAATAGTCGAACTACCTCCAAAAAAATTAAGAAAAAAAAGAAAAATTCATAACTCGAAAACGTATCCATTCAAAAAATTTTTAATGCGATTTTTGAGTTTAGCGGGCCATGGTATCTAAGAAAAAAATAGTGGCATCTAATGTACATTTTTTTATTATTATTTTGTTGACTAGTGTATTCTAATACTTGAACACAGCCCATATACCACTCCCGGCGAAATCAATAGTCGAGCGCGACAACCCAGGGCTTGAAAGGACCTTCTGAAAGATCCCTTCCCTAGTGCTGCAAAGCCCAACACCGACCAGACGTTGTCCTGTGAATGATTTAGCGAAATCGACCCGACGAAGGTATACACGTCGACATACAGCGCCAGACATTTTCAAAGTTTCTACACAGAAAATGGTCCTAATCTCTTTTATGACAATTCTACTTATCCACAATACATATAGTATAATAATCCACAATATTAAAAACAATAAATGACTACCTAGAGTTTATATTTGTTTATATATATAAACTCGATAAAATATAACAAATCCACTATATAACGATAAAAAATGACGAAATTAAATTCTTTCTAATGTCTAAATTTATCAATGTCTGAGTTAGTCTTTTGGTACGTCAAGAAGATAAAGCATTCGTGTATGTGGGTCTTTACAGTCACAGACAGAACCAAACTGAGGTCTGTCAAGTGGCGGACTTGGTTAAAAGAGAGCTAAAAGTTCATTGAACTGCTAAACTTTCTCCAGCAGATGTCTATTACGGTTATCCTCTCCATGGAATTATGTAGAAATCTGACCAAATTGTGACCCTCTCTATATTAATAAATCTAAGCCATACTCAAAGGTAAACTGCATTTTTTATTGGCGACTAACAGCATAATGTGAAAACTCTATAGGAGCTGTTTTACCAGTTTCTTCAAAATATAAATGATAATGAAATAAAGTTGGTCAACCATTTCGGTAGGCACTGTCGTCAACAATAACAACAACAAGACAAACGTACAAGGTTTTCTACCTACACCTTCGCGGTAACTGTAAAATGCGTCGTAGTAAGTCAGAAGACGGAGCTTGATCAGAACGTTGGTCTCGCTTGGCCGGCCCCACAGAATACTTCGAAAATACCGTTACTTTCACTACCAGCCGGGGCAATTTACATCCATAAGCGGTCTTGCGAACACCTTACGAAGGCTGACTTTTATTTATCTCGCCGTAACCAAGCACCCAAGAATTTATGAGAACCGTTTCAACGGATCAATATAATTATGTTTTTTTTTTTTTTTGACATGTGACTCGTGTATTGGGTGCCGGAGGAACAGCACAGAAGAGGGCACACTTTCCTGAAATTAGATCTGGCTTGCCGTGTGCTGAAACCAGGCCAGAGAGCTATTTATAACAGAACGGCCTGAGAGCAACTCTTTGGAATGGGCGCGGGTATACAAGCTGGTAGAATTTCGTGAAATGGATACTCGCGTGGATGTAATAGAAAGGAGTTAAAAGGATATAGAACGCGTTGGTCCCGTTACTAAAAATTCACGTACAATGGTACAGAGAGTTTCTCTCTCTCTCTATGACAATATGGCAACCGCGTAGGCTGATTGGTAAGGTATAGTACAAACCAGGAGAGCTGCAAATGACTCATCGCTTACAAGGTTACGAAAGAGATATACGAAAAGAAGGCTGTTTCATTCTAACATGCGTGATCGGTCAGACAAGTTCTGTCGCGTATGTCGACAACAACAGCAGGAATCGCTTAGTCATTTGCAGCTCTCCTGGTTTTTACTATATACTTTTGCATATTCTGCCATAAGTTGTGTAAAATAATTATGAATATCATATCCTAAGTATACAAATCTTACAGTGTATGAATAAAGGTCGTAGAGACAATCAAAATCAATATATAGGCCGCATAGTCTGGTAGGACAATGCTTTCGGCGTGGGTTTTATTGATCTTAATGACCGAATGTCTTATTGTGTTATTTAATCATTACGGTTTAAATGTTTGCTATAAAGGGGCAACCATAGTCTAAGTTCTAAAAAGCATTCTCCGACAGACCATTTGAAATTTTCTGGTCTCTTAAGGTCTGTAAGGTGTAAAAGTCTGTCGTTGTGCAATGTTTTGTTACACACCAGTAAAAATAAAACTAGAACATGTTTGATTAGGTACTTTCACAATATAATTATTCTATTTTCTATGTTGAATACAATAAAAGTTTATAATAAGACTGCAACATGAAAAATAAGCATGTGTATAATGTATACATACTTACAGACACACAGACGTTTATAAACAGAAGATAATATGTTATCTTATCTGTTAGTTAGGTAGGTACTTGTTTTATTGATCGATACAATATTTGAAGCGAGTGCGTAAAGTTGTAGTAATTGTAGTATTTTTACTTTCCGACTAGTACCCTAGAAGGAAAGTATTCATCAGCTCACTATCCAGTGACTTTAAATATGTATAAAGGTCAGTTTATGTACGACGCGACGCGAACGCAACGCGACGCGAACGCCACGCGACGTGAACAGAAAACGCAAACATGAAATAATAGTGTTTATGTAACCCGAAACGCGAACGCAAGCTCAAAGTTTTTTGTGTTAAAGGGTTGGCATTTGTTGGGTTGGATTTTTGACTGCAGACCTTGTAGTAACTAACTTCATACTAACTTGGCATCCCCGCCATGTTTGTTTATCTACCTATACTAAATACGAACTTTCAAGTGTAGGGCGCGTTCAGCGGAATCGCCCATTTTCGCCGACATTTGCGATCGAGTAGCTGCAAAATTGGGCTTTTTGATATTACTTTTGACGCTCGAATTGAAAAAAGGGCACAATTCCGCGTGGACTGCGCGATATTTTGTAAATTAAATGCGTCAATTTTGAAAAAAAAAATCACGTTTTTGCACCTCTTCGGGTGAAGGCGAACCTCGAGAAAATGTCACGTGACGTCTAGAAATTCCGACAAGCGGATCGATGAACGTGAAAAATTTACATTTTTTATCCGTTCCTGCCGACCTTATAAAAGCCGCTCGCTCTCATGTCTTACGATAAGATCCCTCTAAATACCCTTCGCAAAGAGTTTTGAGCAAAAAAACGGCCTTAAAAACAATTTTCGATCCAAAAAATCGATTTTTGTCGACCCGTGTTTTGCTGCTATTACCACAGTAACGTCAAACCCGAAACGCCCCCTGCCGGACATTCGTAACAACAGTAACAGATAGCAGATAACCTAAAATGTATCCTAAAATGTCCATATTGCGAATGTGGACAGGTGGGAAGCCTTAACCACATATTTCTAGAATGCCCAATAACTAAAATCGAAAATTTTGACTTATACACAGAGCTATAGCATTACTATTGGTTGTTGTAACCAATGCTGCCACCATTGTGACTCAGCAGTTGTCAAATATGAGGTTATAATCGCGACTGTCACATATGGGAACGCTGTGATTGGCTAGACGCGAACATCAAGACGTGATGCAAACGCGAATGGGAACTACTCGCGTTCGCGTTACGTCTTTGCCTTTGCGTTGCGTGGAACATAAACACATGTACGTGAATTGTATGATTCAACTTTTGACGTTTTGCGTTCGCGTCGCGTTGCGTTCGCGTCGCGTCGTACATAAACTGAGCTTTATACCAATTTACAGATGAATGGGATGAACGGTTTAGGCGCTATAAGCTTTTATAGACGCAGTTTGACAGAATCTATGTCCTTCGTGGTTGTATTGCAAATCGTCAGATTTTCACAAACGTCAGTACCCCTGACATTAAATGTCAGTATGACAAATGTAATTCTGTCACTGAAACTGACGTTAGGTAGTGTCAAGAGATGGCTCTGGCTTTACTAAATTAAAAAATGGGATGAGGGCCACCCCAGATATTGATGGTGTTGATGTTCGGTACAGAAATATCAAATAGGGTCTAATTGACGTTAAATCAGAAATTTCTATGGACGAATACATAACCCCAGATTATAAGACGACGATAGCCCTTTAGAAACCCAATAATTTATGTTCACCGATCAAGTACAACATCGTGAGAAATATAATGGCCTTGATATTTCCCGCCTTCCAATGGACGTATGGAGGTGCCCACTTTGTACCGGGGCCCCCTTATTAAACTCATTACGTATCTAGTGGTATCTGGCTGGAAAACGAAAGCTGTCAACGACTTGGAAGGTTAGAAATCTCAAAACGTCCAAAGCAGACGAAGATCAGGACGTGTAATGATATGCTTCCCGCATGCAAAAGTAACAAAACGTGGTTGGAACCCCAAATAGAGCGAGAACTTTGACTAATTTTGATCTCCAATAACTTTTGTTGTGATTGGTAGATTTTGATGATTCTTTCAGCAAATTAAAGACAAATTCTTCGAAATTCTTCCTCACTAACACAATTTTTAAAATAATTACTTGAACAGTGAAATTTTGCTTTCTTCTCATGGTTAGAAAGACACGTATACTGTATAGGGCATAGGCTATACACATAATAGTATATTATTATACAAGTTTTATAAGACGTCAAATTGGCGCATGAGTTGTTTGGGCACGAGGAGCGCCAGCGACGAGTGCCCCAAATGAACGAATGCGCCAATATGTCTTATAAAACGCGTGTAATATACTATTTTTTCTAATTTGCGTCATTAATTTTATAAAAATTTAGAAGTATATTAGGTAAAATTCCAATCTGGAGTATTTATGGGTGCAACCGTTGGTAACACTGTCATCTGTCACTTAAATTCAAATATCTGTGAAAAAGTAATTATTGATAATTATTATATACCATCATATACTAGTAGTACGAAACCTAGGATGCAACACGCATGTTTAAATATGTATAAAAATATACATACTTCGCAGTTTGTGCGATTCTAAAAAATCAGTTTGTGCTTGCTTTTGTGGTTATGTGTATTTTCGTTTGACATGCATTTGATATCAATGTCACCAATCTTAGAAAAAAGTTACTAAAAACGGTGTTACAATTTGCTAATTGTGAACGAATGCGCCAATATGTCTTATAAAACGAGTGTAATATACTATTTTTTCTACTTTGCGTCATTAATTTTATAAAAATTTACAAGTATATTAGGTAAAATTCCAATCTAGAGTATTTATGGGTGCAACCGTTGGTAACACTGTCATCTGTCACTTAAATTCAAATATCTGTGAAAAAGTAATTATTGATAATTATTATATACCATCATATACTAGTAGTACGAAACCTAGGATGCAACACGCATGTTTAAATATGTATAAAAATATACATACTTCGCAGTTTGTGCGATTCTAAAAAATCAGTTTGTGCTTACTTTTGTGGTTATGTGTATTTTCGTTTGACATGCATTTGATATCAATGTCACCAATCTTAGAAAAAAGTTACTAAAAACGGTGTTACAATTTGCTAATTGTAACACCGAAAACAGTGTTACAATGTGTGCATTGTGAATGCAAAGTAAAAAAAACAATAACATAACCCTGTTCACACAATTTTTACACACACTTTGACCACGTGCTTTGTAAAATGACTTGATAAAGTGACTTGATGGATATTTGATTTGACAGAAAGAAAAACGCGCGACGCGAAATGTTTAGGAAAGAAAACGACCCAAAATTAAGTTTCAAAAATAGTTCTTCCATGTGCGTACGTGATGTAAGGTGTAGCTGTCAAAAGAGGAGTACACACCCCCTTTCGTCGTCCTATAAGTATTAAAATATATTGAAGAAATACCTGTAGTTCCTGATTGTTGTTGTCGCGATGTGTAGCAGCTCTAACAACACCAGCTCTCCATCCCCAGTCGCTGATTTTCCCCAATTTTAACTTGGTGAAACCACTCACTGACAAAAACCGTTTTCCAACTATTTCCTCCCGACACTTATAAGCCATGTCACAATTTTCTTTCTCAACCTTCTTCACCAGTGCACAAGGCGCAACCCCAATCCTTTTCTCACCAAACCACGCGCAAAAATCATTCCGCAACAATAAACAAACAACAAACTTCGTTAAAACACTACTAAACTATAAACATTTTCCAGTAACCAGCAAAAATAAAACGTAACTTCTAATAACCGAACATAAAATAAATCCAAACTTAACTGTATTTAAGTAGTATTTTTCACTTATTTCACACTATTAGTGGCGCGCGACTATACAATACAGAATTTTCGTACTTGTGCGCGTATAACCTGCCTTTCGCTGTTCCTCGAATGCTATCGTTCGTACTCGCACTCGCAACCACCGCGAGACGAGCACACACTACCGTTGACAGTTCTCATCATGCTTTTCCGAAAATACGACTACGTGCCACTAGAGGCGCCACGAACCGCACGCTCAGCGCCATCTCATAATCAAGCGCCAAAATATTAACCACCATTCAAAAAAATCAATACTTTAAATCCGAATTAGTTTTTTAAATGACACAAATAATAATTATTGATATTTATAATGCAGTCGTTCTTATCGCGTCAAATTAATTTCTGACTAGTTCACTGTTCGAGACACGTACAGGAATCTGTATAATGATCTGTTTGAACCGATTTATTCTGAATTGATTTTTTATTGGAATAAACGTAGGAGACTTTTTGGGAATAAGAAGAGAAGATTGTTTGATGTAAATATATAAAATTTGTATTTGTAGAATAATTGACATTTTCCTCTGCGGGCTAGTGTGCTGGTTTAGTGGTGGGGGAACGGACAAAAGATGTCCGAGCAGTCAAAATGCTTTGAAAGTTCGTTGTGCGAAAATAGACGATTTTGACATAACAGGACAGAGACTCGTATAGAAATTAGTGGTATTTAATTTATAAGTGCGCTCAAGATGATTTCCTCAATCATTTCTAGGCTAGTCATGTAAGTTTTACATTTTATTACCCTTTAAATTTTTTAACCTTACTTTTTGTTGTGTTCTGGACCAGTATTCTATTATGCTACTGTCATATTGCGTAAACAACTACATATGTACTTTTATGCGTTGTGGCATCTTTGGGGCCTTTATTATCCATAGATCGCATCAATTTGTTTATAGTAGATTATTGATTTTTTTTCTGGCACGATTTAAAATTTGCGTTTGAAATGTCAAATTTGCTACATCTTGCTTTTGGTTGCGTGCTACCTTTGTTTATCAACATTCAGTTAAATCAATATTTGATCAGATTATGTTCACATCTGACTTGTTGCATGTTGCCTTTTATTCTGTTTCACCGAACTGGTATAAAATCGATTGACCATTTTCGGAGAACATGTCGAGATCATTCTGCCTTGAGATTTTGACCTGATTCGGGATATTTATCTATGTATATTTTTTATTTCATATTTCTTAGTTGGACTAAATAGAATTGAAGAAAATATTGCCAAAAAGAGATAACTAACAATTTTTGTAACCGTTTGTGGTTGGTAATATTAAAGCACTATTGTAGGTTGGATATTTTTGTCAACTAATTTTTATGTAAATTTGACTTACATGTGTACCACTTTATAGGTTTATTTCGTATTTTTCGTATGTCTTCATACTGTGGAGAAATATTTTCAACAATTACGTTTTTCCGTAAGCGGAAGTTTAAACAAAAGAACAACATTTAGACCGTGACAGCGTAATACCGTAATTATTTTGTGTAATATTTTTGTTCAGTACCGAGGTCAGTGCCAATATGCATGCCAAAAAATCGACACTACTCTACTGGCTGTTTCGTGTGGGTTTTTATTTCAAACATTTGTCATTCGAAATTCAAATGTAGTTACTATAAATAGAGTATACAAACTCTACAAAGCGTCAAGTGCCAAGCAAACACAATTATTTTATATTGCCGTACTGTATTACCAACTACATACATCATAACTATTGATTATTTCTTAATCCAAGTCTGTTGGCCAGTTTTTGCGGTTCAGAAAAGGTAGTAGAATCATGGTTTCAAGAGAAAATCTAGTTTAGTAAAAACCAGGAGAGCTGCAAATGACTAAGCGATTTCTGCTGTTATTTTTGACGTACGCGACAGATCTTGTTTGACCGATTTGCAGCTCTCCTGGTTTGTACTATAATAAAGATGTGGCTCCGCGCGTTGAGTGTTAATTTTAGATTTTGGAGTCATTGAACATTGAGCTAGAAGAAATAAAACAATCAAACGCCGAAATGTATGCATGCAGTGAATGCAAGATTGTCGCCTGCTAAAAATAGCACTTCTTTGTATAGGTAGGTGTAACTGTTTTATTAGTTTCTGTTTTCGGGAGGATGTGTCACTCAACTTTCCTCGTATGTTGGTAAACCAGCTTGGAAGTATGATTTTGTAGTCTGACTTCGAATCTTTCTTTTTCTCTAACTTCTATCAAATCGATGAGGTTTGTCGCTCAGTAAACGGGAGTGTAAATGTAGAGGGTACACCATTCTAACCTAAAAATAGCCGATACCGGTGTTAGGTATTTTGAAATGTCCTCATGGTCGTCGCAGTTCAACTTCTTCTGCGAACTGCAAGAACAGTAATATCCAGTCTGAGATAGGGGACGTGTCTGTCTGTCTATTCATAAAATTTCAACTGCTGTTTCCCCAAAATTGCGGAAAGATGTCGCAAAGAGACAATCCGACAGTCAGGATTACCATCACGTGGAATGGCCAAATCATCGTGCTATATTTATGATATGATACCCAGGTATTGTTAAACTAATTATTCTTTTTCTCCATCAAATATCAAGGTTTGAGTATTTGCTTGCCATTTTTTGGAATTGTATCGTACGTTTGTTGTGTTGGTCGTGCTCATCATCACTCGTTGCATATGCATTTTTTTTTAACCCAAGCAGATTATGAACTCAAAGCCTACAGATAATTCATATGCAGCCTTAATGTAGCGTGCAAGAAGAACTGGTGCACTTCATGTTTCGTTAAGGCCTGTGAATTCACAGTCTGTTTCCAGCGTAAGACATCTTAATGTCTTTGGAGCTGTTTGGAGCGAAGAAATGAACAATAATTTAGATACGGTGAATTTCATAAAACACGAGATTTGTAACCGGACGAAGATTTCTTAATGAAACATATATCAATCGATAGAGCTATTCAAGTAGTATACCCCAGAGTTTTGCCCACAAAAAATATCGAACGGTTTAGCAAAAAAAAAAAATGATTTAATTACCAGCGCGTCATCTAAATCAGCTCATGGTGTCCTCAAATAGAATTGCAAATAACGCCATCCGCCGATACCGTAGAACATCGGGGATAACAAATTCGGAATCTACATGAAATTCTGCATCTAGTAATGGTATCAATACGACACTACCCCTATGGTTACAATACCTCTTACATAAGTAAAGCTGTAACTTGGTATGCGACTTATCAAGTGGTTTATATAAATGTTTATAACAATTGCGAAAGGTGATGCATAACTTTGATTTATACGTCAAATTGTAGGTAATTAACAGGGGTAACTACCCTGAAAAGGTCGGAGTTTTGCCCACTCAATAACACCCAATAAATCATAATAATGTTGACCTACCCCATAACAAGGAATACGACGGCAGACAGATAAAATAATTAATAACTTTTGTAAATATTTTTGCATAACTTTGGTTTATACGCCAAATTGTAGGTAATTAACAGGGGTAACTACCCTGAAAAGGTCGGAGTTTTGCCCACGCAATAACACCCAATAAATCATAATAATGTTGACCTACCCCGTAACAAGGAACACGACGGCAGACAGATAAAATAATTAATAACTTTTGTAAATATTCTTGCATAACTTTGCTTTATACGTCAAATTGTAGGTAATTAACAGGGGTAACTACCCTGAAAAGGTCGGAGTTTTGCCCACTCAATAACACCCAATAAATCATAATAATGTGGATCTACCCCATAACAAGGAATACGACGGCAGACAGATAAAATAATTAATAACTTTTGTAAATATTCTTGCATTACTTTGCTTCATACGTCAAAATGTAGGTAATTAATAGAGGTAGCTATCCTCAAAAGCTCGAAGTTATGCTCACTCGATAACACACCTTAAATGATCATAATGTGGACCTACTGCATAACAAAGAAGCCACCGCCACACTGATAAAACATTAATAACTTTTGTAAATGTTCTTGCATAACTTTGCTTCATACGTCAAAATGTGGGTAATTAATAGAGGTAGCTATCCTCAAAAGCTCGAAGTTATGCTCACTCGATAACACACCTTAAATGATCATAATGTAGACCTTCTGCATAGCAAAGAAGCCACCGCCACACTGATAAAACATTAATAACTTTTGTAAATGTTCCTGCATAACTTTGCTTCATACGTCAAAATGTAGGTAATTAATAGAAGTAGCTATCCTCAAAAGCTCGAAGTTATGCTCACTCGATAACACACCTTAAATGATCATAATGTGGACCTACTGCATAACAAAGAAGCCACCGCCACATTGATAAAAACATTAATAACTTCTGTAGATGTGCTTGCATAACTTTGAGTGGTACGTCAAATTGTAGGTAATTAATAGAGCTAGCCATCCTGGTATGCTCAGAGTTATGCTCACTCAATAATACGCTTTAAATGACCCTGATGTGCACCTAATATGCCATATGCAATGGACCGGTCGAGAGCCGAACATAAAAGATATCCATAACCTTTTTTGTTCGAATTTCTTAATGAAACAAATGTTTTGCCCACAAAAATATCGAATGGTTTAGCAAAAAAAATGATTTAAATACTAGTCATCTAAAGCATAACCAACATGGACACGTACATAACCATACGTGTCCGTGATGGTTATTTAAGGGGTGTTATCGAGTGAGCATAAGGCCGAGCTTTCCAGGGTAGCTACCCCTATTAATTACCTATAATTTGACGTAAGAATAAAGTTATGCAAGAATATTTACAAAAGTTATTAATTATTTTATCTGTCTGCCGTCGTATTCCTTGTTATGGGGTAGGTCAACATTATTTTGATTTAAGGGGTGTTATTGAGTGGGCAAAACTCCGACCTTTTCAGGGTATTTACCCCTTTTAATTACCTACAATCTGACGTATAAATCAAAGTTATGCATCAACTTTGGCAATTGTTATAAACATTTATATAAATCACTTGATAAGCCGCACACCAAGTTACAGCTTTACTTATGTAAGAGGGGTTGTAACCAAAGGGGTAGTGTCGTATTGATACCATTACTAGATGCAGAATTTCATGTAGATTTCGAATTTGTTATCCCCGATGTTCTACGGTATCGGCGGATGGCGTTATTTGCAATTCTATTTGAGGACACCATGAGCTGATTTAGATGACGCGTTGGTAATTATATTGTGGGTAATTATATTGTGGGCAAAACTCTGAGGTATACTACTTGAATAGCTCTATCGATTGATACATGTTTCATTAAGAACTATATATTTTTAGTTTTATTACAACAAACAACAACAATTAAGAAATTGAAACCAACATTTCCAGTTGATATGCGAGTATAAATTATCAAGTCATACACGTGTTGTTGTATATGTTTCTAATCTACATATATCTCCTCGGTACACATATTAAAATATTTTAAAAGACAGTTTATATATGTCCTTATATGTACCTATTATATATTTAAACAACTGATGTGAGTCATACTTATTTCGACCGAACAGTTTTCAGATAATTGTGCAATTTAAATTAAGTATAGCGTAAGTAGCGGAACAAATTACAATCTAAAACTGTACGGTAGACCACTAAGAAAGAAACAATGAGTTTTGTCATTTTAACACTGTATACCCTTCATTGAACTATAACAACAATGCAATCGATGTTTTTGTTTTGTATTGCTACATGTTCTTGTCACTTCTTGTCACTTTTGTGAGTGTGCTAATGTACGATCCAGTAAATTAAAAAAAAATGTAAAGTTTATCATAAATTTAGCGTTTCTCCATTATTCTTACGACATGACGACGCATTTTTTTTAATCAATCCTTTTATTCGTGCATTATTTTTATTGCGACTCGGTAGGCGTCATTGTGTGTCGATACCCATTGTCTTTATTATTATTATTAGTCTTACATTTTTCGCCGGCAGTTTACACGAAAAAACGCGATCATGCCGGGAGAAATCGTTCTAAAACCTCACATGCAAGTGAAGAAGCTGAAGCGTCATCGTCGGCCCCTCATACCAATAAATCCGGCGCGCTTCCTCTACAGTTTTTACTCTTATTTGTGTTATATTTTCGTACCGAAACGGCAGAACGCCATACCGCTCTCGACGCCTTTAGCGTCGCCGTCCAAAGGCAGGCCTTCTTCTACTTGCACCGTCACCACCAATAACGTCTTCGTTGTCAATTACAACGTGCGGACGACGCCTGAAACAACCGAGACAACTGAAACCATATCTGAGATCGCGTCCGATACTATGCCAACTGTTCATACGACCCAAGACAGTGACCAACTCGTTGAGTTTTTCGGGGATGCCGCGAGGAATGTTCTAGCCGGGGTGAAGAGTGCATTCAGCGGCTTTGGACTGTTCAGCATCGCGTTTTTCTTAGTGTGGCATAACACTCTCACGCAGCTGATTCTGTACCCCTTTTTCAGATTGCTCTTTGGTACGCTGTATCCCGCCTACGCTTCGTACAAGGCTGTGAAGACAAAAGATGTTAAGGAATATGTAAGTCCTTTTTTTTTCATTATACGTTTTCTACAAATAAAATTTCATGTTTTGACAAGCAAGCGGTTCTGTGTCTATTTTCAGGTAAAATGGATGATGTATTGGATAGTTTTTGCGCTCTTTACATGCGCCGAAACATTCACGGACGTGTTTCTTAGCTGGTAAGTTTATTTCTACCGACAGTGTTACAACGTACTAGCGGAACTATAGCACCACTATCCCGTCGTAAAAATAAATGTTCAATCTGGCCACGAGGTTTTGTTTTGACCCGTGATGCATTGACCCCTTTTGCGTAGACATCCAAACCAGGCAATCGAGACCACATGCACACTACAAAAATCGAGTAGCTGCAAAATTGGGCTTTTCGATATTACTTTTGACGCTCGAATTGAAAAAAGGACACAATTCCGCGTGGACTTCGCGATATTTTGTAAATTAAATGCGTCAATTTTGAAAAAAAATCACGTTTTTGCACCTCTTCGGGTGAAGGCGAACCTCGAGAAAATGTCACGTGACGTCTAGAAATTCCGACAAGCGGATCGATGAACGTCAAAAATTTACATTTTTTATCCGTTCCTGCCGACCTTATAAAAGCCGCTCGCTCTCATGTCTTGCGATAAGATCCCTCTAAATACCCTTCGCAAAGAGTTTTGAGCAAAAAAACGGCCTTAAAAACAATTTTCGATCCAAAAAATCGATTTTTGTCGACCCGTGTTTTGCTGCTATTACCACAGTAATGTTAAACCCGAAACGCCCCCTGCCGGACATTCGTAACAACAGTAACAGATAGCAGATAACCTAAAATGTATCCTAAAATGTCCATATTGCGAATGTGGACAGGTGGGAAGCCTTAACCACATATTTCTAGAATGCCCAATAACTAAAATCGAAAATTTTGACTTATACACAGAGCTAGTCTCTACCTATACTAATTACGAACTTTCAAGTGTGGGGCGCGTTCAGCGGAATCGCCCATTTTCGCCGACATTTGCGACCGAGTAGCTGCAAAACTGGGCTTTTCGATATTACTTTTGACGTTCGAATTGAAAAAAGGACACAATTCCGCGTGGACTGCGCGATATTTTGTAAATTAAATGCGTCAATTTTGAAAAAAAAATCACGTTTTTGCACCTCTTCGGGTGAAGGCGAACCTCGAGAAAATGTCACGTGACGTCTAGAAATTCCGACAAGCGGATCGATGAACGTCAAAAATTTACATTTTTTATCCGTTCCTGCCGACCTTATAAAAGCCGCTCGCTCTCATGTCTTACGATAAGATCCCCCTAAATACCCTTCGCAAAGAGTTTTGAGTAAAAAAACGGCCTTAAAAACAATTTTCGATCCAAAAAATCGATTTTTGTCGACCCGTGTTTTGCTGCTATTACCACAGTAACGTCAAACCCGAAACGCCCCCTGCCGAACATTCGTAACAACAGTAACAGATAGCAGATAACCTAAAATGTATGCTAAAATGTCCATATTGCGAATGTGGACAGGTGGGAAGCCTTAACCACATATTTCTAGAATGCCCAATAACTAAAATCGAAAATTTTGACTTATGCACAGAGCTAGTCTACCTATACTAATTACGAACTTTCAAGTGTAGGGCGCGTTCAGCGGAATCGCCCATTTTCGCCGACATTTGCGATCGAGTAGCTGCAAAATTGGGCTTTTCGATATTACTTTTGACGCTCGAATTGAAAAAAGGACACAATTCCGCGTGGACTGCGCGATATTTTATAAATTAAATGCGTCAATTTTGAAAAGAAATCACGTTTTTGCACCTTTTCGGGTGAAGGCGAACCTCGAGAAAATGTCACGTGACGTCTAGAAATTCCGACAAGCGGATCGATGAACGTCAAAAATTTACATTTTTTTATCCGTTCCTGCCGACCTTATAAAAGCCGCTCGCTCTCATGTCTTACGATAAGATCCCTCTAAATACCCTTCGCAAAGAGTTTTGAGCAAAAAAACGGCCTTAAAAACAATTTTCGATCCAAAAAATCGATTTTTGTCGACCCGTGTTTTGCTGCTGTTACCACAGTAACGTCAAACCCGAAACGCCCCCTGCCGGACATTCGTAACAACAGTAACAGATAGCAGATAACCTAAAATGTATCCTAAAATGTCCATATTGCGAATGTGGACAGGTGGGAAGCCTTAACCACATATTTCTAGCATGCCCAATAACTAAAGTCGAAAATTTTGACTTATACACAGACCTAGTGTAGAATACTAATGCTCTCGGAGGCAAAAATTATCTTAAACTTATATATATATATATATATATATATATATATATATATATATATATATATATATATATATATATATATAGGAGGACGGTAACTTGGAGGCTAACTAGAGCATTCTGTTTGGCAGTCTGCTCTGGAATCTCTGCACTTTGCGTTCTCATAAATTATACAGCGTACATTCCTTTACTCTGAAACTGAATTTCTATTATAATGATAATTATGCAAAAAAATATTCGAACACTGTATGATATAAAAACGAAAAATAGTCCAGATGTTATCATTTTGGTCAAAAATCGGTCCACGTTTTAACTTGTTATGCCAGAATATATTCGAACAATAATATTATTGTAAACAGCGTTTAAATTCTCTTGATTCTTAAAATAGGATCAGCATAGTTTTGACAAAATACGTTTGTTATGAAAAGAACCTTATTTTGATACAGACTAATCTTACAGGTGTAATTTAAATAGTATATTATATGCTGCAAGGCCAGAGAGTGAGCCAAAACTAGACTTTAAGTTTGGCAAGAAAGTTCTTATTACCGCAAATCGATGAAATTATATTAACGTTAAATTGTATAAACTTCTAGTTAAATTTGGTCGAATCTCTTGTTTTTAGGTTCCCCTTTTACTACGAGATAAAAATAATTTTAGTGATATGGCTGCTATCTCCAGCGACGAAGGGTAGCAGTATTTTATACAGGAAATTTGTACATCCGATGCTGAGCAGTAGGGAACAGGTATTTCCTAAACTCCAATTCTATTTTGATCTGTTTAAAATATTTTCGAACTCCAAACAGGAAATCGACGAGTACATCAACAAAGCCAAAGAGCAAAGCTACAAGCAGGTCTTGGATTTGGGCTCCAAAGGTGTAAATGCCCTCATGCAGACAGCCATAAAGGTCAGTTCTCATTCCAAGTTTGCACCTAACACGCACTTCTTTAGAATTACAGTTTTTAACCAGCTTTTCTTTTAATTTTATTTAATTTGATTTAATTTTATTTAATTTTTTTTTTTAATTCACTCACACACTCACAGAACCTCAATCCTTCATCCTTGCTTACCATGCCAGACCAACCCAATAACAAGGCTTCCGCCGACCAATTTGACGGTCTCATTCCGGCGGCTAATAATTTTTCACAAGAAGAGTCCTATACTGACGATGAAGAGATGGACGTGATTCCGAAGGTCAAGTCCAAGAAAAACGCGAAGAATAAGGCTAAGATTCCCGTGAGAAGGAGTGCCAGGAAGGCTTCAAAGACTGAATATTCTGAATATAGCGATTGATTAAACCTAATTTTATTTCACTCCTATGTAATGTTGTAATGTAAAATTCTTTGTTTTTAACTGTTCCATTATCATGAAAAGAACTATATTGTTGGCTTTTCTATACTTATATTAAATATTAGGTTTTGTTTAATTTTAGTATATTGTGTGTGTTTTTTTTTGTATCTAGTTAATTTTTAATTTATCTTTAGCATTTTTTGCCCCATGTGAAGGGTGCTAGAGTAGTTTCAAACTAAGAAGAGCACAATTGTATATACAACCAATCATACCCAGTGTATGGTTTATAAATTGCCTGTGTATATTTGGTTGCATATACAACTGTGCTCTTCTTAGTTTGAAACATCAATACCACATCTCTGTCAAGTCTTTCAATATATTTTTTTTAGTTTACTTTTTTGTTTTCTTTTTTATTTATTTACCATTACTTTTATTTCCTTATTTTTAATTGAAATTCTTGTGTTGTAGGTTTGAAGTATTCATACTACTCCTATAGTTATCCCTTCCCCCCCTTTTCTAAAATGCAAGCTTTGTTACTAATTATAGAACTAAAAAAATCTCACATGCTTCTTTAAGAAATTGCAAAACTGAACAAAACCTAGACAGTTTTCAAATTCAAGACAAAATATAATCTGTACTCAAAATTATTTTAAAATGGAATAAAATGCTTTAAGAGGTTCATAGTGTCGAAAATTGTGGTTAATAATCAAAATAATGGCTACAAGAACAGGTTGTTTTTTATGTTGCAATAAAAATTGGGAAAAATTGTCCTCAAAATTGACATCACTTTTAGAATTTCTTTTCAGCATTAATCAATTTAACTCTAACTCCACAATAACATTGCATGTTAAATTGTCACTGATATAAAAAAAAAATAGAGAAACCAAATACAAACGTTCAAAAATTCTTTAGAGTGGGGGAGGTTTGGTCAACCAGATCAAGAAGAGCTACAGTCTGAGTGACTTAAGCGACCCAACACACGGTGGAGGATACGACAGCACGGAAGAAACGGATTCGATCGTGGAAACGCGCGTCGTTAGACGTCAGAAGCACAGCCCGAGAAGAAACAGCCCCAGAAGGCATACCACGTCGGCTACTATGTATTTCTCGGAGATCGACGTCAGACACGATGCCCTCACCAGCGTACAATCAGTTGAAGACATCAGTTCTGGCTATTCGAGTGGTGAAGTCCTGATCCAAGGACAACCTCCCAAACTGCATGCTAGAGAGGCTTTGGTAAGGACCAGTTCTATTGGTCCTACTAAATCTAGACCCACCAGGCTTACCAGGTCCACAACTGTTCCTAGGAAACCAGCTGAAGTATGTATTACAATTTTTTTTCTACTTAATATCTAGTTTAATCAGTGAAAAGATGATAATTTGAAATTAGGTACAAAGAAGGTAATAAATTGATCAAAATCAAATATTCTTGATGGTTTACAGTGTGAATCCAACCCATTAAATTTATCGTATGAACAACTGAAAAACGCGATTATTTTGCGGGCTTCTGAAACTGAAGGTGACCACCCTGTAATACTTCTAAACGACAAAGCGCGACTTCTGAGTGATCTTCGCGCTACCAACGACGATTCGTCTTCAAGCGATAGCGAATTTCGCGATTGCGTTGAATATGACGGTAATGTCTCAAATGTACCATCATCTAACATCATTAACCCACCTCCTGATCCTGTCGTTCAAGACCAGAATGAAACTCTGCATGATTCTATCTCATCTAAAACTTTCCAAGACGAAATTCGAAAAGTTGACGGAGATTTATCAGACACGAAGAAGGATCATCAACGTGGAGGAAAATATAATAAAACAATAGCTCCACCACCACCACCTCCTCCTCAAGAAGATATCTCAGCTATCAAGGCAACTTTGGTTTTGAAGCCTGGCGTTGTGAAATCTTTGGGAGGCGAAGAAAAAGCTGAGGTGTTCTGCCATTCCCCGAAGTTAAAACGAAAAAAGTTGAGTGTATCTCCATCTTCGACGTCTCCAAATCTAAGGAAATCCCCGAGTAGATCGAGGTCAAAATTAGACGCTTTATCGAAGTTGAAGCTCTTCCCCAAAAAGATGAATTTTTGGCATAAAGATGACACGGCTGTCGAAATAGCGAAATCGTCATTGTATGATTCAGAGGAAGCTAAGAGATTGTCGCGAGAACACTCGAAAAGCGATGACGACTTCACGAAATTAAAATTTCGAGAGAAGCTCTTCGAAAAAATAAAATCCCTGAAGGCTGAGGACAAAACCAAATACGAAGATGACGATCTTGACTAATCCATAAACCAAAGGCATGGTGGTGTTCTTACTTGATAGATTTAACATATTTTGGTCTTTTTTCCTCTATGTTTTTAACAGTTTTGGCGGATTTAACCCGGTTGTTGCTTAAATGTGTTATTTTTTTTTGAGTGAGCCCAAAACATCGATATTCAAATACTAAATTATCTGTTTTATTTTTGCAGGAAGTCGCAAACGCTACCTTACCACGTATTAAGAAGATAAAGAAGAAAACTTTATAATTCTATAAATAGGCAAAATCGTTTTGTTTTGTGATTTTTTTAGCCAATGTAAGATTCAAATTGATATATAGAGTAGTTTTGAACTGAGAAGAGCACTGTGACATATGCAACCAGTTATACCGAGTTCATGGTTTATAATTGACCCGCGTGTATTTGGTTGCATACACAATTGTGTTCTTTTTAGTTTGGAACATCTATACCTAGTTAAGTTTTTCAGAGCTATACACTTCTACGCTGTACTATGTTATAATAGTGTTGAAGAATTTAATTTATTTTGAGATTTTAAGATAATTGTTAATAGTTAAACGCAACATTATTATTAATTAATTTTATTAATCTTATGTCTGTATATCGTACATTGCATGTCCAGATAGTTGAATGATTGTCGTAAATAAAATAAAACAGTCGTGATTTTTATTTGTTTGTTTGATTTATTAACCTTCAGCAAGAAACGATGTTTTTCTAAACTCAAATCTGCAACAAGAAAACTTCCCGCTCTTCTTGGCGCTGTTGCACATTAGGAGAAACGACCTTGTTTACCGCTACCTTACCACGTATTAAGAAAATAAAGAAGAAAACTTTATAATTCTATAAATAGGCAAAATCGTTTTGTTTTGTGATTTTTTTTAGCCAATGTAAGATTCAAATTGATAAATGGAGTAGTTTTGAACTGAGAAGAGCACTGTGACATATGCAACCAATTATACCGAGTTCATGGTTTATAATTGACCCGCGTATATTTGGTTGCATACACAATTGTGCTCTTTTTAGTTTGAAACATCTATACCTAGTTAAGTTTTTCAGAGCTATACACTTCTACGCTGTACTATGTTATAATAGTGTTGAACAATTTAATTTATTTGGAGATTTTAAGATAATTGTTAATAGTTAAACGCAACATTATTATTAATTAATTTTATTAATCTTATGTCTGTATATCGTACATTGCATGTCCAGATAGTTGAATGATTGTCGTAAATAAAATAAAACAGTCGTGATTTTTATTTGTTTGTTTGATTTATTAACCTTCAGCAAGAAACGATATTTTTCTAAACTCAAATCTGCAACTGGAAAACTTCCCGCTCTTCTTGGCGCTGTTGCACATTAGGAGAAACGACCTTGTTTACCGCTACCTTACCACGTATTAAGAAGATAAAGAAGAAAACTTTATAATTCTATAAATAGGCAAAATCGTTTTGTTTTGTGATTTTTTTTTAGCCAATGTAAGATTCAAATTGATATATAGAGTAGTTTTGAACTGAGAAGAGCACTGTGACATATGCAACCAGTTATACCGAGTTCATGGTTTATAATTGACCCGCGTATATTTGGTTGCATACACAATTGTGCTCTTTTTAGTTTGAAACATTTATACCTAGTTAAGTTTTTCAGAGCTATACACTTCTACGCTGTACTATGTTATAATAGTGTTGAAGAATTTAATTTATTTTGAGATTTTAAGATAATTGTTAATAGTTAAACGCAACATTATTATTAATTAATTTTATTAATCTTATGTCTGTATATCGTACATTGCATGTCCAGATAGTTGAATGATTGTCGTAAATAAAATAAAACAGTCGTGATTTTTATTTGTTTGTTTGTTTTATTAACCTTCAGCAAGAAACGATATTTTTCTAAACTCAAATCTGCAACAAGAAAACTTCCCGCTCTTCTTGGCGCTGTTGCACATTAGGAGAAACGACCTTGTTTACCAACTACATAACCTCACAAATCCAACTGTCAGAATATCAACAAAACAACGTCAAAATGGACAGTCCAAACCCCGAATCTATCATTTCAAAGAGAGTGCGAAACCTAAACATATCGGAACGTGGAACGAGAACAGCAAAAAAGTCTACAGCTCCCGATCCGACGGTACCTGCGCCCCAAAAATACGGTAACATGACCAAACGCCAGGCCGCATTAGCCAGTAAAGATAAGACAAAGGATATTGCGAGATTGTATTTAAATTCTGATGGCAGTTCTCAGGAATTTGATAGTTCGGGTAGGGAAAGGAGGAGAACCAAGGCAATAAGAAGAATGCCCGGCGCTGCATTCGATAACACTGGTGTTCACATTTCTGGCGTTGATTTATGCGATTGTCTGCAAGAAGGATGTCGTGGCTGCCATTTTCCCTGTCCAAAGTGTAACTCTCCGAAATGCGGTCCAGATTGTAGGGTCAATCGGAAATATGTTTACGAGGCTGTTGAATATCACGGTTACGAATTTATTATTAAGAATCCGTTACTTAAATCATAGGTTTAACTTTAGTTTGTATACTCAAACTTATTTTTACTCGGTTTTACCATTTTGTTGACATACTGTATACATTTTTTTTTTAATTTTTGATACCAATAAATCCATAAAGTACATATTAACAGTGTCTAGTTATATTTATTGAGGGGGCGCCATCTACAATCGCTTGTACAGGCGAATGGCGTATTTCATTGGCTATTGTGCGAACGAGACCCACTCTGGTGTTAGAAATTTGAATTAAACAACAACCTATAGATGTCGGTGTATTATTCCGAATGCTCGGTTGGTATGTTCGAGCGCTTATTGGTAGCGAGCGAACTGCTCCAAATCTGTACTAAGCAGCCTGCCCAGAACCGTTTGTTGGAAACCCTCTAGAATAAAGCGAAGTCAATGCGTTGTATAATTGCAATTTTCGCGTACTAGCCCAAGTTTGTATTAATAAAACTAACGAGCGGACGTGCACTGATTATCAACGATTGGAAAAAAACTGTGAAACCAGTGAAAAAATGTTCCGATAACAAGAAATACAGTAAAAGCTGTTCGGCACCACACAGGTAAGACGACCATTTTAACTCGTCACTCGAGTACTTTGTATGAAAAAGTGCGCACTTTTAGCACCTCACTCTCGCACAAACTCAATTCGATTACAATTTCCTAATCACGGATGATTACTAAATCCGTTTCGCGTTGCATAATATCGGGTTTTGCGCATTTTTAACGGACAATACCTCGTTACAAATCCGCAAATTTTCACAGAGAAAAAATGGTATCTACGAGGTTTAGCTCGAATGTGAGTGAAGGCCTGAGCACTGTACTCTCCGACCATGGGGCCACCAGGGTCACACGGAACAGTGTTGCGGCATCGCATCAAGCATCAACGTCAACAGATACATCAGAATTTACTAAACCACGGGTTAACTTGATGGATCTCCCTCCGGAACTTCTTGAGAAAATTACCGGGCATTTAACATTCAAGAACGTCTGTCAATTACGCCTGGTAAGTCTCGAAGAAAAGCAACGTTTACCGAATGATGTTATTTCTTTATTATCTTTTGATAGGTTTGCAAGGGAATGGATAGGGTGTGTGGCCAATTATTAAATTCTACATTTCAAAAGTTACAGACACAGATGCTAAACAGATTCCAGAGTATAAAGAGTAAGATGCCGCGTAGGGAATCTGCTCGTAGGAATCATCATCTGGCGTGTGAAAGTGACATTATAGAGACGTTATACATGCGGTTGACGCTTCTGCAAATGTCATTCGGGAAACACATCGAACGAAAACATTGTTGTTTTTTCCCCGGTGAGATTCTGGATGAAGTGTACAACATTTTGCGGTATATCAAGTACAACACTAAACTGGCCAGACCTTATAAAGTCACCGATGAACTTTTTGATCTCTCCACAATGGCCATGGAATACTTTAAGGAAAAAATCGAACCCGAACTACCAGAGATTGCTTATTTCGGCACTGATTTTTTGGATCTCACTGGTACTTTCCCATGTAAGTTTATTATTTTTTTTGTTTTTTCTTTTTTGTTTGTTTTTAACAATTATAGTATTTTCCCGCCGTTTTCGACCATGTTATCGAAGTTTCACACCAAGGAGAGCACAGTTGTGTATGCAACCGAATATACGCAGGTCAATTACAAACCATACGTTGGGTATAATTGGTTGCATATCTCACTGTGCTCTACTTAGTTTAAAACTAATATTTTAGTATATGTAGGGGACTAGTCCCCTATATATACTAAAATATCTCTATTTCGCATTCGTTTATTTCATTTTCACAACTAAAAAATATAACAATCATTATACCATCATTAAAAAATATGTTTAAAGGTGTAATACTTAGTTTTAAACTACTGAAACTACTAAAATGAAATAAACGAATGCAAAATAGAGATATTTTAGTATATATAGGGGACTAGTCCCCTATATATACTAAAATATCTCTATTTCGCATTCGTTTATTTCATTTTCACAACTAAAAAATATAACAATGATTATACCATCATTAAAAAATATGTTTAAAGGTGAAATACTTAGTTTTAAACTACTGAAACTACTAAAATGAAACAAACGAATGCGAAATAGAGATATTTTAGTATATGTAGGGGACTAGTCCCCTATATATACTAAAATATCTCTATTTCGCATTCGTTTATTTCATTTTCACAACTAAAAAATATAACAATGATTATACCATCATTAAAAAATATGTTTAAAGGTGAAATACTTAGTTTTAAACTACTGAAACTACTAAAATGAAACAAACGAATGCGAAATAGAGATATTTTAGTATATGTAGGGGACTAGTCCCCTATATATACTAAAATATCTCTATTTCGCATTCGTTTATTTCATTTTCACAACTAAAAAATATAACAATGATTATACCATCATTAAAAAATATGTTTAAAGGTGAAATACTTAGTTTTAAACTACTGAAACTACTAAAATGAAACAAACGAATGCGAAATAGAGATATTTTAGTATATGTAGGGGACTAGTCCCCTATATATACTAAAATATCTCTATTTCGCATTCGTTTATTTCATTTTCACAACTAAAAAATATAACAATGATTATACCATCATTAAAAAATATGTTTAAAGGTGAAATACTTAGTTTTAAACTACTGAAACTACTAAAATGAAACAAACGAATGCGAAATAGAGATATTTTAGTATATGTAGGGGACTAGTCCCCTATATATACTAAAATATCTCTATTTCGCATTCGTTTATTTCATTTTCACAACTAAAAAATATAACAATGATTATACCATCATTAAAAAATATGTTTAAAGGTGAAATACTTAGTTTTAAACTACTGAAACTACTAAAATGAAACAAACGAATGCGAAATAGAGATATTTTAGTATATGTAGGGGACTAGTCCCCTATATATACTAAAATATCTCTATTTCGCATTCGTTTATTTCATTTTCACAACTAAAAAATATAACAATGATTATACCATCATTAAAAAATATGTTTAAAGGTGAAATACTTAGTTTTAAACTACTGAAACTACTAAAATGAAACAAACGAATGCGAAATAGAGATATTTTAGTATATGTAGGGGACTAGTCCCCTATATATACTAAAATATCTCTATTTCGCATTCGTTTATTTCATTTTCACAACTAAAAAATATAACAATGATTATACCATCATTAAAAAATATGTTTAAAGGTGAAATACTTAGTTTTAAACTACTGAAACTACTAAAATGAAACAAACGAATGCGAAATAGAGATATTTTAGTATATGTAGGGGACTAGTCCCCTATATATACTAAAATATCTCTATTTCGCATTCGTTTATTTCATTTTCACAACTAAAAAATATAACAATGATTATACCATCATTAAAAAATATGTTTAAAGGTGAAATACTTAGTTTTAAACTACTGAAACTACTAAAATGAAACAAACGAATGCGAAATAGAGATATTTTAGTATATGTAGGGGACTAGTCCCCTATATATACTAAAATATCTCTATTTCGCATTCGTTTATTTCATTTTCACAACTAAAAAATATAACAATGATTATACCATCATTAAAAAATATGTTTAAAGGTGAAATACTTAGTTTTAAACTACTGAAACTACTAAAATGAAACAAACGAATGCGAAATAGAGATATTTTAGTATATGTAGGGGACTAGTCCCCTATATATACTAAAATATCTCTATTTCGCATTCGTTTATTTCATTTTCACAACTAAAAAATATAACAATGATTATACCATCATTAAAAAATATGTTTAAAGGTGAAATACTTAGTTTTAAACTACTGAAACTACTAAAATGAAATAAACGAATGCGAAATAGAGATATATTTTAGTATATGTAGGGGACTAGTCCCCTATATATATACTAAAATATCTCTATTTCGCATTCGTTTATTTCATTTTCACAACTAAAAAATATAACAATGATTATACCATCATTAAAAAATATGTTTAAAGGTGAAATACTTAGTTTTAAACTACTGAAACTACTAAAATGAAATAAACGAATGCGAAATAGAGATATTTTAGTATATGTAGGGGACTAGTCCCCTTTATATACTAAAATATCTCTATTTCGCATTCGTTTATTTCTTTTTCACAACTAAAAAATATAACAATGATTATACCATCATTAAAATATATGTTTAAAGGTGAAATACTTAGTTTTAAACTACTGAAACTACTAAAATGAAATAAACAAATGCGAAATAGAGATATTTTAGTATATGTAGGGGACTAGTCCCCTATATATACTAAAATATCTTTATTTCGCATTCGTTTATTTCATTTTCACAACTAAAAAATATAACAATGATTACCATCATTAAAAAATATGTTTAAAGGTGAAATACTTAGTTTTAAACTACTGAAACTACTAAAATGAAATAAACGAATGCGAAATAGAGATATTTTAGTATATGTAGGGGACTAGTCCCCTATATATACTAAAATATCTCTATTTTGCATTCGTTTATTTCATTTTCACAACTAAAAAATATAACAATGATTATACCATCATTAAAAAATATGTTTAAAGGTGAAATACTTAGTTTTAAACTACTGAAACTACTAAAATGAAATAAACAAATGCGAAATAGAGATATTTTAGTATATGTAGGGGACTAGTCCCCTATATATACTAAAATATCTCTATTTCGCATTCGTTTATTTCATTTTCACAACTAAAAAATATAACAATGATTATACCATCATTAAAAAATATGTTTAAAGGTGAAATACTTAGTTTTAAACTACTGAAACTACTAAAATGAAATAAACGAATGCGAAATAGAGATATTTTAGTATATGTAGGGGACTAGTCCCCTATATATATACTAAAATATCTCTATTTCGCATTCGTTTATTTCATTTTCACAACTAAAAAATATAACAATGATTATACCATCATTAAAAAATATGTTTAAAGGTGAAATACTTAGTTTTAAACTACTGAAACTACTAAAATGAAATAAACGAATGCGAAATAGAGATATTTTAGTATATGTAGGGGACTAGTCCCCTATATATACTAAAATATCTCTATTTTGCATTCGTTTATTTCATTTTCACAACTAAAAAATATAACAATGATTATACCATCATTAAAAAATATGTTTAAAGGTGAAATACTTAGTTTTAAACTACTGAAACTACTAAAATGAAATAAACGAATGCGAAATAGAGATATTTTAGTATATGTAGGGGACTAGTCCCCTATATATACTAAAATATCTCTATTTTGCATTCGTTTATTTCATTTTCACAACTAAAAAATATAACAATGATTATACCATCATTAAAAAATATGTTTAAAGGTGAAATACTTAGTTTTAAACTACTGAAACTACTAAAATGAAATAAACGAATGCGAAATAGAGATATTTTAGTATATGTAGGGGACTAGTCCCCTTTATATACTAAAATATCTCTATTTCGCATTCGTTTATTTCTTTTTCACAACTAAAAAATATAACAATGATTATACCATCATTAAAATATATGTTTAAAGGTGAAATACTTAGTTTTAAACTACTGAAACTACTAAAATGAAATAAACAAATGCGAAATAGAGATATTTTAGTATATGTAGGGGACTAGTCCCCTATATATACTAAAATATCTTTATTTCGCATTCGTTTATTTCATTTTCACAACTAAAAAATATAACAATGATTACCATCATTAAAAAATATGTTTAAAGGTGAAATACTTAGTTTTAAACTACTGAAACTACTAAAATGAAATAAACGAATGCGAAATAGAGATATTTTAGTATATGTAGGGGACTAGTCCCCTATATATACTAAAATATCTCTATTTTGCATTCGTTTATTTCATTTTCACAACTAAAAAATATAACAATGATTATACCATCATTAAAAAATATGTTTAAAGGTGAAATACTTAGTTTTAAACTACTGAAACTACTAAAATGAAATAAACAAATGCGAAATAGAGATATTTTAGTATATGTAGGGGACTAGTCCCCTATATATACTAAAATATCTCTATTTCGCATTCGTTTATTTCATTTTCACAACTAAAAAATATAACAATGATTATACCATCATTAAAAAATATGTTTAAAGGTGAAATACTTAGTTTTAAACTACTGAAACTACTAAAATGAAATAAACGAATGCGAAATAGAGATATTTTAGTATATGTAGGGGACTAGTCCCCTATATATATACTAAAATATCTCTATTTCGCATTCGTTTATTTCATTTTCACAACTAAAAAATATAACAATGATTATACCATCATTAAAAAATATGTTTAAAGGTGAAATACTTAGTTTTAAACTACTGAAACTACTAAAATGAAATAAACGAATGCGAAATAGAGATATTTTAGTATATGTAGGGGACTAGTCCCCTATATATATACTAAAATATCTCTATTTCGCATTCGTTTATTTCATTTTCACAACTAAAAAATATAACAATGATTATACCATCATTAAAAAATATGTTTAAAGGTGAAATACTTAGTTTTAAACTACTGAAACTACTAAAATGAAATAAACGAATGCGAAATAGAGATATTTTAGTATATGTAGGGGACTAGTCCCCTATATATATACTAAAATATCTCTATTTCGCATTCGTTTATTTCATTTTCACAACTAAAAAATATAACAATGATTATACCATCATTAAAAAATATGTTTAAAGGTGAAATACTTAGTTTTAAACTACTGAAACTACTAAAATGAAATAAACGAATGCGAAATAGAGATATTTTAGTATATGTAGGGGACTAGTCCCCTATATATATACTAAAATATCTCTATTTCGCATTCGTTTATTTCATTTTCACAACTAAAAAATATAACAATGATTATACCATCATTAAAAAATATGTTTAAAGGTGAAATACTTAGTTTTAAACTACTGAAACTACTAAAATGAAATAAACGAATGCGAAATAGAGATATTTTAGTATATGTAGGGGACTAGTCCCCTATATATATACTAAAATATCTCTATTTCGCATTCGTTTATTTCATTTTCACAACTAAAAAATATAACAATGATTATACCATCATTAAAAAATATGTTTAAAGGTGAAATACTTAGTTTTAAACTACTGAAACTACTAAAATGAAATAAACGAATGCGAAATAGAGATATTTTAGTATATGTAAGGGGACTAGTCCCCTATATATACTAAAATATCTCTATTTCGCATTCGTTTATTTCATTTTTTTTTTCAAAAATATGTTTAAAGGTGAAATACTTTAAACATACATAAAGTAGTTTTAAACTACTTTCTTTTAATATAAACTTCCTTGACAGCAACCAGCGGCGCAAACAAGTACCTGGCCCTCGACTCCTCACCCCTAGGACCCGAAGAAACGAAAGAACTCGACCAATCCGCGCACAACGAGACCCTAGAGAACGAAGATCTCGTCGAACCCCTCCCCCAATCGAACATGGTCCTCCGCAAACGCATCCGCAAGATCAAGCAAGGCATGAAACGCTACAACAACCAACTATCTCTACTCCGAAACGATCTCCGCGTCTGCAAACGTAAAACCGCCGAACAACAAAAACAAATCTCAGAACAGCAGAAACAATTGGCCGAGCAACAGAAACAAACGCTCGAATACGCCACCAGACTAGACGAATACGACAAGAAGAACGAGGAAATCTCGCGAAAATTCAGCACCTTATTACAGGAATTGAATAAATGCAAGACGGAGTTGCAATATTGGAGATCGAAATCACCGGCGACGCCCCCGTTTTGCTCCGGATGCGGAAATAGCATTCCCCCGCCTATGGAGGAGATTCAGGCTTTGATGAATCAGGGTGTTAATCCGGAAGGTCTCGGCTTAGAACCGATATCCGAGTTTATACCGATTGCTGGTACGAGCGGTGAGAATCAACCGGTAGAAATGGTGGAAAAATCCGAGGAGGAAATGTCGAGGAATAAGCGGAAATCGGAGCCCGAGACGCCCTTGAGTGCTCCGAACGCGAAGAAACCGCGACGCGTCTTCAAGGATCGCAGTAAAAGGACGAAAGTCTGAAGGACCGGTTTTTTCATCTCTTTTATTTTATTGAATTGAATTTGTCGCAATTCCAAGACGATATGTGCGCGTTTTATATATAGAAGGTGTGTCGAGGAAAAGGAAAGTACAATAAATTAATTAGCTTTAACTGAAACGACGGAGGGTATCGAAAAAGTTTTTTCACGGGATTCAATTTTGAGTTGAGATTAGTAAATTGATTGTCCATGGAAATCTTGGAAGACATTCCGTGAAAAAACTCTACTAAAGTTTTGTCTTATAAAGCAGAGCACAGTTGTGTATGCAACCAAATATACGCGGGTCAATTACAAACCATACACTGGGTATAATTAGTTGCATATCTCACTGTGCTCTACTTAGTTTAAAACTAATATTTTAGTATATGTAGGAGACTAGTCCCCTATATATACTAAAATATCTCTATTTCGCATTCGTTTATTTCATTTTCACAACTAAAAAATATAACAATGATTATACCATCATTAAAGAATATGTTTAAAGGTGAAATACTTAGTTTTAAACTACTGAAACTACTAAAATGAAATAAACGAATGCGAAATAGAGATATTTTAGTATATGTAGGGGACTAGTCCCCTATATATACTAAAATATCTCTATTTCGCAATAATTTTCGCGTCACTGTGCTCTGCTTAGTTTAAAACTACTCTAAAGGAAGGAGCAAACCGTAGTTTGTATATTTTTAACTCAGGAAGTTGTGTTTTTTTTTTTCTTTTTTTAATTTTCTCAGTACGTTTATGCATAATTTCTAATAACCGTAGCTGTTGTGTGTGCGTGTGTTTTCTGTCGCTTTTCAGACCGTCAATCAATAAGTAACGGTAGTGTGTGTTGATATAAAATTTATTTTAATGTGAAGTTTTAAACGCATAAGAATCTTCCTGAAAAGTAACAAATCGTTTCCGACGTTTCTAATTGTAAGTAGTGCAATTTTATTTCTTGATTTTGTTAATACTGTTGGACGATCGTTACTTATTGAATTGAATTTTCGCGTGTGTTTTCTTTCCGAACCTGAGGTCCAATTTCAGGCGTTTTTCAGGCGCGTAGCCTCCAAAACATAAAAGAAACAAACGAAATTTGAACGGGTCTTTCATATAATAATCGTAAGTGAAACCGTGCCGAGGTGTTTCCCGTTGGGTCGAGTTTATAGCAGCTGTTTGATTTTGTAATTGTTTTGTTGGCTCTTAGTTCTGTTTAGATGCGTATTTCTCGGAACATTGTGATATTTATAAGGATTTTTTTTTGTAGTTTTTGGTTTTCAGCGTGATTAAAGAAATTTCGGTTTGCCTTGACAAATCTAAAAGACTGACGTTCAAATTAACAGACCCCAGCGGGAGAAACTCACGAGGTACGTTTGTTTTTTACCGCACCCCCTACCCGGAGCAAAATCACCTGTAATAGATTATTTT